>JAVSBV010000049.1:3906718-3969124 GCA_033117975.1 Parotocinclus spilosoma
CATAGCACGTCCCGTCTTGTAACATAGGGCATGTTCGTTTAATCGGACCAGCCGGTTATTAGGACCAAAATGATCGCTTCCTGATGTGGTCCCATTAACCGGAATCCACTGTATATGTATATGGTAGCGATACCACACGTACTATGCATTTGTACGATGAGTTCAGCGAAAATCCGCTATATATTTTTTTCATTCATATTTTTTTAAACCCGCGATGCACCGAGTCCACGAAAGGTAACCGCGAAGTAGCGAGGGAACACTGTATATATATATTATAACTGTATATATATATTATAACTGTATATATATATTATAACTGTATATATATATTATAACTGTATATATATTATAAGATGATTTGAGTGACTTTTTTAGCTGTGTTTTATCTGACTCTCCTCCCTCTCTATACTTTTTTCTCACCCTCTTTCTCACTCGATCTCACACTGATTCTTTACCATTGTTTATGTTTGCCTCATTTTCTCTCTCTCTCTTTCATACTGTCTCTTCTCGTCTCTTTTTTGCCTTCATGTCTTCCTTGTTGCCTCATTATCTCTCTTTGTCTCTCTGACACTGTTTCTGTCTCTGTCTTTGTCTCTCCCTCCTTTGTCTCTCTCTGACACTGTTTCTGTCTCTGTCTTTGTCTTTGCCTCCTTTGTCTCTCTCTGACACTGGTTCTGTCTCTGTCTTTGCCTCCTTTGTCTCTCTCTGACACTGGTTCTGTCTCTGTCTTTGTCTCTCCCTCCTTTCTCTCTCTGACACTGGTTCTGTCTCTGTCTTTGTCTCTCTCTCCTTGTCTCTCTGACACTGTTTCTGTCTCTGTCTTTGTCTCTCCCTCCTTTGTCTCTCTCTGACACTGGTTCTGTCTCTGTCTTTGCCTCCTTTGTCTCTCTCTGACACTGTTTCTGTCTCTGTCTTTGTCTTTCCCTCCTTTGTCTCTCTCTGACACTGGTTCTGTCTCTGTCTTTGTCTTTGCCTCCTTTGTCTTTCTCTGACACTGTTTCTGTCTCTGTCTCTCCCTCCTTTGTCTCTCTCTCTCCCTCTGCACCTCTGTCTTTCTCTCCTTCGATTTGCCTCTCTCTTTCTCGCTAATTCTCATCTATGCTCCTCTTTGTCTCTCTCACCGTGTCTTCCTCTCCATCTCTTTCTCAATATTCGTGTCTTCCTCTCCGCCCCCCATTCCTTTCTGTCTCTCTTTGTCCCTCTGCCTGTCTCCGTAGGGACCCCGTGGTTCCCTCTGTCTCAGGTACGCCTCGCTCCACAGCTCTGACGTTCAGCACTCCGTCGACGCCTCCCTCCATGCTTCCGTCCTCGATCACCTCTCCTCCCGTGTCCAGCCCCACCCCGTCCACGCCAGGCCCCGCCTCCTCGCCGGCTCCTACCCCGCCCCTTTGCCCGTTCGGCAGCCGTTCTGCGTCCCCTCTGTCCCTCCTGCACTCGTCCTCGTCGCCTTCGTCCAACGCCAAGCTGTTCTCCAGCAAACCTGTGCTGCTGTGGACCAAGCACGACGTCGCCGATTGGCTGGAGAGCCTCAACATGGCCGAGCACAGAGACGCCTTCATGGAGAACGAGATCGAGGGCTCTCACCTGCCCAACCTACAGAAGGAGGACCTGATCGATCTGGGCGTGACGCGCGTCGGCCATCGCATGAACATCGAGCGGGCTCTCAAGCTGCTGATGGACAGATAGAGGAGGGACGAGCACACTTCCTGTCTCCCTCCCTAGCGGCGAGGACACTCTCGCGTCTACCCTGTCCCACAGAACGACGGACTCCCCACTACTTTTGGACCACTTTGACTTTTTCAGATCGCCAGCTGAGCTGGAGGCTCCTTTTCTATCTTTGCTAGAAAAATTATTTCTTCACTATAAAAATGTCCGCCGCTTCTCGTTATGGATGCAGCAAACACGGATCCAAACGGTTTTCTTTTATTTTCCCTCACCCTGTGTTCGTGTGTGTGTTTGTGTGTGTGTTTGTGTGTGTGTGTGTGTTTGTGTGTGTGTGTGTGTGTGTGTGTGTGTGTGTGTGTGTGTGTGGACGAGATCTAAACCTAAAGATAATACATTTCGAGCTGGTCATGTGCTGATATTCCTGATGATTTTATATTTAAGATAACTGCAGAACGTTTTGGGAGCGTCCTCATTTCCGTCTCGGTGCGTCCCCCCAATCAGAGGACAGGTCTGTTCATCGGACCGCCCATTTAAGTTGTTCATCTAATTCCCAGCAGTCGATCCGTGGCCCAAATTAATATTTACAGTCTACATGTTGGCGCTTTCAGACGAGCCGCCTCTCCCATCTATATTAAACCATTCATTATATTTTATTATCTTTAATTTATTATATTATATCTGTTTTAGTTTTGCTCAGTCTTTCACTTTTCCTTTTTACTTTCTTGTTATTTCTTTAAGGTATTTTGCCTTCTTTCTTTCTCTTTCTTTTTTTCTTCCTTTCTTTTTCTTTTTTTTTCTTTCTTTCTGTCTTTCTTTCTTTCTTACGTTCTCTCTTTGTTTTGTACTCACCATCACAACTATTTTCATTATTTCTCTTCCTTTCTTTTTCTTTTTTCTTTCTTTCTTTTTCTTTCTTTTTTCTTTCTTTCTTTTTCTGTCTTTCTTTCTTTCTTTTCTTTTCTTTCTTTCTTTTTCTGTCTTTTCTTTTCTTTCTTTCTTTTTCTGTCTTTCTTTCTTTCTGTCTTTTTTTCTTTCTTTCTTTCTTTTTCTTTCTTTCTCTGTCTTTCTTTCTTTCTTTTCTTTCCCTTTCTTTCTTTTTTTTCTCTTTCTTTCTTTCTTTCCTTTCTTTCCCCCTCTTTCTTTTTTCTTCCTATATTTCATTCTTTCTTTCTCACTTTCTTTCTTACTTTCATTTGGTTTCTTTTTTTTTCTTTTCTTTTCTTTCTTTCTCTCTCTTTGTTTTTCTCCTACCC
Source organism: Parotocinclus spilosoma (assembly GCA_033117975.1). Lineage (NCBI taxonomy): Eukaryota > Metazoa > Chordata > Actinopteri > Siluriformes > Loricariidae > Parotocinclus > Parotocinclus spilosoma. Next base: position 3,909,637 of record JAVSBV010000049.1, read on the forward strand.
CCTATACATCCATCCATTGTTTGTTCTCTTATTCCTTTCTTCTTTGTTGTTCCTTTTTAAAATGTTTATTTCCCATTTGTTTTCCTTTCATTTTATTTCTATTATTTCAGGGTTTTCTTCTTTCCTACATTATTTCTTTGCTTGTTATTTGCTTTTGCAGTTTTGTTTGCCTTGTTTCTTTTTTGTTTTGTCGCTTCTCTTCCCATCTTTGGTTCTTTCTCTCACATTTTATGCACTTTGGCTTTTTAATTTCCGTCCATTTTCAGGTTTTTCTTTCTCTCATTTAGTTTGTTCTTCTCTTTGTTTTGACTTTCCATGTCTTGTTTTCTTTGTTACATGTTCTCTCTTTATTTTAACCCTTGTCCCAGTTTCCTTCTTTCGCTTTTCTTTCTTTCAATCTTTTTCTCTCCTATTTGTTTTTATTTTATGTTTGTCAAACTTCAGCGCAGTTTCCAGTTTTGCAGTTCTGTGTATTTTACAAAAACGACCCCAAATATATGAAATAGGAGAATATGTTCCTGTTACTGGACGGTGCCTAAACTTATTTTCATTTAAAGAACCATTTAAAGTCTCTGTGTGATTACCTTCTATGAGAATAAAGTCTACAAAATAAAAGTCCTCTGCAATAGTGCTGTAAGTATTGGGTACTAACACACACAGCCTGTGGATCTTTGGGAAAAACCTGCAGAACCTCCTGCTGGATAAAAAGCAGATTCATTTGTGTTAGATAGATGTTTTTATGTATTAATTAATTAATTATTAATTGATTATCAGCACATGCCTGATCATTCACACCTAGATAACTGCCATGATCCAGACAGATCACTAGTGTAGCAGCTTCTCGTGTGTGTGTTTGTGTGTGTGTGTGTGTGTGTGTGTGTGTGTGTGTGTGTGTGTGTGTGTGTGTGTGTGTGAGAGAGGAAAGGGAGAGAGAGAGAAAAAAAATAATTAATTGATCCCTTGCTGATTTTGCAAGTTTACCCACTTACAAATATATGAACAGTCTATAATTTTAAGGATAGCTTTATTTTGACATTGATAGACTATCTAAAAGAAAATACAGAAAATTGCATTGTATAAACTATATGAATTTATTTCAATTTTTTAAATTTCCAATTAATTTCCATAATTTTTTAAAATTATATAATATAATTATAGTTATAAAATATCAAAAATATACATAATATATTTATATCTATATCAAAAATTTTATATATACATATATATTTATATATATATATATATATGAAATAATTATTTGATCCCTTGCTGATTTTGTGTTTGCCCACAAAGTCTATAATTGAAAAATTATGGAAATGAATTGGAAATAAAACATTTTTTAATTAATTCATATATTTTATTTTAAATTCATATATTTAATACTGCATTTCTATATATATCATATAATTTCTAGGCCTGTTATGTTAGGTTTCAATTTTAAATGCCTTTGAATAGGATAAACAGAATCAGAAAAGTATCATTTGTCAGCTATATGTATGGATGTCATTCATCTTGCTCTACTGTCTCACATCATTAAACCTCCCTTCTATTCAAATCACCACATTAAGGCTGTTTAAGACATAAAGCGTCTTGACTCTGAAATGCGGTTCCTCTGTGTTTACTCTGATTACTGAGTGATTATCGGAAGCTCTAAACATGGAGAGAAGCAGCTCTGATGGAGTGATTGAGCTAAAGAGGAGGCCTGACAGGATGAGATCCGATGAAGAGTGATTCTCTCCCTCACTGTTTTTCCACTGTCTTTCTCTTTCTCTCTCCCCCATCTCTCTAATATCCGATAGAGTTGAGCTCTCTTAGAGAACACCATGCCCTTCACTGTCCAGCTCCCCCCGTCGGCAATTAGAGCTCGATTAGTCGCAGCACAGCAAAACATTTCACATTTTGGGAGCAGAGGAGGAAAGGAGGAATTGGTTGTTGTTCACTTCAGCTGACCTTGAAGGATTTCTAATTTGAGTTTTATGTGAGCTAAGTAACAACTTTACCTTGTCTTTATGCTGATTGTTTTAAACTTGTGGAAACAGGTTTTATGTAATACTACATTGTCTACACAATGGCATATATACTCATTGGCCACTTTATTGGGTACACTGTTCAACTGCTTGGTAATGCAACTAAGTATCAGAGTGGGGAAGAAAGGTGATTTAAGTGTTTTTGCATGTGGCATAGTTGTCGCTAGATGGGCTGGTCTGACTATTTCAGAAACTGCTGACCTACTGTGATTGTGCAGCGATTACTAGGAATTACAAAGACTGGTCCAGAACAGGGAAAATGCTTTGTTGATACCAGAGGTCAGAATGGCCAGACTGGTTTAGGCAGGTAGAAAGGCAAAAGTAACTTAAATAGCCACTGAAATAACAAATAACCAGGGAACACAGAAGAGCATCTTTAAATGCTCAATATGTCGAAATGTGAAGCATCTAGGAGCAGATGTGCAGCACAAGACCATACTGGGTGTCACTTCTGTCAGCTAAGAACGGACAACAGAGGCCAAAATTGGACATTAGAATATTGGAATAATGTTGTCTGGTCTGAGGAGTCTTTATTTCAGCCATTCAGATTATAAGGTCAAAAACAATGAATGCATGGAGACATCTTGTGTTTTATCAGTAGTTCAGGCTGCTAGTGGTGGTGTAATGGTGAGGATTATTTTCTTGCATAGTTTGTGCCCTTTATTACCAGCTGAGCATCATTGCTTTGCAGTGTGCCCATCTTCTATATGTCATAAGGCTCAGTTCATCTTAGACATTTTTTTAACGTGACAAATGGCCTCCAGTTGCCAGATCTCAATCCAATAGATCACCTTTGGAATGTGGGATTTGCTTCATAAAAGTGATGCTATCATGTCACTACTGACCAACATCTCTGAGGAATATTGCAAGCACCTTGAAGAATTAAGCCATTTCTGATAGAAATGAGAGTCCTACCCAGTACTTGGAAGGTGTACCTAATAAAGTGGCCAGTGAGTTTCTGTAATACAATATTGCAGACTTGTGTCATTTACTGCTTAGCTTGTGCGTTTATGACAATCACAAAACAAAAACATGCAACAATTATAATACAAAGACATAACACTTTACTTTGGGGATACCACATTTGGACTTCTTTGGCGACTTTACAACTGTAAAAAAAAACCTTCTATCAGTACATAATCAAGATGACAGCTGTACATATACTTTATGGTTTGGTCGTGCTTGTCCACAAAAATTAAATGATGTACTGATTGGGGCATTAAAAGTGGTGGCAGCATAAACACGTCATGTCATCACCATGCGATTATTAATGTGCAAATGCTTGGCGTCAGGTCTGTTTTACTGTGATTTTTCTTATACGATGTAGGTGCTTGGTAGAAAAGTTTGATCCCAGTTTTTCCATTTGCCCTAATTATATTACTGACAGTATCAGAGTCTTAACCAATAATGATACTAATGCCCACATTCTGCATAGAATAATTAGCAGCTGGTATCTTGACTTGGACCAAATCCTGATGTCATATTATCCCTGGTCTTTTAAACCTCACTGGCTCTTACTGCATCACTTTTAAGGGACTGCTTTTGACCTATGACGCCTTTAGTGAACTAGCACCTGCTTATCTCTCAAAGTTACTTAATTCACATTGACTTAGATATGACCATTATTCTTTGACCTAATGTCTCCCAACCACCTCTCTGTAGTTGCCTTCTTTTGGTAAAATGCCATTAAAAACTACTGCTCCCAGGGCTAGTGATCAATGTTTCTTAATGTACAGTGGTACCTCAGAATATAAATACTTCTTTATTCAACACAATTTCAACCTCAAACACCAGTAAAACATGTAAAGGTATGTCCCAGCCTTAGAGTGAGTATGCTTACTTTACTTACTTCATGGTAATCTGCCACTTTAAGGCCCTTGTATAAATCCCTCCCCCTGTTCAGCTTTTGATAAAAAGTGAAACTTAGAGAGCATACTTGTGAAATCACTATAGCTCTGTGTAGAGCTAAATATCCCATTCCAGGACAGTGGTGCAGATACTTTGCCCTTTATGGTAAAATGGTAGCGAAACAATTGGTACTTTATAAATGTGACATATAGTATGGGACACAACCCAGGTGAAATCCTGCTGGTAGAGGAAAAAAACATACCTAAGTGAGTGAGTATTTGTGTATGAACATGCACACAAAGTCATGAGGCACAATTGACACAATTTATAAGTAGGAAATTGAAAAATCATGGAGACACTGTCTTTGAGTCAGCTGCTCTTAATCTATACTCCTAGCCTCTCCAGGGTTTCTATTTTCTGCCAATGGAGAGGGGAAGTGTGGCAATAATGTAGCGGTGAGTGTGTAAACAATATAAGCAGTGTTGATCCACAGAAGCTCGTTTAGATCCACAAAGGTTAGCTCAGTTTGCTTTGGCCTTTTGCAGTATAATGGCAGCAATTTCCACGTGCTTCACATACAGCATGCCTCACTGTCACAGAGCCTTGAGTAAACCTAATTAGATATACCCTCACCTTTGCTGGCATGCCTTCAAAAAGGGGCTGCGCCATTCTATTATATTAGCATTTAAAATCTTCTCCCCTTGAAGGAACCTTTGTGCAATTAGTGGGGAATGTCATTAAAATATCATGGATAATGACACATTTTACCTTGGTGCCATTTTAAATGAGAGATTTCTCCATGGTTCCATGAAATGAAATAGTGTGTTAAGCAGCCTTTGTTAAGAGGCTCAAAGTATAGGTCTGTAGAAGGGATTAAGTTGTAGTTCTGCAAGTCATAAATCCATCTTTGCTAAGAGCCAAATCTATTGTCCTTGACAAACAGTGTGATATTTGCTGCTGAGTCATTGCCAGTGATGCTATGGAGAACATCTAAAAGTTCATTATCGTGGTCCATTGGAGAGGATGCCTGGGTAAGCAGATACAATGCTGAGAGACGGGGCTCTCCCACCTAGCAATTTGTGGAATGTCCTTCATAAGGCCTGGGCACAAAAGAAGTGACGGGTGTAAAAAGTCACTTAAAGGTTGAAGGGTTTCTTTCAATTTATTTAACAGATTATTATTTTAATTCAAGTTAGGTGAACCTTTTGCAATCTAAGTAGAAGGAAACTTAATGTGTTATGGTTACACTCCAATTACGGTTACACTCCTTTTCGTACATCCAAAAAGACCCAGCTCAGGGGTGACTGAGGCAAGCAAAAGAGGTTAGCAAGATCCCATTGAGAAGAATAACATATTGTCAAATGCCCAACATTGTCAGTAGTTATAAACAGGGCTGCTGCCAGGGATTGTGGACCCAATTAAATTATATTACACTATTGATATCACACCACCCGACCATCACAGACCATGCCAATCCTGACAATGTAACATTATGCGTACAGTGGAATTCATTATTTGGCATAAGACTGATACCCTTAATAAGAACAGTGATAAAGACCATATTTACTATACTGCTTACAATATTTCATTTTAAAGTACCCCCTACTTTTTGCGAGCAGTATATAATTATATATATTTGAATGTAACTTAAATTGTGAAATTATCCAATAGTAAATTATCTTGCAGGTTCACTGTAATAAATATACACTAACTTCTTCAGAGTTAATTTGAAATATGATGCCATGTGTGAATCTTTATTATAAAAAACCCTTAACAAACCTACAACACAGGCTTGTAAAGCACACAAGCAAAACCAGCATGTGTTTTGGATGCTGTTTTGCTGGAAAACCAGCACTGGTATCCTGGGACTGACTGGCTAAACCATCACTAGATCAGCATGAGCATCTTAACCAGCTTAAAAGGCATGTGTTTTTGTTTTGCAACAGGGCATGGAAAAATAATTTCAGTGCCAAAATTGTTTTTTAATATTTAAATGTAAAGAAAATAATAAAAACAGATATTCGTACTGAGCCCCTGCAATTCTGTTAGTTGACTAGTCATACAGTGCGCTGCTCACCTCTTTCATTTGGGTAAAGGGCTGTTAAGCCTGAAACTACCTGTTCTGGCCAAGACAGGGACTACTCATTTAGTATGAATAACTGCTAAAAACTTTACTACACAAACTTTGATTTGTACAGTTGCAAACTTAGCAAGCTTTTGTCAAGAACTCTCCGCTCCGAAGAGCTGAAAAATTACATTGAAATGATAAAATGGTTAAATTATGTTGGTTAAGCTGTCTTTTCAACTGTCTGTCATGATTCCTACAAATATTATTAATTAGGCAATAGGCTTAGGCTTAATACCATGGCTTTTATCTGCTGCAAGGCCAACAAATTCAGTTTTTGAGGGCTGTTCTGTCTCTTTCTAAATGATCAGCTGCGTGTTATGGCAGTCTAGTATTTTTTTAAGTACTTATTTTTCTCAGTGAAAGGAGCAGCAGATATTAAGACCAAAAAGTCCTTTGCCATTATATAATCAGCACACGCTTTTCTGTAATTCATTTACAGTATATTCTAATCTGAAACTGTATTATTATAATTACTGTACTTTACTGGCTTTAAAATGAAAGCTTTGGTTCACAGTAATTTGCCGCTTCAATTCATCAATAGGCTTGTCACTAAAGTAAGAATCATTTGTATGCTATGTTACTGTTGCATAACACACTTTACCGGCATTAATAATAATGAAGAAATATCTTTTTGTGTAATCTTTAAAAATTCAGCGTTTGTGTTTATACAGATGTTGTGCTATGGCCTAGTCGTAGTTAGCGAGAACACTCTCAACATGATCTGGCTAATGCTAATAGCCAAGGTACATACAAAGAGCCACATTTTGAAATCATTTTAATACTACTGGTCTTTGTAATTGACATGGCAGAAAGGAATGCAAGTAATAGTTCATGACCAGCTATGCTGTCTTGGACCCCGGGCTGCAGATGACACTGGGGCTCGAACTTATGATTTCTTGACAAAGTGTGAGTGCTTTTGCACCTTGGGGAGCCTATGTTGTCTGCAGTCTTGACTCATGTTTTGTTCATAGGCAGCATTTATGCATTAGGTGCCATGAGAGCACAATTGTCCTGTGTTACATGCACTTTAGGGAAAAACATCTTTTTAACCTCTTAGAGTCCAAATTATATTTAATGACAAGAGGGAGCACAATGGAATTGACTCATTACTGCAGAACAAATGATTGAGCTTGCTGACCTACTACTTATGTCAGTATCTGGCATCCCTGGACCTTACCTATATTAATGTGACTTTAAAACTTACTTTTGTAATTAGAAATAAATGTAGCCTTCTTAAGCCAGAAAAAGCCTATAGCGATATCCAAATTCTGGAATGAGAAGAAAAAAAAAACTCTTCCGAGAAACAAGCGACTAGCTGTGTGGAGAATTACTAACCCTTTAAATGCTCCCGATTTCTCAATTTGTAACCTTGAAAAGCGCTCCTCTCAGAAAGAACAAATCCTATATGAGCATAGCAGGAGGGGAGCGCACTAGTACGCAGCATATCAGCATTCATAGAGTCCTGAATGCTGCCTTTTCCAGAGGTTAAGCACTGCGGGAGTTTGCCACGGGTGCTCGGAAAGGAGAAATGGGTGTGATGATGCCGTCGTGTTTCATGCTTCAGATGATGTCCGCTGCATTATTCAGTCTCACAATGCTAGGGGAAAAAGGAGCTTTCAGTTCGTGTCAAATGGGCTTCTTTTCAGAGGAGTAGATACACTTGTCTTAAAAGACCTCATAAATCACTCAGTGACATTAGCGGGGTAATAATCTGTGCATTGTTAACCTGAAGCTTCCTTCTCATTTATGATCAACAATGTGGCCATGCATGAGTACGGTTTCAAATATAGGCCATACTGCAAAATACTCATTTTCATTTTTGTGCACAAAAACAATGACTCTCATTTTTAGTAAATGTGAATGACCTGCTAGTACTAATTATTCTAATAGATGTTGTCTACTTTTAAGTTTAATTGAAAGTGTTTCCTCTATAGGAATCAGTCATTGTAAGTTTCCATACCATTGTAGTACTATGCCTTCTTTGTTTCTTTCATTTCTTTTCTAAGAATCTATAACATCCTCTAGTCATTTAGGTACACTACACATTCAAATTGTGCCCTATTAAAAAGGTAAATATCAACAGACAGCAGTAACTCACCCCTCCCACACTTGATGTACCTAAGTAATACCTTTGAGAGTCCGTCACACACAGTGCTTGATAAATGTGCAATGTCTAATTATCATTAATTATCATTAACTGAAAACTCAGCCCCGAGTTAGCAGGCATTCAGAGCAAATGTTTGTAATGTGCCCCATACTGGCAATGCGTTGTTTAATTTGCTCCTGAATATTGCAAAGGCTTTGTGTCAAGAGTTTTCAGCTTGTATGGGTTTTAGTTGAGTAAGCTTTGATATATTTGTCTTTTAGATGAAGGAAACTTTTGACAGTGTTCATATTTCTATGGAAATGACAGTATGACAGAAAAGGCTGAATTACTGGCTGGAAGGTCTGCATGCTGTTTTCTGGTGTTGCATAATGCTGTCCCCTGTGAACGGTTCATCCTGAGAACTGACTAATCCTCCATAAACTGCTCAATCTTCTAGAAATATCCTCAACTGATTGACACTTCTGACCTTTAGTTTCCAGCCATTGACGAGGCTAAAAAAAATTCTTCCCTCTGGTGATTGGCTGGCTTATTTGTGATTGCCTTTACCCGGTTGGCAGGCAGTGTGATTGGCGGGGGGTCGTGAGTTGGCGAGGCAGGGGGTAGACAGGGAGCAGCTGCACAGAAAGCCTGGCCTCTTGGATGTGAAATGGTTTTGATAAATAATAAAACAGTGGTAATAACCAGCTGCTTTGGAGGTCACATGACTTTCCACCACAACCGCCATGCAAATAATTACTTTATGGCAATCTCATTGGTTCATGCATTATTTAGCCCACCCCCCTGTGTTAACTCCCTTTGCTAAAGGCACTAAAGGTGTTGTTGGATAGCCAGTTTACAGTTCAATCTTTTTCCACTGTCTGTGTATTCCATTGTGACAAATTAATTTGCGTATGCAGGTTAGGCTATACATATGTTTTGTAAAAGCTTTATGAAATGAATAAGGCATAGTTTGGTGTGTCTGTGTGTATGTGTATGTATGTGTGTGTGCGTGTGCGTGTGTGTGCGCGTGTGCGTGTGTGTCTGAAGTTGTGATTGTTCTTTTGATAAGTCTGAAAGGTCATTGGTGAGCGATAGATGTTCTAACACTAGCTGGGACGGAGCTACAGTCAGGTCAAAACTGGTGTAATGGATTATTTCGTTGCAGTTTATTTTCAAGGTGTATGTACTATTTTACCACATTGATCCCTGTCTTCTTGTACCCCTCTAGAGTGTGTGTAGCAAGAGTATTTTACACTAGCATTACAACGTGTCTCCAGAGCACAGAGGAAAAAGATCAATGCACTCTTCCTTTGCAAAATGTCTTCTGTCATACCTGTGATCATTTTACCACCTTCACAATGCATCCTCTAGCATAGTTCGCACACTCATAAAAGCAGACATACACGCGTACATGTACGCACAAAGCTTTGATATTTTCCTGGGTAAAAGTAGAAAGCAGGGATTGGATCTGTGTCTTATTTGTTTTGAGGGCGACACTGGAAATAAAGGAGCCCACTGTGATTTTGCTGTCATTTTTATGGATTATCTTACTAGCATCTTTTCAAAGCTCTGTAGTGGCCTTTTATAGGAGCCAGAACTGTAAATACCAGGAAACGGAAAACATGTGTTTTCGTTGGACATGGACTCTGATACTAAAAGTTGCAGTTTCAGTTCAAAAACTTTATAGCTGATAGTGCATATCACACAGCATACCCTACTTTGACATACTGCTTGGTGTTGAATTATAAGAGGACCCATGCATACAGCAGGTGTAGAATGTCCATAGATAAAACTATTGAAATGCACAGATGGGTTAAATATAAGGTGTTCACTTTATTAGTTACACCTTCTTGTTTCTACACCCACTGTACACTTGCCATACAGATGCACAATTCCACACCATACAGTTCAATTACAGACTGTGTCTCTCTGCATACTTTGTTAGTCCGCAGGACCAGTACAGTTCAGATGTTTTTGTGATGGCTCATTCTCAGCACCGATGACACTGATTTTGTGGTGGTGTGTTGTGCTATAGGAGTGGATAGGACACAACAGTGCTGCTGGAGTTTTCAAACACCTCATTGTCACTGCTGGACTAAAAATAGTCCACCAACCGAAAATGTCCAGACATCAGTGTCCTGTAAGCACTGATAAAGGATTAGAGGATGACTAACACAAACTGTGTAGTCACAGATGGCCTACTGTCTTTGCATTTACATCTGCAATGTGAAGCAATGAGGTAGATGTGTGTAATAGGGTCCATAGTGAGTGAATACAGTGTTCCACCAGAACAACACACATTAGTGTCACTACAGTGATGAGAATGATCCACCACCCAAATACAACCTCAATTCCAATAAAGTTGGGACATTGTGTAAAACATAAATAAAAACAGAATGTGATGATTTGCAAATCCTTTTCAACTCATATTAAATAAAAATACAATATATTTAATGTTCAAATTGATAAACCTTATTGTTTTTTGTAAATATTCACTCATTTTGAATTTGATGCCTGCAACATGCTCCAAAAATGTTGGGATGGGGAAACAAAAGACTGGGACAGTTGAGGAATGCTCAAAAAGCACTAATTTGGAACATTCCAAAGGTTAGCAGCTAATTAATTGGCAACAGGTGAGTGTCGTGATTGGGTATAAAGGGAGCATTCGTGAAAGGCTCAGTCATTCACAAGCAAGGATGAGGCTGTGATCACCACTTCGCAAACAACTGCATGATTAAGAACTCCAACAGTTTACAAAATTTCTCGACAATTTTCTGCACGTTACAACAGCGTAGTGTGTTGTGAAAAAAAACAATAAAATGTATCAGTTTGAACATGAAACATCTTGTTTTTTTAAATTGGAAAGGATTTGCAAATCATCGTATTTTGTTTTTATTTATGTTTTACACAACTTCCCAACTTCATTGGAATTGGGTTTGTAGGACCTGATATGTGGTGGCCAGGGGGTTCTCACAATTGGAGAACAGAGTAAAAGGGTAAAAATATAGTACAAAGTAAAAGAAAGAAGATAAATAGTATATAGAGAAACAGATTGTAGAACTACAAAGATTTGTATGGTAAGTGTAACTGATCAAATGGACACTTAGTGCTACATTTTAGTCACTTTCATTCCATATTCACTTTAATCCAATTTTTGTCCAATTTTGAGTTATGGGGAAGTGGTTCATGGGTTGGCTATTCCACAGCTCTGGACCAAGATGTTAACGCCAGGACCAAGGCGGAAAATATGTGTTTGGAATGTGGGGGTGAACCCAAAGGAAATATTCGCACACGGCATCCGGGGTGGGACTAAACCAGGGTTTCTTAATCTGTGTGGGGATAGCACTAACCACTGTGCCACCCATGGTTACTACTCGTTTTATAAAATGGTATATGAAAAGGTGCTGTTGAATGGCTTCGGCTTTGTGTCTGGCCACATTGCACAATTCAAGCTTTGAGTATTGTCCTAGTTTAGAAAAAGTAGGTCACTATTATGAGTATACTGAAGTGCGTGGTCTGATTATTTCTAGTACATTGTTACTTGCAATTATATGCTTTTTATTTCTGGTCGTAAACCCACTAATTGATTTTAGGTTGGTGGAAAATAAACTCCAAGTTCAGTTTAATCTAGTGGGTGGTGCATATTTCTTAGATTTTTCACAACAATAAAACAACAACACACCACAAGAGCAACAAAACTCCCCTGTACGAGTTTTCGTGCTTCATGCTTCTGTAACAGTTTAGTAGCAGAGGTGCATAAAGCATAAGGCGATGAAGAAGTCTGAATGTAGATTTGATTCATTAGAGTTGAAGTTTGGAGCTCCCAAAATGCTTCCTGTCATTATGGGTGTGAAAACACTTTTAAGAAAAAAAACTTAAGCTAAGAATAAAAGAGCTCTCTTGCTTTGTTTTGTTCTCCATTGGAGGTATTTGTTCACTGCATGTGTGTTCTAAAAGTTTGTTCTTAAGAATCTTGGTGTGGAAATAGGATCCTCAGTATACCAATAGTTTCAAAAGACCACTGGTGTACCAGACTCTTTTTTTTCTTTGTCTCTCTGAAGGTAGCAGACCATACTTTGAACACTTCAAACATCTTCTGTTTGATTTTTTTAAGAGTTTCTTTTGAATCAACAAACCCCCTTTCTCCCTGCCATGTTTTACATCCCCCTCCCCTGAACCCCCCAATCAGAGGCTTTATTCAGATGAAAGTAACAGGCCCCAATGGAGAAGCATGTGGAACGCAAAACAGTAAGAGACAATCCTGTGGCATTAAACAGCCTTGCCACTTTGTGTTTGAGATGTTCAATCAAAATGCTAATGGCTCATGCAGCAAGGGAGCAATATTATTCTTACACTAATTGATAAGAGAAGAGAGATGGAAGGGCCCATGTTGCCAGCCTGCACCGTACGCCGGCTCTCAGCCACTCTGTTTTAATTACAATTACAAAAATGAAGGAAACAAATTACTCCAATGACTGAAACAGCAACAGTTTGTTGTTTGTTTTTCCCCTTAGCATAATAAATGATATACCATGTTTTCTTTCTTTTAAATTATGCATTATTTATTTAATCTTTGTTGTCAATCAACCTCAGTATAGCACAAACTGCATTGTGACATGAGGTAACAGAGCTGTGCTGGAAAATCATTTTTACATTTTTTTTTTTTTTTAGAAAGGCCAGTTTGCACTTGATTTGAATGGCATAGTGGGACCAACTCATCTTTCTCAGTCTGAAGTTTGACTTAAACACTTTCCTCATCCTGTAATAACCTTGAAGTAACTCATTTGCTAGAAACAAGTTTCGATTGACTTGCTGCACACACTGAGATGTACCTACAGCAGTAGATTGTATTGAAATGCTGCGTTTCTTCTGTCAGGTATCTAATTACAGGTTTGGTCTGAACTTTCCCTTTGAAGCCTTGAAGGGTTAGGTGAGAGAAATGTTCCTTGGTTTGTAAACGAGCCACTGCTTTAGCTTAGAGCAGAATGGATGGGGTAATTAATAGGCTATCATGTTATTTTCTCTGTCAGCATGTCCATCTGAGAGGAATGCTGCTGGCCAGAGCGTTCCCTGGAGGTCTGGTCTGTCTTATTAAGCTGTTAAGTGGTTGGACTGTAGACAAAGATTTGTCAGTCAGCCTCTATTTGAAAGATATGTTTACGTGATTGGTACAGTTTATGAGCGAGTGGAACCTTTAAAAATCTACCTGAAGACATTCATTTACAATAGTCCCTACTGACAAATCTTTTTTCGAATTATTTTATTTATATTAATAATAATAATAATAATAATTATTATTATTATTATTATTAGTAGTAGTAGCAGTAGTAGTAGTATGGATAGTATTTGTAGTAGTATTAATAATATTATTAATAATAATAATAATAATAATAATAATAATAATAATAGTAGTAGTACTAATAGTAATATAACAAAATGTATATCATTAAAATCCACTGACATAAATATTAATTTAATACATTGCTGATAATATATATAAAAAAATACCCCATATTCTGCCACTAGTCAGACAGCTAACAACGTTTAATCAGTGCCATTGGCTTGCATGTCCATAGGGAGACCCAAGTGGTATTTCCCTATTGATATATACTGTCATTATTTTCTGTTGTTTACTTTGTAACAAACCTATATTTCTTTATAGTTACATTTTATTCTATATGAATTCAAGAAATACCTCAAATTAAGAAGAAGAGCTGTACTCATTTTAGTTTAGTTTAGTTTCATTCACAATTTGCATACTATTACATATTGGCAGGCGATATGATGATTTTACATTGTATATGATTCAGATGTTTCCATTATCTGCATTAACAAAGAGACCACAAGTACTGTCATACTAATCACATTTTATTACTTTAGCTGGAAATATACTGAAATCAAATACCAAGCTAATTAAACAACCAGATGCTATTCTATTTGCTAGTCCAGCTCACATTTTCGATCAATTAATGCACTAATAGCATGGGTCAATGCATTTTTGGACATGGACATGCTAGTTACAAAAGTTAATAATTAATTAACAGACATGTTTGGTACTAATACAGCAAACCTTTTTAACCACCTTAAATGAAGCACCCCACAAATTGCACAGGAAGGAAGATCACACAGAGTTCACAGTGTACATTTCTGTATTTTTCAGGCCTGATTACCATGAATATTATGTAACCGAAAATAATATTTACACTGATATACCATAAAATTAAACCTACCTGCCTAATATTGTGCCTAATGTTGTGTTGCCAAGACTCTGACCCATAGAAGCATGGACTTGTCAGGGTTTCTGATGATGTTCTGTGGTATATGGCATCAAAGTGTTTTGCTGCAGTCCAATAAGTTGTGAGCTGGGGCATTGTTGGGCCTGATTTGTTTGGCCGACACCTCCCACTAATTTGGAAGCCAATCCAACATCATGGACTCCTTGTCATGTTCCACAAACTATTCCTAAACAGAAATTGCAATATGACAGGGTTCATCATCCTTCTAAAAGAGGCCACTGCTGTTAGGGAATACTTTTGTTATGAAGGGGAGTACAGAAATGTTTAATTCGGTGATACGTGTCAAAAAAGCATCCACATGAATGCCAGGATCCAGCAGGGTCCCAGAAGAACGCTGTCCAGAGTTCACACTGCCAGTGATATTCAGATGTCAGTGGTTTTAATGTTAAGGCTGACTGGTGTTTTTTTAGCACAGCTGAAAGGTCAGTGGTTCCCAGAGTGGCTGGCTAGCTGCTAGTAAACTGGTTTGCATTTATTACAGATCAACACAAGTTTTAGTATAAAGTCTCAAATTAAAATACTAACCAAAAATGTTAATGTAGGCCCAAGTAATTGTGAAAAACCTGGCATATGATTTACAGGCTATTATAAGGTTAACTAGGTATGCTATGTGTTGTAGATATTTTTATATAGCTTGTATTTTATCCTTTATCCATTTCAGCTTCTCATTATTACACTTGACATGTGCTGGCACAGCTTATAGGGAATTGCATCATATTTAGCTGTAGGGCTGCTCCGTCTGCTAGCTGTCCTGTTTAAACAGCGATCCCAATACGCTGAGAAGGAAAATGCTGAACAAAGTCATGTATACATCTGAAACATTAAATATAACACAGAAGAATATGCTTCTGAACTACTTCAAATGGAGGAGAAAGAGAAATGGGAGCTATCAGCCTGAACAGTAACCAGCATGAGGGCATGGAAAGAATCGATCTGACATGAGGGGTGAATTTTTCTGCCTTTAAACTGCGCTGAGTAGAGGCGCAAAAGGTTAATGAGAACAGTTCTCCTGGGTGGCACTTGCTAGAGGCAGGCAGCACTGAAGGACTGATGGAAGAAGAGCATGGGAGGGCGGCGAGACTGGTAAATGGTCCTAAACGGGTTCCGTACACTGTTTGAGGCATATCAGGCTTAAAGAAAATTGGTTATTGGACGCCTAACACACCACGTTCTCTGCATTGGTCTTCCAGACTGCAGGGATGTAACTGACAACTCGTTCAACTGCTGTACTGTGTACATGGGTGTTTGGTAGGATTATGGGAAAACAATACTTTTGAGTCATGTGCAAGGTGTAGATACCGGGATGTCTGTCACTGGTCAGCTTAAAAAGAAACGGAGTGAGAGAGGGAGGTGGCTGACCTAGGATTTTCTCTCAGCATACCCATTTTCCCCTGTCCTTATCATAGATAAGCTCACAGAGAGAGGGAGAAAGAGAGGGAGAATTGGTTCTTTCAGCCTTTAGATTTCATTTCAGTGGCTTCTATCTCTTCAGAACAATGCCAATGGAAAAGCTTATCAAGAGAGGTCTGAGGTGCAGAAGCCCCATAGTAATGTGCGTCGATCTTTCACACACTCAAGCCTTTTATTTGTCTGCTCCTTCGTGGCCTGTTAAGTGTATTTACTCAGGGCAGTCACGTTATACGAATGGAACATACACTGACCTGCATCCTGATTCTGCTGGTATTAGCTCTGAACGAAAGAGGTGAAACGTATCGGTTCTACGTAGCAATACTTTCTTTGAAAAGAACCTGGTAGTCATGAAAAAAGATCTGTTAAGGGTAAACGTAAACCTTCTTTTCCTTCAACTATTTATATATTTAATCAGAAAAATGCAGACAAAAGTCACAGCCATCAGTTTAGACCTTGAGTCTGAATCTAATTTCTTCCTGACTGAGAACATTGATGCACAACAAGCTCACAGCTCTAGCGAGGCTTATATTACCCTCTTTGTTTCTTAACACGTAATCACCATATCTGCACACGTGAAATAGTTTTCATAGTGGTAACAAGGCCTTTATTTCTCAGAGTGTCACTTTCAATAAGGAGATGAATATAGCACCAGCCTTGAAAACCCCAGCCACACAGCTCCCCCACCCAAACACACACAGTGCACACGTACACACACATACACACATTGCCGTCCATCGTTGTTCATAATGATGAGAATCCAGGTGCTGTGCATGGCTGCTGGAGATGGAGCTGAGTGAGATTAATGGCAACGGGAGGGACGGAGGTGACGGCCCTTGCCGAGTATGATTAACAGTGACACATTCATGAATTTTGGCTATGTTTGCATCTTGCTATATTAATATGCTGTATTGGTGTGAAAATACAATGTGAACCAAGCATATTATGAGGAAGACAAAATGAAAACATCATAGACATGTCAGTGTGAACATATATTACTGCATGCATGATATAAATGTGCACTGGGAAAATAGGAATATCTGAATGAATTTTCACAAAGCTCTGAAAGCTGCACTCTGGCAAAATGAAGTGACTGTAACTTACAATCTATACATGAAACACATAAACATTCCTACCACATTGATATTGAGTCTGCAATGATGTACTCAGAGTAATACTGGATTAACGTAATACAGTGAGTGACTAAATCCTGAAAAAACCTGTTGCAAAAGAACAACAAAGATGCATAGTTTGTATGAATTCATAGTTTGTTTAGCATCTAACAGAATGTTTTACATCATCATTGGTACTTTTTGTGGCTCTGGTCTAGAGTGGTCCAGAGAGTATACCAAAACTTAGTCATTCAAACAACATTTGATATCAAAATCAGTCCATGACTATAAACATGCAGAAATGGCATACTGCTTTTATATCATAATTGATTTAAGTTAATGTAAATATCTAGAATTCATTTACTGTAATAATTAGGGGCATATGATGCTGATACCTTCTGGGAATTTGTCATGCCATTTGTTTCTTTTCTTGTTCTTTTCTTGTTTTGTTTTTTTTGGCTGGTTTTAACCTGTTGTAAATAGCTAACTCCTGGGGTTTATCATAATCTTAATATTCTGAATTGTAGTTAGTTTGCATATGGAGAAATTGGTTACTTGTCTAGCTATCTTTAACAATATCTAATATCTATCTAATCATCTTTTAAGCATCATCCATCTTTTCAATGCCAAATTACCTCCAACGATGTAGACTGTGAGGCTGGTGGTGTCTATATTTTGTCTGTTGGTACAGCTTATTTACTTATTTGTAATACGTGGGTTTGGATTTGGGTTTGTGGTGCTAGCATGTTGAATACACCCAGTGCTTGTGTTACTCTTAAACTGTGATTTGGAATGTTTTTTTTTTCAGAGTGCACGACATACTTAATAACATCAGCCAAAGACATTTGCCATGACTGTTTGAGGACCCAAAAAATCTACAAAATTATTGCTTATATTTTGAAATGCATTGTTTGGTTGAAAATTCCATTTCAGATTGAACCCTCCTGCTACAGGGGTAGAACATTGACCAAGATGTCCCGGGCTGGGTGACGATGCCAGCCTGTAGCCATGGCGATTGTGGTGTTTTCAATAGCAACAAGCAGCACTAATGGAGGGCCTCGTTAACGGGCACAGAGATAAGAGCTTCTCCAGCTCTGAAACAATCACCAACAAGCAGGGAGAGAGAGTGCCTGATAACGGACGTCTTTGCTGAATGGAACAAAGATAGATTTGTTTTGCCATCTTTGTTTACTGATATGTCATGTTGTATCATGATTTATATATTTGAGGGACCTTAATAGGGCCATATTGAGCAGATTGTAGAGCCCAAGTCTTTGGCAAAGCTTTGGAAACTGTGTGTCCAGTAATAGAGACAAACAGTACACAAATGATGTGCCCTAATTCTCTTATACTGGTGCAGGTTATCTTGTAGGTACCGAGTCAGATTAAATGAATGAGAAATTCCCTGAACACACTTTATGTATCCTTGCATGTTGAATGTGTGTGTCACTTTGTTTTCATCGCTTGAAAGTATCGAACCCAATGCCACCCTGCCTATGAAAGCCTTCAAACCCAGGGACTGTAGTGCCCCAATCAAAAGCTTCCTTTTCCTTCAACCTTCGAAACTTGATACCTGTTAGTGCTTTGTTCTTGAAAGCTCAGATGATCTGCTTGGACTTTGTAGAGGATCAGAGTGCTTCAGAGCAGGAAAAATTCCTCCTGGCTCTGACAACGGCTGTTTTTTTTCCTGAAGTGACTTCGAAATACTGAAAAAGTGTGTACCACTACCTTCAATGAAGTACACATAGAACCAAATTAAGCAAATTCGTTCACTATTATTTATTATAACCAAGTGTATTGCACCAATATTACATGAATCTCAGTGGTAAAATATGTGAACCTCTAGAATTATAGGTTCATTAAAGTCAGGTAAAAGTCTGATCTTCACAACACACATTCGTGAAAGTGTATCATATGTTCATGTTGCTGGCAGGATTTCTGCATAGAAATCAAAAGAACTGTTAATGCTTATCTGACTGGAGAAGGTTACAGAACTATATGTTTAGATTCTACCAGTCCTCAGTCGAAAAGATTAACAAATGGAGGAAATACAACTCCATTATCATGCTCCCAGGAATAGTTTGTAATACTAACAAATTTTTACGATAGGGCATCCCAGAGATCTTGCAAGACCATTCCTGGTGTTGCTAAATCCCCAGGATCCCTACCAAGATTATAAGATTTGGAGCCCATAATGCAGTATCCACAGACAGACAACGAGTGACAGTAACAAAAGGACATTTATTAGACAAAAACACACATATCAGACATTTAAACTATAGTTAGAAATGAGTCCACACACGAGTCTGGTAGGGGCTTTAAGCCCGGTGTCCAGAGTCCCGTGGTGGGGCCGTGGGACCCACACCTGAAACGGTCCAGGGGTCCGCAAACTGCCTGTGGCTGAAAGTCCACTGTAAACTCGTGAAGTCGTGGCTCCAGGGTACAGCTCCTTTTAGCCTCGTATGCTGGGCGCCATCAGCTGCCGGGGAAAGCGAGTCCAAGAAGGACTTTAAAAAACACGCCCAAACAACAGGAACACTAAAAACATAACGCAAGACAAACGGCGACGTGTTTGATCGGCTCATATAACAAAACGTATTAACTAAAATAAAAAACAGGTGCGTAACAAAAAATAGAAATTAATAGATCGCCGCAGTAAATCAAAACAAATGCCATGAATGGCACACGGAGAAAACGGGAACACAACGCTAAGGAATTGGGGTAAAAGAACTCGCAGCGCGAACCCTAACACAAATATTATTAAAAGAACAAATCCTGTAATGTATATGAGGTCACAAAGTAACCCAGATTAAAATTTAAGCAACTTAAGCCTAGTCCATAATCAGGAGAACAATAAACAACAACGGTGTGCATGGCAAGGTTGCAAGGTGTAAGCCACTGCTCTCCAGAATGAATGGCTGCCTGTTTGCTCAAGATCATGTGGAAAACCAGAACGTTATTGTAAATGTTTTGTGAGCCCAAAATATAAATTGTTTTGTTTAAATAAGAACCCTTGTGTCTGACGAAATGAAAATTTGGTGGTGAGCTTATTATGGTCTGGTCCTGTTTTCTGCATCTGGACAAAGGATGATAAATTGGAACTGAATGTCAAGAGAATGTGGGTTATGCAGTTAGACAATGACTAAACACACAATCATTCTACTAAAGAAGGGTTTAATAGAAGAATTTGTAATCTCGTTTCAATTTAGAAACATTCTTCAAGGGGTTGACACAAGGTACTGAAAGCAAATATTCACATATTGCCATTTTCCACTCACAGATACATACTATTGGAACATTTACCTTATTAAATAAATGATAAAGATTTATTTTTCTGTCTTATTTGTTTATGTTGGTTTCCTTTATATAGCTTTATGACTTAGGACCTTTTGGACTTGTGTAAAGATATGATGTTGTTTTAGATCCTGCTTTTGAAGAAATTTGGCAACTTGTAATAGGTTCACAAACTTTCAAGCACCATTATATATGTAAAGACACTCGGTGAGCACTTTCCATACTACAACTTTGCTCTCAAAACAGCATAAATTCTTCATGGAATGAATTTTACAATATGTTGGAAACATTCCAATGAGATTCTTCTCCACACTGACATCACACAGCCCCTGTAGGTTTTTAGGGACTTTTCCTATTCTACCACATCTGAAATGTGTTCCATTGTATTTAATTATAGTAACTGGAAAGGCCGCTGAAGAACAGTACTCAGTTTCTGTGTGATTTTATGCATTGCACTGCTGCTACCCAAATGGGAATGCATAGGTGCACCCAGAAATTGGCATCAGCAGTATGAATCTGTGGGCCAAGACTACCTTGTGTCAAAGATCTAGACTCATTGGAGGTGGTGTAATGGCATGTGAAATATTTTCATAGTCTGAGCCTGTACATACCAGCCAGTTATTGGCTTATACCACAGCCTATGAGTACTGTTGCTGACTAATAACAGAACATAGAGAAAGAGAGAGAGAGAGAGAGAGAGAGAGGGAGAGAGAGAGAGAGAGATGAGGTTTGTTTTGCTATCAATGTCAGGATAGTGACATGTTTGTGTGTGCAGTGGCATGGTGGTGCAAGCGCTGTCAGCTCACAGTTGCAGAGATCGTTGTTTCCCAGTTGGACAGTTGGAGTTTGCATGCTCTCCCTGTGTCCACATTCAAAAGGCATGTTACGTCTGTCTGAAATATCCAAGTGTATGTATGTGTGTGTGGGTTCTGTTTATATTACCTTGTGGTGTACAAATGCCCCCACAAGGACAGA
Organism: Parotocinclus spilosoma; assembly: GCA_033117975.1. Classification (NCBI taxonomy): domain Eukaryota; kingdom Metazoa; phylum Chordata; class Actinopteri; order Siluriformes; family Loricariidae; genus Parotocinclus; species Parotocinclus spilosoma. The sequence goes on from JAVSBV010000049.1 coordinate 3,930,810, forward strand.
AAGTTCTGAATTGTTTAACCTTGTGGGGACATCTGGCTTGTCCCCAGTAAGAAAACTGCTTGTTTTAAGAAACTGCAAATTTCTTTTAAAAATCCAGAGACAACAGATTAACGTTAGGTTACTGAGGGAAAGTTTTGGGATAGATGTAGCATTAATTAGTTATTAGTAATCTATCATATATTATGGAATGTCCCATAGTTAAAGAAATATAGAATATAGCGTATAGACGAGACGATGCAGCAGTGTAGTTTTATAAAAGCCACAGCACTTAGGAGGATGGTATGACGGACCTGATATTATGTTTGATGGATGCAAAAATGCCGTGAAAGACAGTATTACAAACAACATGGAAGGTTATGCAGATGAAACAGAGACAGTCAGTGAATTTAAACCACTTTATCTAGTTATAGGTTAGAGAGAATATACAGGTATTAGGGGGACAAATAAATGAGCACTACTTACAATAGGACAGGCACATTAATGCTTTCATTTTCTCTCAGGGCATACTTGCACACACCTTTGCTTAAACTGTTTTTGGACTATGGGAGGAAACTGGAGTAGCCTGGGTAAAGCCACTGGGAAATGGGAAGGCCATGCAAACTTCACACAGAAAGGACCCAGCTTGCTTAACATTGGTTTGAACCCGGGACCTTCTTGCTGTGAGGTGATGTGTCTATGGGACCAGCACACACAAAAAATTCCTTTGAAGCTTGTTACAAATAAGTAGCAGAAAATCATACAAGAAAACGTACACAAGGGTCTAAAAATATTAATCAAGTCTGCTTTCCAGTTGTGAGCTAACGAGCAATTATAACTCGTGCCTCTGCTTGAGAAACTGCAGTGTTGACTTCAGTTAAAAGACAGATTTGGTTTCCTATTATAGTTTATTAGAATTGTTAAGACCTTGGCATTTAAAGTGAATGAAGGGTGATTAGACAATTGTTAAATCTCACTTATATGTATATAATTTTAGTTAATGGTCACTATTAATAGATGAAGTAGTCCTACTATTGTTTCATTTGCATATTTTTCTTTTATATTTCTTCTTTATTGGTGTAGGCAGTGAAAATCTGTATGCTTCAGTGTGGGAGATTTTTTATGCACAAGAGGAAGAGAAGCTGTAAGTGTGCTTAAATAATCAAGGAGCAGTCTGGCAGTCTGAGTGTGGTCTCATGCACCATGAACCTTGCTAGGAGGTAGTTATGATGTTGATTTAAATGATTTTCCTTTAGAGTTAAACAAAAATCTGTTTCATTAAGGAGCATACGTCTCATTTTCAGACAACTCACCCATCACTTGAAAGCAGACGCGATCATCTCTGCTAAAAGAAACCCCACATTTCCTCCAGAAAAGGTCAATAAAAGAAATATGTATATGAACTGACATGAAAATTGCAGTTGAGGAAATTGAGAGAACAAGCATTTGACTTCAGAGTGTTAAAGCATGTATAGTGGGAGGGGAAAGGGGTGGGCGAGCTGGTGATATCATTAAAATTCCATTTCCTTCCTTCTTGTACTTTCGAAAGGGTTATTAAAGGAAATTGTAGGGAGAATATGTGCAACGATGTGTTGTACAACGATCCTGGGCAGCTTTTTGACTCTAGCAGCCTGCGAGGCATAAGTAGATTTCTGACAACGTATAAATCAAATTATAAAAATGACAGCGAGTGACATTTTCCACTGAGCAATCCCCTTATACTCATGAGATGAGAGGGAAAAAGAGAGGGAGAAGGGGAATTGCATTCAAGAGTACCTTTTTAACGGTGTTTGCGGAGGGCTATTGCTTTATCTACCCTGTGCTGATCGGTAGTGGAGACAAAGAAAAGGCTGCCTGCTTAGACGTTCATTGGCTCAGCACCATTGTGCAGAGAGTCTCTGAGGAGTATGGACAGCTGGAGGTTGACCACTACCTCAGGCTCTTGTGAAGGTCAGGGGAGTCTGGCCGATTTAGATTTGCTCTTTAAATTAAACGGAAGCGATAAGACACACACACACACACACATGCACACAAACACACACACGCACACAAACACACACACACATGCACACACACACGCACACACACACACACACAAACAATCTGGGTAATCATAATCTCTCTTACTCTCACACACACTTAAAGTTTGGTAGCAGGACTGAATCTTTTCCACACACAGTCATATACTTATATATACAGTATATACTGTATACACAGCACATAATAACAGGATCAGGACAAAAAATATTCTTTTTAGTTGTTAAAAGCCTAATGCATTTGCACTGACGTTATGATGTTGTCTATTAATTAGTAATCCAAATCTGCATACATTTCTTTTAATTAAGCTTTTTAATTAAATTATTAATTTTAAGCTTATTATTAAGCATAAAACATTTTAAGAGTATTATTAAGCTTTACAGTCACGTTTAAAAATGTGTCATGGTGTTGCAAACAGTTAGCACTGTGGCTCTTTCAGGGATACCCAGTCTGAACTGCTCTGGTTTATTCTGCTTACACCACATCCCTCGTATATACCAAATAGATGTGTTGGGTTAATTGGTTGCTCTGAATTGCCCCCTGTGTAAATGTTTCTGACTAGGATTAATATGGCCATGTTCCTGTTGTGAAAAAACACTGGTAATGATGCGATGGTAAATAACTAAATAAACATTTACAAATAAATAATTTGTAAGATAGCATGGATAGTAGGTATCTATAAATGCATTTTTGTAGTATTCCCATCTGCACTTCTCTCAATTCTCTAGCCCAACTGGGTAGTTTGAGTCCTAGCTGTGCCTTCTAGCCGGGTCATGCTTCACACAGGCACGTCTAGCAATGTCTGAGGGAGGAGAGACCAGCTGAGGGATCAGTTTCATGGCACTATTCTCCCACACAGCAGAGAAGTTTAGTACGCATTTTAATCACACGCACATGCATTCACTACCTTATCTTCTTGCTTTGTCTGACAGCCTCTAGCAGCTGGTGCTAAACCACTACCACAGTTTTATTTGCTCTTTCATTTGAGTTTTTTTTACTGGGCAATATCTCACATGGACAATGATTATGCATCTCTTATCTAATTTCTCTGTAGAACACGATTGATTTCAACCGGTTAACATTTTCCATTATGATTCACAACTGTGCAAACTCCAGTATATTAATGGACTGGTGCAGAAGAGTAAAGAAAAAAAATAATATTATAAAATCACCTTTTAAGTCTTAGATTTTGACATTTGATTTTAACTGTCACACCTTTGTTTAGTGTAAATATCAATAGAAATAGATAAAACATATTGCAGGAGTTGGTAGGCAATATGACGTTTAGTTTCGCCATGGATACGGAGACTAACGTTGATGTCTGCTCAGACATTATTGTTATATGCATATATACTTATGTAGCTGGACCTTGGGGTGAGAAAAGCTGAGGACTAATAAGGTTTAAGATTGCATCATCAGTTCTTGATGAGAATGATTTATTAATAATTAATTTATTAATTATTATTCATCTATTGCTTTGCATTTACTCACTAGGATGCCTTGAGCATATTTGTCGAAGAAAACACAAATTGGCATATCATTCAGAGCTCTTTAATGCTTTGTGGAACCACTGTTTTATTCTAAAGATACCAAAAGGCATTCTGTGTTCCCAAAGCGGTCCTCAGGGACAGAGGCGATTTAACATGGTCATATGCCCTGGAGCCATGTGTGGTTACCACCCCCTCGGGTCTATTTAGAAGTCATAAAACTCAGTCAAATGCAGCATGACACAACTGATTTCCTAGTTGATTGATGTGAACAAATTACACAGCCCATACATAGCTCATAGTAAGTATCGATATTAAATAGAGAAGTAAGGAGCTAGCAATGAACAGAACCAATGACTAAATTCATATTCAGTAAAACCCTAAACTTTATCATATAATTTCAGGAGTTTGCTAAACACAGGATCAGAAACAGATCCTTAGCTGTTTCATCATATGAAATGAGAAAGCAGTTTATGTGTTTGACAAAATAGCAAAAGATTTGTATCTTGATGTACAGCAGCGCACACCTATTACTGGATGCCCAGATATTTATATTTTACTTTTGCTGAGCTCTGGGTATTTCTAAAACAAGCCATAGTTAAAGAAGTATCCTGTGATGTACTGGAGTCCCATCCAGAACGTGCTCGCATCTGTGTTCTCCGGGGAGTGCTGCCGGAGCTCTCGCAACCCTGACCAGGATAATTGGGGTTAAATCATGGAAGAAGAAAAGAATGTAACACCGTATATCTGGTACAGTTTTGATGTGAGCTTGAGAGAGAGAGAGAGAGCACAATTTTGGCTCTGGGGGGCACGCTTAAGAAACAATGTTCTACAGAGAGCTTAAAATGGTTTATGGATACATTTTATCCATAGGCCCAACACAAACCTGATATATTCAGAGGTCTGAACTATGGAAAGAGTAGGCTGAATAGCCCTTATACATTATGCTTCTAATGCATAGTCCAATGCCAAATAGTGAGGTGGTAAAAATATAAAATAGCTATGTATGGAAGGATGGAGGCTCTGGGGTGTCATCAGCTGCCACTCTGGAGCCGTATCTCCTGCCTGGCAATTTCTCCCTGAACCACCCTGAATTACAGCAGAGCTTGCTGATTATGTGTGAGAGATCCTCTATTACATTCAGCGCCCTGCTATCTTTGATAGATTATTAAGCATCAGCTTTCAGCTACATTAAGCCTTGTTAAGAGCAGTGTCGTAGTCAAGGATTACAAGGACATGGTAACAGGGAAGGCATACCAGATTATAAGTAGGGCTATCTATTAATGAAGGTATAATTTGCTCCCTGTACTCTCTAGACCTTTGCCTGGACATAGTAAGAGTAAGAGCCAAAAGAAATAGATTGAGACAGCAAGAGAATACAAATGGGATTGTCTGTGGTAGGAAGCCCTTTGAAAGCTAGTCTCCCAGGATCCAGCTGAAGTGGCTCTTAGGGCCTCATAAATGCCCAAGGAAGTTGGTAATGCTGGCCCACTTGCATGCCATCAAAATCTGAAGGATGCATTTTCTTACTTTCAGTGTCACTTTCTGTTTATTGGTCCTTTGTGATTGACAGCTCCCAGACATCTGTGCTACTGTGCTTCTGATATCTCTCTTTAGATGAGCTGCATCAGCTTTTTCCTTCCACCATATTTCACATTAATGTGCAGTACTTTATGTAGGACTCAGTTATCAAAGAGACTCTGTGGTCACTAGTTACTTATGACTTTCTTGTCTGCCCTTAATAAATCACGTGACTTCTTCATAGAAGAAAAAATTAGACTGTGTTCAAGTGTTAGTGGTCACCGTTCTATCCTTACAAATATCTCAATTTTATCTCATTGCTTCTTTAATAAGGCCTGAGCTTGTCACCCAAAAAGAAAAAAGGAAAAAAACAGTTCTAGGGCCATGTACTGCCCAGTCTATCTGAGTAACCTTTAGATGAATTAGAGAAATATGGGCTGACTCGGAGACCCCCTCCGAGTGCATCTTCAAAGGCTGGCTAATAGTAGTGCACAGCTGGGATTCCGGCCATCAGATTGATCAGGCCTATCTCAAAGGGCAATTAAAGAGGGATAAAACACCTCAAGCTAAAATGTTGTTAAAAAGGAAGCTTTTAGCCTTTTCTCTTTCCTATAGTGCAGAGAATCTCAGAATATTGATCAGCAGCTGTATAACCAACCTTAAGCTGATTGCAGGGTGAGCTTTGACAGATTTTATTTGCTGCGATTTACTAGTTGTGTCGTTTTTTTAACCGTTTATTATCGTGAAAAATTTCTGAGGCAGTAGTGGATGCCTTTCGTATATGAAATGTTCTGTACATGTTTGTTGCATAATTCTTTTAAGGAAACAGGAAAATCTAAGGACAGTCCAAGCTGCTATTGAACACATGACAGGCAAATGTTACACTACTCACAACAATTACGGGCGATTTCAAAATTGAATACGATAAGGATTCCATAACAACTGCTGGACAATCTGATTCTGTACATGCCCCATTACAGCCATTGTGTTTTGTCTAGTTTGATTTGCTTCTCTTTACCTGCATGTAATTTTCTACTCAGTCGTCATAATTGAGTGACATTTCACTATATTTCCTATATAATAAAACTAATATATATACATATAAATATATTGATGAATGTGGTTCTTGAAAAAAAGTTTTTTAAGGCAATTTTGTCTTTAAATGGCGGTTTTACTGTTATATGTCCTTACCATATATTTATTTATTTAGTGGGATAAGCTAGTATGGGTCCCTTGATCATGGAACAACATACAAGACAATACATACCTATGTTCACAGTATTTCACATGGTATAATAGGCACTTTTTTAATATCCCTGCTGCTATAAAGCCTTTACAGGAATTGGGCCTTTGAGTGACATGGAAAATGACCACTGCTATTGTGTGACATGTCAGCACAAAAGTGGGATAGCAATTTAATAAAAATACACAATCGCCTTCTGCATATGGTGTTTCAGTATGAGGAATAGTGCTTGTACACTGAGGCACTGAGACAGTCCTGAAGGGATCATTCCAATAGAATTTAATTTGTTAGCACATTTAAAACCAAAGTGCTTCACATAAAAACACCTAAAGGATATCCACCTTCTGATCACCATACATTAATACAAAGACATTTAGTCCTTAAGCCACAGTTTAACAGTTTAGCAGCAGCTGAGTGGTAATGTATAAAGATGTCATTTGAGCTAGGTTTAATGACAGTCAGAGATGGGGTGTCTCTACTGTCACCATTCCAAAGTCCTGGTGTGGCAACAGCAAAACCATTGTCGCCTTTTTTATTCAAGATGTGACTGTGGAACCATTAAAAGAGATTAGAAATGCCAACCTTAAATATGCGGGGAACTGTGCAAGTCAAGGGAACCATAAGGCAAGGTCCTCTTCCATGATCTTTGAATTTTCCTGAAAGGCAGGTCTCTACCCACTCTCTCCTGTCCTCTGGCTGATGCTGCCTCCTGGCTGTGGTCCTCCTTTAGCCACAGTGCTCTTAAATCGTTTGTCTGTGGAGCAGCACCAGTACAAAGGTCGTCTACAGTGCAGAAGGAAGGTGGCGAACAAGAGATGAGAGATTTTAATTTCTTTTAATTCACCTTGGCGCCATTCCAGACGTTGTGATTAAAAGAGTGGAGATGGGCCAGAATGGCTCTGTAATGCACATTTTCACATTTGATTATACAAGCAATTAAGTTGCACTTAATACATTTTAAATCACTCAAAGGAGCCTGTGAGCAAGATACAATGTGTATGTATATAGTGTACTGATTGCAAAGTCCCTATCCTGCTGGTCTTTGGCTTGCTTTATTGACAAGGCTGTTGATTTTTGTGTTGTTGTATTCTAGCTACAGCAGTGTTTGAGCTCTCCAAACCTGGCGAAGGCTCATTACAGTCTTTATTTAATGCGCACAAAATTAGGTGGCATTTCATAATGAATTATCCCATTATTAATTATACCCCAATTCTTGTAAGCAGTGTAGTTATGCTATAATTTGAGCAGTGTAGTTATTCTGTAATTTGTTGTTAACAGAAAAAAAAAACAGTCAATACGCACTGATTCAGAAAACTATGAGCAGAGAATGCAATAAGACCTTAAAAGGCAGTTTGCACAGAAGAGGCCAAAATTGCTTACTAATGATGTTATGACCCAGAAAAAAACATTCTTGCCTGATATAGCAGTCTCATGTAAATTCACTGTAAATTTTCCCATTGCAGGACTATTAAAGGATTATCTTATTTTTATCTTAAATACAGGGGTTGGGTCTGAAACTGTAAAACTGGGTGTATGAGGCAGCATGGGTTTTTGAACAATCTGCACTTTCTCTGTATGTGTTATTAATTAGTTAGCAGTTTGAACAGAGTTGGTCTGTTTGGCCCTACCCTATGGATTTTAAAATAGTAAAAGTCTGAGCAGTCACAATGAATGGTACATTTTCCACACTTAGTGATATTCTGTTCAAAAGATGTTATGAATTTCCTGTCAAGGTTTTTTTCTTACACTATCTGTCACTCTTTATTTTCTTTATTATCTGTCTCTCTCTGTATGAAAGCCCATTTGATCGTTTGATCTAATATCATGCTTCTTCAGTCATATGTTAATATTATGTGGTTAATGTAGTGTATGATTACCCACAGGAAAACCACATGCAAATGTGAAAGTGAACTTTAGTCAACAGAAAGCTCTTTCCTTGATTGAATCATACAAGGCAATGGGCTTAAATGTTTATGAATTGAATTTTACTATTGTTTTTATTTGAGTAAATAATTATCTTTTAAGAAATTAATGTAGCAGTTTCAGCATCTTCTTTACTGGTCCCACTCAGTTATGTACCCTTCTGACTCCTTTATATTTTGTCTTTCAATATGCCTTGCCCAATACCTTTATTTTTTTCACATCTCCTACATTGTACCCCTGCCGAAAGACTTGGATCTCAGTCTTGGCCAATTGTGTATGTGAAGTTTTGAGTCAGGCTCACCCTACAGTCTCCAAAGTATTTTAATTTACCCCAAAATACACATGCAAACATCCAGGAGCAATAATGTTTTTAATCATAATTGTGAGTGAACAGTGTTTTAAAACTCCAGCAGCAATGAGGAGAAGCTAGTTGAGATTAAACAATGTTGAACAGTGCCCCATGGTAGCACTAGCTATTGACAGTTCTTACAAACGTTTCATGCACGTGTTGAAGTGATTGTGTTGGTGGAATCCTGAAATATACTGGTCAGGACGTTCTTCTGCCAGTGCCCAGTGAATTTCGGGACAGGCTCTGCACTTCCCCTCTAACACTGAACAAGATAAGTGGTGGTAAAATGGGAACCAGTGCTTTTCTTTTACATCAGATTTGTTAACCAGTCCTTCTTTTATGATGGAAAAATAAATGCCTCCTGACTGAATGAACACAAATGTTTCATGCTTTTATTCTTCAGGTGGCAAAAAACAGTCTTAATTTAAAAAACAGTTTCAAACCTGTTTATTCCTTGATTTTCCTTGCTTTGAAAACATGGTAATTGAATGGTCTGCTATTAAACGTCATGCAATAAGCTAAGTACTCATTTCTACACATTTAAAAAGTTCATTCTTTCTGCGTATGATTAGAATTCCTTCACCATAATGCACGGACCAGGCTTCTATACTTGGTTTGTTTGTGGAGCCAGGCAGAAGCATTCTTTAAAGTTCTTCATATAAAAATGGTTTATATCAGTTCTACCAGATGTTCGTTTCCTGCTAGCTTAGTGTCGAACAGATTAAAACAAAGCTTGAAACTTACTTTCAGGAAGGCACATTCAGACTTCTATAAAAGGGGTTTTCCCATTTTAAAAGATTAGAGCTCTGTTTTTCTATTTTGTGAATGTGCTAAATTAGTTTTGTCTATGTGCAGCGTTTCTTATCACAAGAACTCAGTTCGTCTACTATGGATTATTAGGGGTTTTTTTTTGCTTTCCTATTTTGAATCTTGTTACAACTGCACACCAATTTCTCAACCCATGGGTTGAAATATTGCGTAGATGTAGAGAAGCAGGGGTGAGGGGGTTCTTGCGGTGAGTTGAGTGAAAAATTCCCACTGTTTCCAGCGCACTGTGTGTGTGTCTGTTTAAGTAGGACAGAGAAATTGATGGCCCAGTACTGCTAGGTGACCTACATATGCAAGGCTGGACAAAATAGATCCCTGAACACACACAAGTGGAACTGTAGGTGTGAGCAGAGCCTGTGTCTATGTGGGTGTGAACATTTGCCCATCTATGTGCATTGCCACAAATTTTCAATATTGCACTTACAAGAACATGAGATGCATTTTGTTTGTCACCCAGTCATCTACAAATCCCAATGCTTATAACACTTTCTTTATGTATTATAACTGTACCACTGATCTCATCCGTTCAGTCTTAAAGGAAATCTTTAGCTTTCCAGCTTTTCAGATTCACTTTGTTTCCTCTTACATTAGATGTAGCCAATGAGCCAAAAATATTTGGTGCTTAAAGTTTGCTTATTTATTTTCGCAAAGTTAATGTTGCTAGCATTGGAGGGAAGATTAGGGCCATCAGTGTATGATCATACTATTGCATGACTAAATCTTTTGCCACTTACATCTCATGTGAATGAAGTCATTTTAAATTTGATTATGTGATTTCTGACATTATATAGTACGGTGAAAAAGCCAATTCATATAGAATTAGCCATTCTATATTATTTTTGGTTTATATTTTGATATCTGTGTCTGATCCTAGCTCAGCACACACTTACACACCACCACCACATCAGTGTTGCTGCAGTGCTGAGAATGGTCCACCACCCAAATAGTACCTGATTCGTGATGGTCCTGTGAAGGTCCTGACTGTTAAAGAACAGAATAAAGGGAACAAAAAATGTATGTATAGAACTAGATGGACTTCATTCTGTAGTAACAGAACTACCAAATGCAGAGAACACTATACCTGAAATAAGGAATAAGCTGAATATAAATTAAAATATAGAAAATTCCTCTGAAACTTTCACAGTACTGTATATTACTTATCTATGAATACTTAGTAGTCATGTAGCAAAGCCAGGTGAGGCAGTGGTTACCTCAGCGTTACTTCACAGCTCCAGAGCTTCTATTCCCACCTGTGTGGAGCTTGCGTGTTCTCCTTGTGTTTGCGTGTTTTTATACATGTACTGAATTAATTAATTGCATTCTTGGTGCTGAAAAAAGCTCTCTTGCTTTCTTGCTCACACAAGCATCAGACTTAGGCATGCAGCCAAACCTGTCTGCAGCTTAGATATATTACGCAAACATTATTTCAATCAATACGTTTCAGAATTGCGTGAAATGTACTGATTGTAACAATCTGTATATGGTAAATAATGTATTTTAATTAAAGAAACGTACACTTGCACACATCCCTCTCATACACATTATTGATTTATTGATTATGCATTGCAGCGATTTTCAGCTACTCATGCTGCATGTATAAGAAAATGTTTATGAAAGCAGCTGATGTCCTGTTTCTTATTTGGGTTTAGTTATGGATCACACTGCACGCCTACTGTGCCCAAGTCTGACTGAACTTGACTGACTGTGCTTGAGCCTACCTCTTAATGTGTACCGGAGCATGGCACAGCGCACCACGTTCAGGCACGGTACAGAGAAATTACATTAGCCAAACAAACCACACTTTGTGGGTCAAACGTGCTTGGGCACAGAACAGATCACCTAGGATAAGTACACCCTAAACCTCATAGATTAGCCCAGTGTAGTATTAAACTAAATAAGCAAAATTCCTATACCTTGGCTAAAGGTTTTATCTATAAAAGCAATAATTTGCTTGTAATTTAGCACCATGAATATATCAGAGGCAGTATCCAAACTTATTTGGATACTTTTGCAATATTTATATATTCTATTACATTGATTGTAGTCTTTATCTTTTTCTGTAAATTATCTTGTATCTGTCAAGGATGATTGCTTTAGCGTCCCAGGTCCAAAGTCATAAAAGCATACCAAATGAGGAATCTGGTAATGAGATCTATTGGTTTAGCCTTTCAGGAGTTGACTGCTGGGAGTTTGAAATGGCTAATTAGACCTAATGATTGAAGCCTGGTGCCCTGTGTGAAGTCTAAAGAGATGGGGGTAAAAAGCTCTGGATGCATTATTCAATAGCAGATTAAGGTGAAGGCCTGTCTTTTTTATGGTCATTTACCCTGGTGGAATTAGTTAAGGAAGAAACAGTTTGTCCCTCGCTAAGAGAAAGAATTATTACCATGGGATACAGATTTGCTTTGTGTATCCATTGCGACCTACAATTCATGTACAGTAGTGACAAAAGGTGTATTGAACTGGTTACATGGTTGGACTAATGTTTAAAGGGGTTGGTGTATGTTTGACGTGGGGTTGGGAGTTGGGTTTGCAACTACTATGAAGAAAACCCACCCCTCTGCCAAAATATTAGCTAGCAATAAGGTGATTCCACTGTCGCTACAGCAGTAAAATACTGAATGAATAGTGAAACAATATTTGTGGAATTCTTTTAACATATTCATAAAGACCTCACCTCACACCTGGCACAATGTACAGGAAAAATTCTAATGTTTCCAGTATTGGGCGTGACCTATGCAGAAGTGTACAAAAAGTCCTGAGGCACAAATTTAGCTACATCAGTTTTTAGTGTGGCGATTTGCGTCTAGATTGTGAAGAGTGATAAAAGTCATTCCCTGCAATGAAAATGACCACAAATATTACTGCATTTCAGACACTGTATTTCAGCCCTTTAACATAATTTCAGTGATGATCTCATTAGCTTAGGAGAAAATGCCAATGAGGACAAGACAGCTGATATCACCTTGTCATGCTGATTAAAAGAGCAGACTGGTTGCTCTGAAAGGGTAGTGATGCTTTAAATTTTTTGTCTGTTAACAATGGTTACCTCCAAGAAAACATGCAGCCATCATTGCTTGTAAGATAGCACCCCGATCAACCATTTCTCGAATCATCAAGTACTTCAAGGAGAGTGGTTCAGTTGCAGCAAAGAAGGGCTCCCATTTAGACTGTGTGGGACATCTGGAAACGTGATTGTCCAGAAAAGAAAAGGTGAGCTCTACCATGAGTCCAGTATCCTGAGACATTCAAGTGTGGGGTTGCTTCTCTTCCAGGGGAGTTCACACAAAATTTTGCCTAAGAACACTACCATGAATAAGAAATGGTAAACTGAGCTTAATTAAAATTACTTAGAGGACGGTTTGATCCTCTAAGAGCAACCTCTCTTAACAATCCAGAAGGAGATTTTTGAACAATGCTTTTTCCTGTAAGATGGAGCACCATATCACCGTATATATTTAATATATAAAAAAACTGAGGCAGTAAACTTTCTGAAAACCGAAATTTGTGCCGTGCGTTTCACCACTACTGTATATCAGTTGTTGAATTAATTGTTAGTTGCCCTTTTCTAAAGTGTTTTGCAGTGCAAAAACAGCTAACACTGACAGTACGAGTTAAGAATATCAGCACATGGCATTTATGCGCTTTTAAGGTTGCCAAATAGCAGCTAAATACAACCCTTACTGTGCCGATCTGTGCAGATTTGAATAATGACATAAGCCCAGAATTAAAACGCTGCCATTTTTATTTTCACTGCTTTATTTTTTTGTACGAGGGATAAACATTCGTGTAGGAGGATTCACCGTTTTAGCCTCAGCTGCCATCACTGGCATTTATGCATCAAACACCATGTTATCAATTTTTTTTCCATCCTCTCTTAATTTGTCATGCCAATTGCTTCCTTTGAGAAATTCCTATCATGGCTTTCGCCTTGATGTGTCTTCTGTAATTAAGGCCCAAATTGTTTTGATGCTAGTGTAATCACATTAGCCTTTGCAGAGGAGAAGGGTGAAATTGGACTTGTTGCTCCAGCGCCTGTGAGAATGCGGCAGCCGGCGCAGAGTTTATGGATTATGAAACAAAGAACTGTCAGAATGCATCGGGCTCAAAGCACCCTCCCATATGGCGCCCCATTACTGGCCCTGTCAGTGCCGAGCGTGTAGCCTCAGATGCAATCAGCTCTCCTTTCACAGAGTTAAAGGCAAGAATGAGACAAATGTTAGGGAACGATACAAAAATATGGCTCAATTATATTAAAAAATGTTGAGAATTTATTTTAGCTCATGGAAATTGTATTTCTTTTTATGATGCTAACAAATGCATTATTAAATTAGTTTAATCTCAGTAGTCATTGTGTGTGATTAAACCTGATAGAATTAGTACATGTTGATGATATTGACTTAGATCTTAATATGTACTGACTTACTGAGCTAAATAATCATTTTAGTCCCTCAAAGACTTTATTACAACTAATCTAAGCTGTTTTTGTATTAAGTAAATACTTAGTCCTGCTGTGATGTGTAAACCTTTCAGACTTTGCATATTAGGAAGGTGGAGTTTTTTATTAAGACAGTTCTTTAAAAGACAATCAATTCCAGTGTTGTTGAGCTACCACAGTTTGGCCCCCGAGCAAGGCCCTTAACTCAGAACTGATTGGCTAGTATGTTGTAAGACTGTATCAGTTGTAAGTCACTTAGGATAAGCCTAAAAGCTGTAAATGTATTTGTAAATGACATCTCATTGTGAAGAGCCGAGGGATTCCCCTCTTCTTTGTGTATCAGCTTTTTCACACTAAACCCCAGAGCACTTTTTTCTCACCTTGGCTTTTGCTGAGTGTGCACACTTAGCACCTTGCTCTTCATTTATCTTCTTTAATGGGACAGGATGGAGTAGATGATTAACCATGTGGAAGGATTTCCTTGCTCTAAAATATATGGCATTTTTGGTTTTAAGTGACTTAATGGTCAACCTAATATTACTATAAATCAACTGTGTGTGACTGCATCAATCTTTGTTATTACTACCTATTTTAAAAATATTTTTAAATCCGTTTTCTCTTTAGACAGAACTTATGTCCACTTTTTTTGCCCATTTTAGTGCAGTTGAAGGTAATAACCCTGAATAGCTGTGCAGGTGATACAAGTAATGGTGTGCTTCTAGTGGAGGGTCTGTGAAGTGGGAATGGCAATCTGAACAGACTTGTGTTCTGCACCTGCCTCTCAGCAAACAGAACTCAACAAAGCATGGGGTGTGATTGAAGCAAAGTGAGCAAAGTGTAAATTCTTCTTGGGAGTTTTAAGGTTCAGTTGCAGAGTAATGTGATTTTTTTTCACATTCTTATAGCAAAATAATATAAATCAAGAAGCTGTTTTTATCCCACTGAATCCTTTTTCAACAAGTCTGTACAGGTATGTGCACACATTACGTTCAGTGAGTGAGGATGTTGACCAAAATGGTCATTGATTGGACATTACCATGGTCATATAGTCTTTTTTATGCTATTGTGATGTAAATATATTGCTCACAAAAATTAAAGGATATTTCAAAGGGAAACACAACAAAATCTCACCCTTTTAATCACAAATTTTAAGCAGATACCTTTCCCATTCACCTTTCTTATTGGCCGAGAAAACTGTGACACCTAAAAGTGTCTGTGTGCACCCGAGACTGTAACACAGTTCCTACTTAAGCAAGTTGTTAATGCTAAATAAATCAATATTCATCAAAATAAATTATATAAAATATGTGATAAAAATAATTTTTATTTTATTTTTGCTAGCTATTGCACCGGGGGTTAAAAGACATATTTTTCTATTAAAATTTGTTATAATAGTTAAGTACCTTTGTACTGTATTCAGAGGTGAAAGAAATGTAAAGTCCTTGACGGGACTTCT
This sequence comes from Parotocinclus spilosoma, assembly GCA_033117975.1. Taxonomy (NCBI): domain Eukaryota; kingdom Metazoa; phylum Chordata; class Actinopteri; order Siluriformes; family Loricariidae; genus Parotocinclus; species Parotocinclus spilosoma. The sequence continues at coordinate 3,946,068 of JAVSBV010000049.1, forward strand.
ACCACAACTTCCATTGCTTAATGCATCCTTGACTAAATTAAATTAGAATCTCTTGACATTGTGTTTTAACATCTCTGATGTTTCTCTTAAACATTAGAATAATTCTTCTCTGCATTACAATATTTATGTGTTCTTAGCTTTCTTTGATAAAGGGCCAAGTGACATTAGGCTTCATTATTTTAATTCACTTTCTTATCTGCTTGATCCTGAACATGGTCGCTGGAAAGCTTGTTCCTAGCCGGCAGCATAGGGTACAAGGCAGGAACAACCCTAGACAGGGCGTCAATCCATCACAGGGAACAGTGCTACCTTTTTTTATAGACCTGGTTGGTTACTATAACAAGGTCTGGAAACCATGACCGAGCTCTGTTGTTTATGTAGTCCAAGCCTACTGCTGATCACAACTTTCCTCTTTCTACTATGCATCTCGCCAATGACTCATATAGCGGTACACTGATCAATTCCAACCTACTTTCACCCCTGACTGTACTGTGCAGTGATAGTTGATCAAGATATCGGCAATGCTTTTTCCTAAAGCCCATCATGTTATCACATTTTGGAGCATGTGTTGTGTCAAATGCTTATCAATATGTATACCGCAATATCGCATCTGCTTTGAGAAGATCATCTGTGTGTCCTTTCCACTCCACATCTGGTGTGAAATAAGCATTATGAAAATGCTTCAAACCCTTTAGGTGCATATCCCCACTTAAGTCAATACGTGACCTGTATTTCTATGATGGAATGCAAGGGTTAGAGTTAGTGTTAGTTTCATTTATGACGCAATTAAACTTACCTGTCAGGTGTTAAACTTAGGTTGCCCTATTATTTTCCCTTCATAACATCCTAAATACTGTAGAATTAGTTCACCTTTAAGAGGACATTGATCTTAAAGACACTTGTTCACTGTGTTTTATTTTACACAGCAATATGATATGCACTGCTCACAAAAATTAGGGGGTATGGGATGTTTCATTTTAAAGTATCCCTTAACTTTTGTGAACAGTATATTTTGCCATTTTTAACCATTTAACAGCCCACAAATACGCACTGGGGACTCCCATACACACTTGTACTCAAATGTTTAGAAAGTGCCCGTCAGTGACCATACTCATTTCTAGAACCTTTTTTCACACGCTCTTTTACACCTCTTTTTCTGGCTCTTCTTGTTTCTGTTCAAATCACCTCTCATCCAAGTCATTATACTGTAGTGGGATGGCTGCTACTACAATCGATTACGCTGTCTACTCTCGTTTAGTGTACAAGGATTCCCGGTCCCAGTGAGCTTACGGGCTACTTTTCTCACCACCCATCTCCTTTTTGATAAGGAGGATGTGTAAATAAGGCCACAAACTTCCATCAATGCATGCCAATCTATTAATTGATTCTTAAGGATCGTTCTCAACGTTCCTTGTAGACTACTCTGTGCTGAAGAATAGAGCCACTGTGATCAAACACTTGTGCAGGAGAGCGCTGACAAGCTGTCTGGCAAAGTAAAAAAATGAAGCCCATTGACAGATAGTCTTGTTCTACTTTCTGCACTCGTTATTAATAGATTAGGATATGGGTTCATTTATCAGAGTAAGCAGAGATTAATTGATACTGCTTTTTAACATTTTGTGCCACTTGGTATCTGTTATAGAAATAGAATTTATAGTGTATACAGTGTTTTCCTCTGTAGATATTTGTGTTAAATGCAGAAACATGATTGTCAGTGATCTAATACCTTTTACTTAAGGGCAAGGTTCTTAGGGCTACATTAGGTCCTAATGACAACTGATATTAAGCCTACACAAACATCTATAAACATGTATTCCATCAGGGAAAGCCAGAAAGCCATGCTTGCTTAACTACTGATGTGCTTACGGATTAAAATGTGGTGGAATTTTTAGGGCCAAGCTAACACCTCGGGCCTTTGTCATGGTACACACTATTCTTAAACCATTATTGTACATAATTTTGTTGAAAGTGGCTTTTAGGGAACACGATTAAAATGAAGAGGTGTGCATGGTTTGCAAAAATGTTTAGGTATGTAGTACATGGAAAGGTACCATCATTGTGAATGTCAGGGCCTAGGCTTTGCCAGCAGAACTTTACCCAGACTAGGATAATGACCTCAAATCATTATCATGATTAACTGCTTGTGTAGTGTGTTATGTATGTCAGTCAGACTAGAAGACTTCCTGTAAATTACTCTGAAAGTGATATAACATTATTACAGCATATTCTAAACTCTTCTAAAAAGCCTTTCAAAAGAAGTCTTAATGAACATTACCATATAAAGTCAAAACATAGTGGGTAATTTCAGTAAAACATCTTGCTTTTCTGTGTGTTTTACAGTTTCAGATGTTCATGTTTATTTTTTCTTGTGTGAATAATAAGGCCAAAAGATAAAGAGTTCAAATCCCACCTCTGCCAAGCTAAGACTGTTGGGTCCTTGAGAAAGGCCTTTAACCCACATTTGCGTAAATTGTAAGATGTTATTAGTTGTAAGTTGTTCTGTATAAGGGAGTCTCCTAAATGACCAAATAAAAATGTGATGTAACTGATTGATTGTACCTAAGTTTAGAAGATAAACAGATCCAAACCAAGTATTTTATGAATTCATTTTAAATAACTCAGTTTTCTGTTCTGCTTTATTTTGTTTTAATGTATAAATACAGAAGGGAAAAAGTTTTTTTTAATTTTCAGGAAGATCAGGTTAGTATTTTGAGAGCGCACAAGGATTTTTCATTACTTTAGTGGTTGTTGGTAGTTCAGCGTAAAATAAGACTGGTTCAGGGCTTTTGGTTTATATATTAAGTAAAACTCAAGTTATGAACAATGGTTTGTGCATTTTTGTTGCTTTGTGTACTGGTAACATGTTAGAGAAAAGATTTTTTTCTGTGAAGGTGAAACGGATGTGGTTAAGATTATGCTGATGTAGGTATGGGCTTGCATACACAACTGTGTGTGCGCTTTTAAAAAAGACTGCAGGCAGTCATCCGGAAAAGACAGCTTTTTTCCATGTTTAATATGCAGCATGCAATCTATGTCCCATCTCTCCTCTGGGAAGGATACGCCGCATTGGTAATAATATCTGATTTGGTTGTGTACCTCTTCCCTTCAAATACATCGAACGGCTCCGGGCACCATTGGCTGTTTAAGCAAAGGTCAGTAGAAGACTCATTGATTTAGCATTTTAATTTTATTTGTGCTGCGCTCCGAGGGGGACTGGCATTAAGCATGGCAGAAGCGCTTTGTTTTGTAAGAGGCTGCGAATGTCTGGGTGTCTACAGAGACCAGGCCTTCCTCACGCTCTGCCTAATAAGTGTGAGATGTTGCCCAGACACCTCTGTAATAGCCACTAACACTTATTATCCTGCCTGAGATTGGAAATCCACATGTTGTCATTGAGGGATAAAAAAAACTAAGGAAGGGAAAATAGAGTGCTGAAAAAAACTATAACACCACACCCCTTCAAATGCGCAGACACGGCGGTGTTGTTATCTTTTTCGTATAAAATTTCACAATGACCATGTCCGTGTTGGTAGGTACAAACAGAAATGGCTTCAGCTGGCTGGAAACAGCTTGCTTGGTTCACTTGACTGGCTAAATTAATGGAATGATCCTTTAGGGGGTACAGACAGAAAAACCCAAAGAACTTTGTGCTGGCAAACACACAGAAGCAGATGTTGTTTTGTTCTGTGGTGCCCTCTCCTTCGCCTGACTTTGCTTGGGCTGTGGAGAGGCCTGAGCATATCGGTTTTTTCATTAAGACATTTTTTAGCCTTTGCACTACTCTGCCTAATCATTAGGCAGCCTGGAGTGATTTTGACTGGCTGTTTCCTCCAATGTAGGACTGGAGTTTGCTCTGCCGATGCTGTGCTGAACTCAGATGACACAGATGGCTGGCAGGATCATTACCTGGTCCCCCACACAAAGCTTTAAACAATGCTGATTGCACTAGTACAAATAGATCACAAAGGAAATTGTTTTATTAGTTCTCTTTAGTCTCTAAGTAGTTCTTTGCAAATCTGAATGTTTGCATTCAGTATAACAGGTGCTTGAACATTGACTCAAACCATCAGGGCTTCCTTTTGCCCTGAGAACCTCATTAGGTTTTATGGCATCATAGACTCCATGAGATACCAGGACTCTAAAATTGGTCGTCACTGGATCTGTAGGACAATCGTCCAAATATATGTAGAGATCAACACATTAATGGTTTACTGAGCACAAAATCAAGCTTTATGTTACATGACCAGTATACCAATACTAAAACAAATTTAATGCCGACCTAAGACTTTTGCACAGCACTGTATTAACTGAATCCTGTTGGGGGTGGCACCGTGGGTAGCACTGTCCCAGAGAAGAATTTGGGTTTAGTCGCATTTGGAGCATTCTGGGTCCTTTCTGTGTATCCTCCTCATGTTCATCTGTTTACTCTGGTTTTATCCCACAAATCAAGATTAATGTTAGGTTAATTGATGTCTTTAAAGTGCTTCTAGTGTATGAGTGAGTCGGTGAGTGTGGCCTATAATGAATTGGCACCCTGTCTGGGGTTGCTATAGTAAAAACACAATTTGTATTTCAGACTAACAATTTTGTGCTATCCTATTGGTACATGCACATACTCAGTACACTGTAAATGAACTATAGCTTGCATAGGTATTTCTTCTCAGATACAACGTCTTTGTTGGGTTTGTAATATTGTTGTTTATGTGCTATTTATTCATTCTGTTTGGGGTACGAGTATGGCAGCTCCCACTGTCCCCTCCATCACCTTGCTCCTGTTTGCTTCCTGCCTGCCTGCTGAGAAATTGCTCCTGACAGCTGATTTGTTGTTAGTCAGAAGTGGTCACTGTGTAGCTGATAAGGGTGCGGAGGCCCAAGATGAAAAACTAACTGCTTCTCCTGATTTCAAAGCCAGGCCCATCAAGGCACTGCCTGCCTACACCTGTAAATGTCTTACAGCAAAACAGGGACATGCATGTGTTCTACTTAAGCCACATGCGAGCTGTTAATCTGGGTCAAAGACACACTGGACACGTTCTTTCATAAAACTGTTTTTTAATGTAGATTTTAATGTAGAAGAGATTGATCGCTTCTTAGCAATATGCAGTTCAAAGCAATTCATGCAGCTGAATTCTTTTTAAGAGAGAGAGCAATGTAAGAAGAAAGGACCACACAAGGTCATGGGACAGGATAATCAGGCCCTTAGAGAGTATGGCTGGAGCTGCAGATAGAAAACACTGACATATTTTCTGATTAGCTGATGCAGCAGGCCTGCTCTGCAGTGTTTAAGGGTATAAAAGCACTGGATGTGGAAATGGCCTCTGGGTGACTGGGTTTGAGACAGAAAGATCTGTCAAATGGTGTGGATAAGTGAGGCAGTGAAAGAGAACGAGTGAGAGAGATGGAGGCGTCACAGAGCTTGCATCCCTGGCCCATATGCCTGTCACCCAAGGGCTTACTAGGAAAGGTGAGAACAGTACATATCGAAAGCTATATATCTGAGACAGGAGCGCAGACTCGGACGTGGTCCAGCCTCTAGCCAAGCGTCAGCCAGGGGCAGCAACAGGATGCCCTAATGGGCTTATACAGGAAGCCATCGTCCGAGGAGAGGTCACGGTAATTGGCTGCAAATTGCGCTCCTGCATCCGCCCATGAGAGCACGAGTCACTGCCTCCCATATCTCACATCATCTCAGGGATGTCATGTGTGGCTGGAGACACTGCATAACTCTGGCAGGAGGAGAGGAAAAGTGCCCTCTTATCCAGCGTGGGAATTAGTACAAATGACATTAGGGCAATGACCAAACATCACCTTCCCTAGTCAGTACACACAAATCATGACTGCATTTAACCTTTGGTGTGACACAAAAAAGAAGGGCTTGCATATTTACCCTCTGACACATGGCATGGATATTAAAGAATCATTCAGAGCTGTGCTGACCTCTTGATACAACCATACCATTTTAGTTCAACCTTCTGCAAATTTTTGCAGCAAGTAAAACGCTGGTAGTTAGAAAGTCAAAGAGCATGCGCAACCATGAATGTTCTCTACCCCCAAACAAGAAGAACTGTACTTCTAATCACTCAGAGGTCAGGAGGAGTTAAGGGATTGGCTTGAGGATTGTTTATCTGACGACCCTCCTTTCAGCCCTTCTGCTTTTTATCTGCTTTTATCGCAGTAGGCATGTAGAAGCTCCATCGCTTCCTGTTTTGAGCTCTCTGTTGACCACATTGACCCACTGACCCTAAGACTTATCTCTCAGTTTTGGAAGAGCCGTAAGCTGCGCCTGAACGCAGCAGGGTGCTATAGCACTGTTACAAGCGTTATGTCTTCTCTCTGAACTTTTTCTTTTTTGGGTATGTAGGAGGAGCTGATGGATGTCTGGGTGTGTTTCTGTCTGTGTGTTTGTGACTGGGTGTAAACACTCAAATGGCCTGTACGTAAGCATCTTATTTCAGTTTCGAGCATTTTTTTCCAATGACTAGCTCTTTCTAAAGAGGTTTAAACGTTCTTTTGTTATTCACCAGGCCCATCCCTTACTGACGTGGTAGGATTTTGTGACAGTATTTTCAGTATGGATGAAATAGCTCTTTCCTGAGACATTTAGTAGTATGGAAAATAGTGTCATGCATTGACACACCAGCAAAGAAACACCAAATATTTAGTAATGGGATTCAGAGGCAGGCCTGGCTCTATGAATCTCATTAAATGAGCTTCCTGCCTCTCTGAGGAGCACATTCATAGCTATTGTAATAATGCCCAGGTCTTCAGCTCTTTAACGGCAAAAGAGCCCCTGCGCTGTACTAGATACATAATTTGCACGTCGTTAGGAGGCAATAACGTCTAGATTGCTGCATGAGTCAATGACTCATTTATGTCTGCACAATGCAATATTAGCAATCAACAGATACTTGTTGCTTTCCCTGTTCATTTAACAACTTCTGTGTTAGTTCACTTCAATCATGTGCTTTATTTTCTCTCTACCCCCTCCTGTCTTTTCCCCTTTGTATCTGTCCCTTTCTTTCCCTTGTCTTTCTTTTTCCTTCTTTGCAGGATTTGGCTTTGTAACTTTCGAGAATGAGGATGTGGTGGAGAAAGTCTGTGAGATTCATTTTCACGAAATCAATAATAAAATGGTAAGTCAGTTTCACCTCAATTTTTCAGATGGGGCAGGATTAATATTCAGTAATAAGGGCTGAGTTGGTTGTTATAATGGCCGACATGCGGGAGGTGTGGGTGAGACCCAGATGGTGGCCCAGAAAAGTCTTGCTTATTCCTCGCCAGTGAGTTTGGGTCATGCTGTGATATTGGTGTGCACTAGCCACAAAGCATGAAATTGTGTCTTGGTGCTCTGGCCACCAGACTGGGAGAAGCAACCTGTCTTTTCCTCTGGCCCCAATTCATTCAGCCTGGAAGAAGAGCTGGCATTCGTTTGTGGGCTTTGTTAAGACTGCATGGCGAAAAGACTGTGAGAAGATTTAAAATCATAGCCTTCACAGTGATAGTGTGCTCTATCTGACACCCTGCTTACTGTTTCATAGTTTCTGCTGAATTTTTCATTCCATTTTGTCCTGCCGGGTTTAAAAAGAAACAGTGCATCAGGGACAGGCTTGTGACCCTGGGGATAAGATGGTAAGAACACCGTTTTGACTAGCATTAAACCCAGAACAAGGATGACAGGCCCTGTCCTATTTCACATTATCAGCAGCTTGTAGAATTGCTAATGAAGGCAGCATGCGGGTCCCTTATTTCAAGTGCAAAAGAAGTTTAAAGAGTATAATTGATTGTGACTTTTTGAATGAAGTAACAAGTTTCAGATTTCTGATGAAAAAGTAAGACACAGATACTGGACATTGCCTGCAATACCAGTAGACACACTGGTAGCATTTTATTGTTTTTCATATAATACTGCATCATATCTTCTCATTGTTCAGGGAGCACTAAGCAAATGTATTCCTTTTTCTTCATTCGATTTCTCTAAGCAGGACACTGGCTTTCAATTGACTGGCACTATTAACTTGGGCCATAGGGGGATTGCATGCATCGTTAGTACCAGTCAGGGAGGATAAGGAAAAAAAAGAAATTTACTGGAGGAAGTAGATAGAAGGATGTTGCCGCTACATTCATTATTGACTTCTGTCCACCAAAAATGACAACTCTGTTCTTTTTGCTGGTAGGGTGGAAAATATGTTAGGTGTTAGGCTGTGAAACCAAGTATACTTTGTTGAGAAGCAGTCCCGAGGCAAATCCCACTGTTTATCTGTATGCTTTTTCCTTGTGTTATCAAATGCTGTTGCCTGGCTGCTTTTGCCAAAAAGATCAAAGTGGTCTCTGAAGTATCGTTTGCTCGCAAGCTCTGTGTAAGAATTTGACTTGCTAATTCAGTCATAGTAATATTGTTATTATGATGAATATTTAGTAAAACAACAGTAATGGTCTCCCTCTGCTAGTGGAGGTCCAGTTCATGATTTACAGTGCTTGGGTTGTTCCGACGCTATTGTCACAAGTACCATCTGTGACCCTCTAGCCCTGAGCTTTGGGTGAGTGTAGGACTCTTTTTGGAGAGGCTCTGATGACCCATGGAATCCACTCAATACTGCCAGGAGTCTAAGTCAGGGCTTTAAGTGGCTCTGAAATGGAGCATCCTGGACCTCAGGCCTGCTGATCAGTTCTGGGCTGGATGTGCAGGACATCATTACAAATTCAGTAGAAGGCCAATCTGTTCCCAGAGGCTGTAGCACACAATCCTTTGACCTATTCCAGTGATACCTACACAAATGTGGAGGATCAAAATGTGGATGAGACCACTGTGTATTAGTGTGATCATGGATTATATATGAGCCAGTTATTATTATGGAATTTGTTACAATGTGAAAACAAAGTTAGCACATAGAGCGGTGCCAACCATATAATATGTCTTTCTTGCCATTGAATCTAAAAAAATTACATCTGCCCTGTTTCATCTGCGATGGCAACCTTTAGTATGGATCAAAAGTCTGAGACCGCTAGTGAAAATGCATGTATTTTAAATTTTTTCTAATTTCCTACAACGTTTTTTAGTAACGAGTCACATAATCAGCATAACAAATGTACAGATCTGGCTTTAATGAAATTCTGATGTATGCTTCGTCAGTTTAATAGAAAATCAACTTTTCACTCAAATGAATATGCTAATTGGGATTTTTAAATAGAAATGTTGTATTCAGTTTAAACAACAAAAAAAATCTCAGACTTGACTCCAACTATGTATGCTGAAGTCACTTCAGGTTACCTAATTTAGGTTACTGAACATACTACTCTGTTGTATAAAAACTACTCTGTTGCATAAAAGCTAATTGAAAAACAAGAAATTTGATATTCTTTATTCTTTGGGAGTGTTTTTGGATGTTTTTTTTAGATGTGTGGTATTCCTTCGACATGATAAAGCCTACACAGTGGAGTGGTGATGCAGCTTAGTTTGGCTGTTCTTTATCTCACTTTGATACTTGTTATTGATTGTGTGGCAGCAGACCACTTCAGTTTTGCCATTATTGTTGACTAGTACAAAGTATAAGCTTTCAGAGAATTCAGTGTGAATGGTGTAGCTTTTGTCAGCAATTGGGCAGAGCAGTAAACTCGTTTGGATGGAACACAGAGAAGGAGCCTCAGGGATGGAGACCTAAGATTTTCCGATAGTTTTATGGATCGAATGTTAGAAATGTGATTCGTTTTGATGAACGACTCAATGTTGTGGGTTTGTGTAATCAGTTTTTAATATAATGTTCCAGTGGTCCAGTTAAGTACTCTGCCCTTTGTCTGCTGTGTTCAAAACACAGTTGAGACAGAACAAAACAGACCAAGTTTGACTGAGTCAATACTTCCACTCTATTTTAAAAATATCACACATTGTTTACTCATAAACCCCACCCACAGTCTATTTCAAAAGCACATTGGGTTACAATGTGGAATTAATTTGTGGCAAAACACTCAGTGGTGTGTGCAATCAGACAGAATTTGGCGCTGCTTGCTCTGTTAATATAGCAGACTGAAATAGTCTGTTTTTCTCGATTCTCCAGCAGGACATTGTGTTCTCTTAATATCCTTCGCCTTCTGCCTTGCATGCCTTTGCTCAGTTCGTTCCACATATTTGTACATCAATCAGACATTCCTGAACCTCTTCTTTCCTTTGTCTTTTTCCTGTGCCCTGCTGTGGTGGAATTTAGGAGGTTAATCATGTTAGCCTGACCAGGCTCGATGAGCGCTTCAGTTCACCTCATATTCTGACAGCTGCATAACATCTGGATGACTGGGATACTCTGCCTGGCTATTGAAATAAAAAGAAGAAAAAGCACTGGAGCTCAAGAAGAGGCCTCATGACCGACTCTGTGACTATAAACCACCTTGTGTGTGGGGAGAATAGGGGTGTTCAATACAATGCTAATTTTAGCACTACCCCATGAGGCAGGAAGTGTTATTTATAGTGTAATGACTCTTTGACACTATGGAAGAAGTGACTGCATCCTGACCTGAAATACACTGTCACTGTAGGGGTCCTGATGGCCACATGATTATAGTGGTCTGTGTGCACTCACTCCCTCTGTCTTTCTTACCCTCTCTTTACAGCTCTGACTTTTTCTCACCCTGTGCTTTTTTTCATTCTTTTCATTTCATCTTTGGCCATAGGCCTCACTATTACTGACTTTCATCTTTTTATTTTTCATAACTGGGCTTTACTGGGTAATCTGCTGCCCTCCTATTGTGTATAAAGAGCAGTGCCGCCCCATAGCTTTCCGTGCCTGCGCCAGTGCGATGTGAATGCTTAGTCCATGTCCTCCACACCAATGCCCTTGCCTCCTGCAGGTGGTGCAGAGATTGCCCCTCATTTCCTCCAGAGCTTCCACCCTTCTCACAGCTTGCCCTCGATGCCCAGCTAGCCCACTACCTGCCTGCTGTGAATCTTCCCATTAGCATGTATGATAAGTGACGAGTGTGTCACCTGGCCAATTTATAGTCTACCTCACCACGCTGAGGAACTGGCCAGCAATATTATTGGGAGATAATCTACCGCTGTGAGAAGAGAGAACGAAAGAAGTAGCTGTTCAGTATGTGAGAAAATTATCTTCCCTTTCTGTTCATTTTCGCCTTAAAACCAGGAGAGTCCCGGTGAGCTAGTGAAATGGCTAGACTGAGCTACACACGCAATTGCAGCCTTATGATTAAAAATTGCAGTTAAATGCCACTTAGAATTGATTCGGTTGATTTGTGGCCTGTAATTTGCCCAAATCCTTTTAGCACTTTTATCTAATCCACTGCTTATTGCAGCTCACATCATCGGCTACTGTAGGTGTGTTTACACACGCAGTGGTGTCTTAAGAGTTGTTTGAGGTAATGGAGGGGGATTGTGATATTTGAAGGGATCAAGGTAATTTTGTCGGTTGTAATAGAGCATGGTATTTCCACAGTGCTGTCTGTGATCAGAAAATGTCAAAACAGAGAAAGAAGGATATTCAGTGCATTTTTCTTTTAAATTGCAGGACACAAGACAAGACGAGATGAGGGAGGGCATTTGGAATCTGCACTTTGTCTGACCTTGCTAAAATAGCATGATATTTTAAAATAATACGTTTTATTCTGCCTAATAGTGGCTAATATTGCTTGTGAAAAGTATAATAAAAATAACATTTATGAACAGTATATATATATATATCTACAACACCCTTTGGTGTTTGTCCAAGCAAAAAAATAGTTTAAATGCTTTCCTCTGTATAGAAGCAGTTCTCTGGGTTAATGTAATTTTTAGTTGAAACTGACTATTTATTTGGGTAAAATAAATACTCTGTCTGTCTTTTCTGTTGGCAAATATAGATTTCTGTGTCAGAAGGAAGAGCTGTACATGTATAAAGTAGGGGCAGTCTTTAATACAATTTCATCCAAGTTAAATTATGTCTCACCACAAACCCTTCTCTGGGTGAAAATGAGCAGGGGTTTGATTTTGTTACTGCTCTTTTCTGATCTGTTGGATCTGTATGAGCTGCCCCCAAAAAACTGAGTAAAGTACTTCACTTCTCTCAAACTGTTTTGATTTATGATTGTAAAGCTTGAGTGAGCCAGAGATTCAAAGTACCAGTAGGAAAGTCCATTTCAGCATGAGCAACATTTGAGTCTGGGGTGTTTTTACACTTGGAGAGTTTCAAGCAGATTCCATTTCAGTTTTTTGGGGGTGGGGGGGGGATGTTGTTGGGGTGGTGACACTGCTCACAATGACCAGCATAAAGCATCATATGATTAGTGTATTATGTTAAATAAAACAAGGATATGCTACACGAGGTGTGTCAAAATTAAGATATTTAATATGGCAAATATCTTATCTTTAATATAGTTATATATTTACTATGAGTAAGCAATACTCATGTTATCGTTTTTGGAGAAACTGCTCCACCTGGGATCGAACTCAGGACCTTCTTTGCTGAGAGGTGACAGCGCCACAGTGCCTCTGTTTCGCTGTATCCCACAAGCTCTTTATCTTAAACATCTTGGCTCTATTTTGAAATAATAATATTACAATAAGTAATTTCCTTCTCTTACAACCTTTGCTTTTTACCTGCACTATTGATGTAAATGATAGTTTTTTTAATAAAAGTGATAAGCCATATTTGATTATTTTTGTGCTGATAAAGCTCCTCTCTCTTCTAGATGAAGTGTCTTCACTGACCATAATTCAGTGTAACACCGCAGCAGTCTGAGTTCTAAAAATGTCTCCCTGTGTTTAGACCCCCTGGCTCAGTGATTAGATCCCAATGCTGTTCATGTCACTGCTACACAGGTGATACTTTAAATTTCATTCCTTAAATTTCACAACAGGTATCTGCCTATCTTTCTGACATATATTCATAAATGGCAAAACACAATCTAAAGCTCAACCTGTACTGATCTTCCTCCCGACAAACATATCCAGATGCTAAATGTCTCAATCATTAAAGATGGTCTAACTGGCCCACACAGCAGAGATTCACCAAGTTTCAATGTACGTAACCACCAGATCAGGAGTATACATACTTCTTAGGCCAGAGAAGCTTTTCAGTTTCTTACAGAAATTCATAATTTTCAGACTCGATTGCCGCAGCGTTTTGCTTGCTGGCCTTTCTGGTCCATGTTCTATTGCTCTGTTACAGAGCACTCAAAACAACCTATCACTTTTCACAGAGATTACTATGCTGGTTTTTGTTGTATTTTTGCAAATGTGAATTTCTTGTCTTTACTGTTCAAGCCTCAGAATGTTCTTCTCCAGTTATTCTCATTCTTTGGTTGAAAACTTGTAGCTACACACCAACGCGGGTCTTCAACTTCAGATTGCCTGGAACATTCTATGAGGTTGAGCCATGCCTGCGAGGCTAGATCTCGATGTTTCATCAGTGGTGGAATGAGCTTCCAATACCAGTCAGAATAGCTCAGTCTCTCTTTATTCCATAGAAGTCTGAAGTCTCACCTCTTTAAGCAATACCTAGTATAAAGTGATTTAGATTATGTGCAACTTTGGTTTTTGAATGTTTTATAGTATGTTCAGATACAGCAGTGCTGCTGGAGTTTTTAAATACTGTTCACTCAATGTGCAGTCTATTAGACCATAAATTAGAATGGGTCGCCTCAAGGATCACACAGGTCTCAGTGACTCAGTCTGGAATATATACTGCTCAGAAAATGTTTTTTGTTATTATTTAATTTTGAAATATACCCTCATTTTTGTGAGCAGTACGCATTTAAAATATTGTCTTATGTGCAACCCTGATTTGTAAATTAATTTTAAACGAGTTTTTAAAACATACCATAGCTGCATAATAACAGAAAAATATATATAACTTATTTTCTGGGTGTTTACCTGAAATTATTTTCTGGTATTTATTTGTTCTATCTGTAGAAAGGAGACTATGTCTATTCCTGCAGAGGAAATGAGACTGATTTCTCAGGCAGTGTTTGCAATGTGTGGACAGTTGCTATGAATTCTAACGTTGTAATTTTTGACATTTGGAGCTGAGCTGGGCTGCTGAAGGTGTACTTCGTCCATGGGTCTGCCTGTCTGAGATGTGTGTTTATTTATGGCGTTTGGTTAAGTGCCTCTTATGTCAGACATTACTTGGTCTCTGGATCTCAGGGGATGAAGCAAGCAGCTGGTGTTGTGCAGCACTGCAATTTTCAGAGTAGAAAAGAGTCTGAATGAGTGAATCAACTGTCTGAAGTGCTGCTTTTCTTGTTACTCTGAGAGAGGTCATTTTATACACTTTTATACACACTGAATAAAGGGCGAATGTGCTTGACAGAGCACATGTAGATGCTTCCTGCATAGATGCATTATTCTAATGTATTATTCAAGCTTAACATAAATTGAAAGGTGTGTTTTCATTTCCTATATATCTGAACTGGGATGGCAGGAGGTGAACTCTTCAATTATATTTGAATAGTGGCAATGTATAATAATAATGTATGTTGCTAGATCTAGTGGCACTTAGCGGAGTCAAATAACTTTCATAGGGGGAGCACATTAAAGTACTGATAACCGAATTAAGGTACCTTAACTTTATAGGTAGCTTTATAGGGTGTTATGGAGATGGGGGGTGTACATGTACCATGTAATCAACTGTGAACCCAGCCCCTGTCCTTGAGAAACACATAAAAAAAAAACATTTTCACTGCCATACCACTGTATTTATATTGTGTGACAAATACAGAATTTGAACTTGATCAAGGCAGAAAATCACAATGTAATCACCCTGTCCTCAGTTATTCACACATTTGGTCTCTTCACTAAAGCAGGTCTCCAGAGTGTTTTTTCTGTGCTTATGACAGGCTCTGAGCCCTTGTCAGACACACTAAACCCATATCTTGGTCTATCCTACACACCAAACCTAGGATGCGAACTAGCCAACAGCTCTCACCAGCCATGTTAGCTAAGTAGTAGAGCACTGGTTCTCGGTGCTGAACCTTCACTGACTGGTGCAGGTCACAGAAAAGAGACCAAAGTCCGGCAAAGAGAACATACCCAAGGGTCTGGCATGTGAAAGACAGGGGGAACATGGGGCCATCTCAACGGGGCCTTCTAAGTTGCAGAGCTTACTTAAGGATATGGGCTGGTTTGCACTCATGTTATGCAAACCAGGGCTGTCTCCATCACACAGGGACTTCACAGTGCAGTAGTGGTTAGATCTGTTACCTCACATCTCTAGAAACCAGGTTTGAGCCCCAGTCTGGCCTCTAACTCTGTAGAAGTTGTCTGTATGGGTGAGTGATGCTAATGTCTATATCCAAATTGACCAATGACTAGACTAAAGGAACTCTATAAATGAATATGCACACAACATTGGTCAAATGCACTGCTCACAAAAATTAGAGGACATTTCAAAATTTATATGATGAGGATCACACAAAAACTGCTGGACAATCTGATCCTGTCCATGTCCCATCACTGTCAGTGTGTTTTGGCAGTCTTGTGTGACCATACACACTACTGAACAATCAATGTGGCACTCTCATCCAATTTAACATGCTCCTGTTTACCCCCATGAATATGTCACTTTCTTCTCAATCACAATAATTTAGTTTGCATCCTATTTGTGTAATCCAACAACTTTATTTGACTTTTCATTTGCCTTTCTGATTATCTTGTTTAATGAAAATAAATAAAATCCTTTTTTTTTATGAAATATGAAATATCTCCTAATTTTTGTGAGCAGTGCATTAGCATACTTAAAAAAACACTTGATAGATTTCGGTCGTGGAATAATACAAAGCTGTCTGAGTTGACACTTTCATTAGATGTAACAGCACAACAACCAACTAACAACCAACAAACTTCAGAGTGCATATCACACCACCACACAAGCTTAAAGCAATCGAATTGGATTGAATTGGCCAGCCTAATGTAACGTATCTGCATAAAAATGAGTAAGAGATCATATAAAAGCACTTCTGATGATACGTATAGGCAGCATAGCATGATAATTGTGGTATAAATTTTGGCTGCACACAGAATTTCTTGTCATGAGTAATGTAGCCACCATAAATTGTTGTAAGAATGGAATTCAGTGTGACTTTCTAGACCAGGGGTCGGGAACCGATTTGGCTGAAAGAGCCACAAACGCCACATATTTTAAAATGTAATTCAGTGAGAGCCATATAATATTTTTAAAACTAAATACAAGTAAATGTGTGCATTTTATGCAAGACCACCACTTTTAAAGTACAATAAGTCTATGCTGTTGCTAACCAGTGATTAATAAAGTACTTCCTACCATTAATGAGACTTCTGGTGCTGCCTGGTTTTGCTGATGGATTTGTAGTCTGGTTGATACGTGGTGAGGTTAAGCTTCATGCAGGTGTTGAGACTTCCATCCGTTAATCGTGATCGTAGGTTGGTCTTGATGTTCTTTAAATGTGAGAGACTGCTCACATGCATACGTAGAACCAAACATTGTCAGTACAGCAATACTCACACACTGCAGTGTGTGGTATGTGAAGGGAAGCGCGATCCAAGTTTTAACAATCGCTGGTCCGCAGGTTGAAGTTTCTTAATTTTGCTCCACTTGTGTTTGTTCGCCAACTCTGCTTGCTGTCGTGCAAGTCTTTCCATATCTTCATTCAGTGACTTGAACTTATTTACCCACATGTCCAAGGCCTTCAGATCAGCAGCTTGTAGCTCAAAATCCCTGACAGAAATAGCAGGGATGTAACTCAGGTCGGCGCTGTCCACTGCACACTCGTGTGGATGGGTGATGAACTTAAAAAGACGAGTGCGCTCACGAAATTCTCCAATGCGCGATTTGATTGACTGCAGGAGATTAGATGTGAAGCCCGCTAGCTGCTGAAGATCAAGATGTTGAGCAGAGTCACTTGCTGTGGATGCATCTTTAAACTCTCTCAGTTTTTCAAAATGTAGTAAACGACCTGTTTCAATGTCAGCGATGAAGAGTTCTAGCTTGTTTTTGAATGCAAACACTGCTTGTTGAAGGGATAAGACTGTATTTCCAACGCCTTGCATTTTCACATTGAGCTGGTTCAGATGTTCAGTCATATCCACGAGATAGTAGAACTTCAGCAGTCACTCGCTGTTAGCTAACTCATGATCCTCGACGTTTTTCATATCAAGAAAAGTCTGGATTTCGCTCAGACAGGCCGCAAAACGGCTGAGCACCTTCCCTCTTGACAACCAACGCACATTGCTGTGCAGAAGCAGACCAGGATAATTATTCCCAACTTCATCCAGCAGTGTTCTAAACTGGCGATCATTTAAAGCTCGGGCAACAATAAAGTTAAGCATAAAGCGCCTGATGATGTAGAATGCAGTGAAAACTTAGGATGGGTCTTTTTTCATGTTCACGAAGAAGCGCTACGAATCCTCGGTTTTTCCCCACCATGCACGGCGCACCATCAGTACACACCGAAATAAGTTTATCCATCGGTAGATTTTTTTCTTTAGCGAACTCAATGAAAGACTTGAATAAATCATCTCCTCTTGTTGTCCCTTTCATAGGCAAAACAGCAAGACATTCTTCACGTAGTGTGTCCTCGACAGCATACCTTGCAATCACGCTGAACTGGGATAAATGGCTTACGTCTGTTGACTCATCCAAAGCGAGAGAATAGAATGGTGCTGCATTTATGTCCTTCACTTGTCTTGCCTCAATTTTATTTGCCATCATGTCACCAACAGAGGCATATCTTTTATTCGTTTGATTATCTTGTCCTTATCCGAAAAGTCGTCAAAAAGTTCACTGGCAACATCAAGCATAAATGTTTTGGCATACTCGCCATCTGTGAAAGGCTTTCCGTTTCTCACAATTGCTAAAGCAACAGCAAAGCTAGCCGAATTCCAGTCACCTTGTTGGGTCCAAACACGGAGTTGCTGTTGACTAGCTTGCACTCTGCACAGTAGCTCTTGACATGCTTTCTTCCTGCTGTCCCCAGCAGGATATTTCGATGCAAATGTAGTATGCCGTGTGTCGAAGTGCCGCTTTATATTTGACCGTTTCATCGATGTGATTTTATCATTGCATATTAGACAAACTGCAGAATCTGCTCTCTCCACAAAGGCAAATTCCTTTGTCCATTCCTGCTGAAATGTACGATACTCCTCATCTTTTCTTTTAGCCATCTTCTTCGATAAAAAGGTTTTTGCAATTAGCTAGCTGACTACCTAATTAAAAGGAGGGACGTTTAGTTCCTGACCTCACAACAACCTGTGTACGTTATGCATTCAATATCCAATAAAAAGTTGTTGTTGTCTTGGAGGACAGCTGTGATTGGCTCCAGCCACAGACATGAACATGAGCGGTAGAAAATGAATTGTTTGTAATACATGAGAAAGTTATCTTTTTAACGTTTTTTTTAAGGTTTGTCTCCGAGCCAGATGCAGACATCAAAAGAACCACATCTGGCTCGCGAGCCATAGGTTCCCGACCTCTGTTCTAGACTAAGTGAGGACACAATTTGAGAGGCAAGTGGCTGCCCATGGATCACCAGCATCTCTTGCTAATTAGAGCTGCACCATTAATCATATTTAAATGGTGATCACAATTCCTGGCTTAATCAATTAAACATATTTCTGATTTTAGAAAGCTGAGCTGAAGGGAATTGACTAATGCTAGTGACTAACACTCTAACTCTATATGCATAATGAGACTACAGAGTGTTTTGTAGTTATTATGGGGTTTTATTAATCTGAAGGAATATAATTAATGAGAAAAGTAGTTTTATCTGTTGTTTCAAAAGGTTCATGAATCATGAATTTTGTCTTATTTATTGTATTATTATTTTATAAATTAGTCCAGCCACATTTATTTTTATAGCAAAATTAAAACAACCATAGCTGACCAAAGTGCTTTGCATTAACATTAGTTATCTACAACACATACACATAAGGTATGTGTTTAAAGGTACTGGATTATATACCAGACAGTGGTCAGGAAGGTCCAAGGTTCAAATTCCGCATTTTTTGCCACTGTTTTGTCATTAAGAACGACCCTTTATCCGCAATTGCTTGGATTATATCAATGTATTAATTGTAAATTGATATAAATAAGGGCTAAATGTATCATCTGCTAAATAACATAAATGTAAATCCATATGGTAAATCCAAATTCAATTAAAACCAGAGAAAAGTTACTAAAAGCTACTAAAATTAACAATTCAAACCTACATTGCACACAGAAAAACCATAAATATGCTTGAGTAGACTCAAGCCAGTGGTACATGGTATGTTTATAGATATCATTTTAAAGCTAGCAACAGTGGAAGATGATTTAATATGATCACCCTGTGGAGTACAAAGGAGCAATTGTTTAGAAGATCTAAGAAGATCATTAAGGCTCTTTATTGTAAAACGGTGATAAGCAGCATGCATACCTTCCTTACAGTAAACGTCTCAAATCGGCAGCTAAGCAGCAGTTTTACGGCGAGTGACATCACTTGTCAGAAGGTCGCCTCGCTGGCGGCAGCAGATTAGCAATTAAAACTATTTCTTTTTAACAAGCCAGCTAATAAGTTGTGAGTGGGGTGTTTGTTCCTTTTTCGATCTGACCAATCTCCTGCCATTCCTGTCTCGCACCTCAGCCTGTTCACTTCAACTTGCTGCTAAGAACACACACTCTAATGACCCTCTTTGTTCCATTACAGCACAGATGCGCTTGTACCCTTCATTTTCTGACAATTAGTGCTCTTTCTGAACTCTCATTCTCCAGTCCTGTCCTGTCTGCTCTGAACTGTACATGGTTATCTGGCTACTTTCTTTCCATTCATAGGTTAATAGATGTGTGAAGAGAGTTAGTGCTGAACATGGCTACATAGATATCTTTAAACTCTAAGACTTTAAGAAAGTAGGGGCATTATACAGTTTTAAGCTAAAGATTGAAATCTATAATTTGTTTCTTTATATGACAATGTGTTGTGTTTTTTTCATATAGTACATTTTTTTATATTAATTCTAGGCTATTGTGCAGTATTTTACAAACCGGATTCCAAAAAAGTTGGGGCACTACACAAATTGTGAATAAAAACTGAATGAAATTATGTGGAGGTTCCAACATCTAATATTTTATAGAGTATTAAAATAGAACACAAATCACAGATCAAAAGTTTAAACTGAGAGTTTCCAAATTTCATAGCAACAAACCCCCAAATTTCAACAAACCCCCAAAAAGTTGGGACAAGGCCATTTTTACATTTTACATTTTTGACAATGCTTTCTGGAAGTATTCATGAGCCCATTCTGTTATTTCCTTGACAGTGGCATTCCTGTTTGAGATGCAGTGACATTTAAGGGTCTGGAGATCACAAGCATCCAGTAGAGTTAAAATGTTACATTTACTCAGATGAAACTTTTGATTTGTCGTCTATGTTCTATTACGAATAAAATATTGACATTTGCCATCTTCACATCATTGCGTTCAGTTTTTATTCACAATTTGTTTAGTGTCCCAACTTTTTTGGAATCCGCTTTGTATATATATAGCCTAAGTCTTCTTTATGTGGAGTCTGCATGTCCTCCCTGTGTCTGTGTGGTTTTACTCTGGGTACACAAGTTTTCTCCCACAGTCCAAATACAGGCGTGTTAGGTTATGTGATTACGATAAATTGGCATTGACTTGTTTGTCAATATTGTCCCAAGCACTTGCATGCAGAAGGTTATCACATTACTTGCTGTACAGATCTGTGATCTGTTAGCAAATTAGAATTATGGTTATGTTCCAGATGAGTTCTTAAACTGATTTGCACCTATAAAGAGCAATCAATGTATTTGTGTCTGCAGCCAGTGTGCAGATATACCAGCCTGTGTGCATGGAGAATCGATGACCTCTATCAGGGCATACATCTTTTGTTGTATTCAAACAAATCTCTTTATGCAGCATGCAACTTCTTGCCTACATGCAGAGAGATATGTGCAAGAATGAAGGGCATGCCTTCCCAGAAAGAACATCTTCCTTGAGTCCAACAGTGCCACCAGGTCCTCGTATAGAGAACTACATCTTTAAATAGCTTTAATTGAAACCTCTGTACCTTATTTTCTTATACACTATGGATGTAAGAATGAGACATACAGTACACAACCAAGCTGTGTATAATAAAATGCCATACTTAACGGTAAAAGTAAAAATGAGACAAAATATGTTTCTAAAGTTAAACCTTGCATGTTGAAAGTCAATATTAGTAATAATGTCATAATTTTCGTTTTTATTATAATGGCGATTGTGGTGGTGGTGATGATGATGACAATGAATGTAGACAATGATGTCTTTGCATATAAGCAATTTCTGTTAGCTACAGGACAGGTTAGGAACCCAGCTGTCCCTTGTTTATCTGCAACCATCTATAAATGGTCTTTTCATGCATAGTTTATCTGGATGTTTTTCCAGATATGTGTTTAACAATATTCATTTACACTTAAAATCAAATGTGTTTCTAGTGAGCCAGACTGACTTAAAATCCCATAAATGTTTGATATGTTTGCTTTATAACAATGTAAAGCCTGTTCCTGTATTGCTTACAGTTTCTGCTTGCAAAACAATGGTTGCTGCATCAAATGTTGCCATTCTACATAATTTCTTTACATTTCCATTAAAAGAGAGGCACCATATTCAGGGGTTAACTTTTAGAAGAAGACAGTTGTTCAAAATGTTTAACACAGTGGTGATGCTAATTGCACCTGGAGCATGTGCTAAGATAATAAGGTGCATAGATCAGTGTGGTCCTTATTGAGCGAAATTAAATCTGATCATGCTACAATATTTTGCACAGTGGTCTTTGTCAAAATTGTTGATAAAATTAAAACCAAACAAACAAATAACTTACATTTCCCAGTTCCATGTGTCTTTCATTTTTGTTGCCATGCAGTGATGGATTTACATTTAAATTATTTAACAGACGCCCTAATCGCCCAATCCAAGCATTTGTAGGCCTTGCTCAGAGACCCAACTGTGACAGAGATGGGATTTGGATCCTGGACCTTCTGGTCCATAGTCCAGTACCTTAACCACTAGGACACCACAGTTCCACATGCATGATGGATAATGTGTGCTGTATGGTGAAATATGGAGCATTCTTGGAAAGATGGATGCTTTTAGACTTGTTCAATATGCAGTTACATTATATGTCAAAGCACTTCTTGATATACATTAAGAAATTAGATACAAATCTTATATCAGTGTGTCTGGACAAAGTTTCACCTTCTTTTTATGTGGTTTAGACATATGCAACGTGCACAAAATGACCTTCTGTAAACTGGGTCATAAGCCTTCTGTAACAGTTCATACAAAAATTGGTATACCACTATATATGTATTTATATACAAAACTTGAATTGAACTGTGAGTTCTTTGGAAGTGTAAGAGAACGTATAATAGTTTGTATTATTATATGTGTTGTCCTTTCCCTGTATGTCTGGGTGTTCGAGCATCTTCTGAATTAGATTTTTTGTAGTTATTGGTAAAGGCCATGAAAAAGGATTTGTGGTCACGTGCTTACTATACACTATAAAATATAAGAGGAATGTAAGTGTTTACTAAAATGTCTAGCCACATTAGGACAAAACTATGTGCCATAATTATTGGAATCCCTGTATTTATTACTTTGTGAAACCTTGTGCGCTCATGTAATGCTGGACAAGAGTCATAGATTATGCTATATGTAGATATATACATGTACACATAGATAGCACCTCTTTAGCTCCATAAATAAATTAAATACATGTTCAAACATGGACACACAGCAGATCAACGAAAGGAGAAGTATGGCAATCCATGACCAACCCTGAAGGATGAAACTATTAAAGGGACTAGACAGGATCAGAGGACTTGTCCTTGTAAATGTAAATGCTTACACTGAACCATTTTGGTGTAGATTTGGTTGAGATATCATCTATTCCTCGTTTTATGAAGAGTGGCAGTAATTTTTAAGCTATATGTATGCTATGTCCAGAGAGAAGTCAGAACTAATACTGGTGCGTTTGACTCAATCATCAATCAAACAGAGCGCGTCTCTCTCTCTCTCTCTCTCTCTCTCTCTCTCTCTCTCTCTATCTCTCTCTCTCTCTCTCTCTCT
>JAVSBV010000049.1:3969224-4001045 GCA_033117975.1 Parotocinclus spilosoma
GGATTTGTTGACACTGTGAAATTTTGAAGCAACATATTTTTCCTTTAAAATATTACATTTACTCAGATTAAACTTTTGATCTGTCATCTATCTTCTATTACGAATAAAATATTGACATTTGCCATCTCCACATCATTGCATTCAGTTTTCAATTTCAACAATTCACAATTTGTTTAGTGTCCCAACTTTTTTGGAATCCGCTTTGTAAGTCAAAGTCTGAGTGGAATTTATTTTTGTAGCACTTCTATCTTGGCCCAAATCCCTAATTGAGAAAACCCCAGACAAGAGTGGTGGTGGCGGACAAAAAAGAAACCCTGGGACGACCGAGACTCAAAATGACCAGTTTTTTGTTTGTTTGTAGGTACTGATTGTTTTTGTGTGAGATGAAACATTTTTGATTAATTCTATAAATGACTGAAAAAATACAAATATAATATTTGCAGAAATTTAGTATTTGCAGAAATGTAGTATAAAGGAGTATTTATTTGCTGTTATGACAAATAAAAATGATAACAAAGAAGACAGCGTTTTCAGACCTTGATTATTAATACAATAAAGCAAGATAATATTCCTTTATCTAACCAAAAAGTACTAATGTTTTAACTTAGCAAAGTTAAATGAATCGGTATATCAATCAGAGCTTTCACATGCCTTGTACTTTTCCATTGATAAATATGTTTTGGTTCAGGTGATCATGACAATCAGTACTTCAATAAGTGTTTGTATCTGTTTTGGCATTTATCAGTTTTAGGAATGGAATTGTAGATATGTTTTTAAAACAATTGGAAACAAAAAATGAAAAATACCTGAACATTTATAAAATGTTTTAGCTGGTAGGGACTTAACATGAACCAGCCCAGCTGAGTTATGACTGGATCACCTTAAAACAGCCCCATGTTTGTGCCCAAGCCCTGTACTCACATCAATAACCATGGGTCTCATATTTCCATTACCAAGTAAAAAAAGCTCATCAGTTGCCTACCTAAACCAGTTAGCTAATTAGTTATGTAATAATAACAGTTGTAACAGCAGTCATGGCTCTTAACAACCCATTGATGGCTGGCATATCAGAGTCAAGGCCTTTCTGTGCCCATTAGCACCATGCCAAGTGCATGATGCTTTGTTGCTGAAACCACACACTGACATAATTATACGCGTCACACTCTTCTTGTGTGTGTTCACACACTTCTCCGATACATTGTTTAATTAAACCATGGCTTGTTGATAAGAGTACGGAACACTTCGCGTGTTTCTTGGCACTTAACATATTTGTTCTGGAATTGGATTAGGATGTTTGGCTTAGTGTTATTTTTTCACTTTAGTTGGAACACAAAACCAAAAGAGAAATGTCACTCCCATATAAATAACATTTAGTAAATTGATTTTGGGGCCATTCAGTGAATGTGGGCTGTTCAATTTATTTCTTATTTAGATTTATACTAATCGTTAAAAGCTTAGACAAAAACTACTTTGTGGTAATGGAATACTCTATAGTAGTGTTTAACAATTACTACATACATAAAGCTTGTATGGTTGATGTGTTATTTTAGTTTCCCTGTACTAAGAAAAAAATATATATATATTTGCTTGGAAACTATAAAGTTATGTCAACAAATGTTTCAGCACAGTGGCAGCACAGTAATTGCTACTGTTCCACTATTGTACGATATTCTACTAGTGAGCTTAAATGTCTCAACTCTCATGCACATCTGGACACTTTTAATACGTGTCACTCGTGTATTTTCTATCGCCTCTGGTAAATTCAGATTCAAGACACGACCTTTTGTCCACTACACCATTAATGCTTCATTTCCTGCTTTGTGATGCTATGTCAGAATCCCCTATTTAAATGCTGTGCCTGCTCATGGATTTAATCATGTACTTCTGCATCCAGAATGATGGCTCCATACTCTTCAGGTGGCATAACTCATGTTAAGCAACTTAGCTCTTTTGATCTGTTGCACTATAACTTACAATGGTTGATAAATGATATTTTACCCAACATCCTGGACAATCTCCTGCTTACTACAACCTGGCAACAGCCAAGAAACTCTTTTCATTTGAAAAGAAAATCAAAGCACTTAATATTCATGATGTTTGCACTTTAAAGGCTACCTGCTCCACTCCAGGTACTACTGTTATTAATATATAAAGCTTCTCTCGGCTGCTCTGTTTAGGGATTGCCACAGTGGATGTCTGCCTAGTAGATTTGGCACAGAATGCATACCGGATGGCCTTTCTGATCCAACTCTCCTCAATTATCTGGGCTTGGAACTGGAACTGCCCGGATTAGATCTTATTCAGAAAATAATAATAATATTTTAATAAAATATGGATCAATATTATTGCCTAATTTTTATTTTAGCATTTGTTTGGAACCATATATTGAGTACACCCCATGACGTGTGTCTCTTCAGACCCAACTTTGTGATTTTTCTGCCTTTTCCTGCTCTGATATTCATACTGATATGATTTCATACTAATACCCGTATTTCTGTTACTCTGAACATGCCCCACTAAAAACCTGGAAGTCACTTGCTTCCGATTCCTCCCCATGGTTTACAAATGAGTTGAAAGCCACTAGTAGACAGCATCCCTCACTATGAACCCTATATCCTACATCCAGCACATAGTAAATCCATAATCCACTTGGCAACTCTGAGTACATCTGAACAGTGTCAAGCTTTCCAACACTTCCAGCTGCAGTTACACAAACATCTTCTTCCTCACTTTCTTCCAGGTACTTCATGACATGTTTTCTAGTTACAATATGACAGTCCCTCTTTTGTTTTAGAAATAACAAGTCTACATTTCCTTGCTGCCAGCTTGACCCTGTCCCTACCACCAGTCTAAAGACTTGAGTATCTCTCATTTCTTGTACTATATCTCATTTAATGAATGCATGCTTGTCATCTGTCCTCACTGCCCTTAACATGTCTGGAGTCCCACATAGTCTCAAGAAACCTAGCATTGAATCAACCTGCTATTTAATTTTTAGGATTTTTCCAATTTATCTTTCATAGTTAAGTAATGGACAAGGTGGTAAAAGCTCAACTGAAGGATGTTTTTAAACAGTAATGTTAGCCTTTAAAATTAAGTTCTCACATTAAGTATAATACTCTAAATGCTTTATTTATAGCTGTAAGTGACCAAGTTCTTGCCACATTCTTATTCATCTCAGTGCCACATTTCACACAATACATTATGAAACACTTCTCTCCCGTCTCTCTTCCAGTGGTATTTCAGAAAAAAACCTTCACTTGGTTTTGTTCCTCACAGATAGCAATTTACTGCTATTGACGAACATAGATTGTCTACTTCACCTGTTACCAAAGAGATCACATGCTGCACATGTTACTCCTAGCCAAATTACCTGGAGCCATTTGTTATGCAGATGACATACATATTTGAGAGTAGTATTCTCTTAATTT
This sequence comes from Parotocinclus spilosoma, assembly GCA_033117975.1. Classification (NCBI taxonomy): domain Eukaryota; kingdom Metazoa; phylum Chordata; class Actinopteri; order Siluriformes; family Loricariidae; genus Parotocinclus; species Parotocinclus spilosoma. Next base: position 3,972,656 of record JAVSBV010000049.1, read on the forward strand.
CATCATTAGCACTAGATGTAAAACCGTGTTCCGAAACAAAACTGAGTCACTGATAATTGAACCTAAATACCTAATCTTGCCGATCTCCCGGCTAGAGCGATCAATAGGCTTTAGTTCATCCAAATCTCTGCTGCAAGTATGCTCTCACACTCCAAAAAGCTGCTTCCATCATCCCACTTTTTAATCTAATCTGCACTGCTTACTGCTAACATGCAATAAGTACAAAATGTTGCTCACTCCTTTTAAAACCCTTCATGGTCTGGTCCTGGCATATTTTGGGGAGTTCCCTATACTATACCTGCTTCAGTAATGGCAGACCATTGAGTGCTGTAGCCCTCAAGCTATGCTATTAATTGCCCCAAACTATTAGGCACAGTGTGCCTGTTTCCTTCAAAAGCAGTCTAACAATATTTATTTTTAGACAACAAATCTGCTCTTCATTTGCCTTGTAGCTTGAGTTTTTTGTGTTTTTTGTTGTTGTTTAATTATTATAAATTTATGTTCTAGTTCTGCAGAGAGACCTTGAGATTAAGAAAGTTGCTATTCAAATAAAACTATTATTACTATTATTACTATTATTACTATTATAATAGTACTTACTATAATAATAATACTTACTATTATTGTTATAATTTGTTGGTTGTGATGTAGAACTAGACCAAAACACCATAGGGTACCTTTGAGGTGCACTGGAATGCCAACAGTGAGGTTAATGTCGAACATATTTGCCTGACTATGTAAGTTGTGTCCCGAATATAGAGAATTTCTGATATTATATTGTTATTATCATATTTTATCTATATTTGCTTTTGGAGTACTTTAAATAGGCTGCAATGTTGCTCTTGATGGAGATAAGAGCGAAAAGGAATAGAGATTTTTTTTCTTTTTACCATAGACATAGAAATTACTTTTTTGAATCTGTCATGTATATAGAAAGGAGAACAGGACGTTTTAAAGGTTTTTGAAAAAGAGTGTGGGTTCGAGACTGGAATTGCTGTGTCTTGCGTGATTTGTCAGTTCAGAGACAGTGAGAAGCAAGCAGAGCGGAAGTCCATTGTGGCAGCTACAGAGCTTTGAGAACAAATTGTGAAATTGTATTTACAATCTATTTCACAGAATGGACAGATAGTGAAACTAGAGAAAGCCAGTGAAGCAGCAGCTCAATATGCAGACATGCGCATGTAATGTACAGATGGACATTTCTACATCAGGATGCCCACTATGCCAAGCAGAATGCTTCATGGAGGCGGACAGCACAGAGCACGATATCTACTTTCAGATGTGCAGTCATACACCTAATACCACCTTAGTGTGAATGAAGTATCTATCTCTATCAGTTTTCATTTGACAGCAATGGTCCATATATACTGTCAGACAGATATTCTCACTCTCTGACGGGTTTAGGGCTTGTCTTTTCCAAAACTGATGTCCAGCGCCATATAGTGTGCATCATATGTAATTGTTTGTAATTGATACATAGCGATCTTGAGTCATGAGCTGTGGAACTGGACCACCTTCATCACGCTGTGTTCTCAAGCTGGTATGGTTTCAATCTTGATTCCACTGATGTCTGGGGTGTTTGGGAGTATTTTGGTGCTCAGACGTTTGGTGTTACACACTGCACTGAGGTGGAGGGCAAAATGTCAATCAGTACAGCAGGAATACCAGCAGGAGATAGTGGCAGGCTCAGGCATTAGTGGAAGGTGAAAATGGTTTGGTTAGGACCAGCCGAGAGTGGTGAGATGGGAATATTTTTGTATAGAAAAAGGAAAGCATCTAGCTTTTTCGCCCGGAGACACAGCATGGCATGCTTGGGAAAACAGACACGCATATATCTCACTGTTAGCATTGTGGAGCCACTGGGGATTTGAGGAAGTGTCTGAGGAATATAAATACTGCAGTTCAATAGACATAGCAGGGTGTTTTTTTATTTTGTTGTTATTTTCATTTCTAACAGCGACCCTGTAGAAATACTGTATTCATTCACACAGTCACATGGAGCTGTTGGGTCGAATCAAGGCAGATTTTTCCCCAAGTTAGCTCACTTTGCTTACATGGGCTGAGTAATATAAGTATTTTCATTTAATTTTCAGGGCTATAAACTTGGACTCCTTGTCAGGATTGGCTATTAAATCCCCATGGCATAAACTTGAACAACCCCTTGTATAAAGTCTTTTTAAATGTTTACTGCTGTATTTTTCTGACTGGGGAACAGTCACAAGAATGCATATTATTGGAACTGGCACTGTGACCACTTTCCAAGTCCCTAGTTAAGTATACTTGTCTCATCCTATGCAAATACAAATGAATGTTATGCCTTAATCTTGCTGTATTTTGTCTTAACAGGTAGAATGTAAGAAGGCCCAACCTAAGGAGGTGATGTTTCCTCCAGGGACACGAGGAAGAGCCAGGGGTCTACCCTACACCATGGATGCCTTCATGCTAGGAATGGGCATGCTAAGTAAGAATTCTTTTTAGTGTTGTTATTTAGTTGGTTTTTTTTCATTTATTTAATTGCTTGTTTGAAAAATAAAGGAGCCAAATGATTTGCTTTAGGGCACTGAGGTTAGGGTTAGGAAAAGATGTTGTATTAATTAGCTACAGTAATCATAATGTCGGTGGAGAACCTAATGTGTGTATGTGTGTGTGTGTGTGTGTGTGTTTGGTGGGGGTGGGGGTGACTATCCAGGAAAACACAGGGCACAGGGGAAAACCTATGCTTTAATGGTTTGCTGCTGCATCATCGGGAATAATCCCCTAACTCGCCTCCCCTTTCTCAGACAAAGCCAGGTTCAATTCCGCAGTACAGCCATTGTCTCAAAAATTGAGTTATTAGTTAGTTTTAAAAAATACTTTACAATACTTTTACAAACAATGCTTTCAAACAGAGAAGGTTTGGAAAAACTTTGATCATTTCTCGCAACATCTCTGTTTATCCAAGACAGAATTGGAATGCATTGCTGGATATGGTGTGTGGGACACAGAGCAAAAGAAGTTGTTATGTTTCACATAAATATCTAGTTCAAAATAAAACTGGTACAGTGATGCTGAAAAGTTTGTGCACCCTTTATAATTTTCTATATTTCTGCAAAATATGACTTAAAGCATCATCAGATTGTTCTACAACCCCAAATCAAGTTGGGACACATCAACAAAAATGCAGTTGAAAAAAACCCAAACAAACTCAGTGTTTGTTACATTTACTATGACTTTTATTTCATTGCAGACATTGTATGACAGTTTTAAAGTGTATTGTTTATACTCACTAATTGCTCAAATACTTTTGGCCATGCAGTATACATTAATAGAGGCAGACAGAAGTTGGTAACAGATTAGTATAGTTGTTCTTCAGAGACAAAAACAGAACTGGCATTTGAGTTAATGCACACTCAGCTGCAGGTTCTGCAGGATCGAATTCCTCAGCGTTTATGGTGGTAACCTTTCTCAGGGACAATGTGAACGTGTTTTAACGTCCATACAGTCTCTCTGTTTTTCTCGCTCTTACTTGCTTTTAAAGCCGTCACATGCAGCCACCCTGGAGACATCACCTGAGCCCGTCTCGCGCCTTTTCCTGCAGATTTGGCATTTGTTCCGAGAGCCTGACATGTGGCTGCAGACATGAACCCACCTCCCCTCAGCATCCGTTTTTCCATCCAACTCCAGTGACAAGAGATAATGACTATGAGATTGATCGGCTGCTTAAAGTAACTGAAGCAAATAAATCGTTTGATGCCCGGTACAGAATGCAAACCCTGGCTAATGGGAGAAGCTGCAGGAGAGGTTGCCCCATTTTTTGAAATTCGGTCTGATGAATCATCTTTACCCCAGCCTGTGTGAAATATGTTATCAATATTAAGTGCTGTTATTGTCATTCGCACCAGCATCTATTCCCAGCAGGGCAAAGCTTAGCGCTTAGGGTTTCTTTGAGTGCATGATCTCATCCAGTTGATTTTCCAGCGTGTCCACATGTCATGAGAAGAAAGTTTTTTCATAAAAGCATTGAGCCAGCTTTGTCATGCTGTTCCAGATTCTTCATGTCTGGCTTTCCATTCTCAATCTTTTTTATTTCACCTCAATGTGTTCCAGTTTAGTCATTACTGATTGTCTATTAATTGAGTCTGCCACATGACACAACACTTACCGACCTGGGAGGCTAAGCTCAAGCATGTGCTTCATTCAAACTGTAGCCATCACTGGACCTGAGCTCACTGTTGAGATTGGATGGTGATGCTTTAATCGATAGAGGACATAGGAATGCCATTTTTCCTACTCTGAGTACAGAGCCAATTATATTGTCTAGACCAAGGATTACTAGGAAGGCCACTGATCTCCAGGCCATGGGACCAAAGTCCTTCTGTTTTGTAATAAAAAAAAAGTAACAAAACATTATATGCATCTAGTTTTTCAATCAGGTACTACTTGAACATACTTGAACATAAAATAGCATGATTAGGAAGAAAAGGCTACAATATGTAATGTATGTTGCTGGTTAAAATGTGTTTTTTGTTGTGGCTTTGTCACACCCTTACAGTGTAAGTTAGATTCAGAGCATTAGATGCACTGATTTACATAATGTTAAGCATGGCTGAACTTTTACAGGCACAGTTCATTACACGGATATGGAAGAGATCTCCAGTGAAATAAACAGATTATAGCGACAAAATTTGCATGCAGTTATCTGATTAACCTGTTCCTATTAGTCTTTGTTGTGTTTGACTCTTCTTTACATATTGTACAGACTAGCTATTTAACCTCAGGAAAACATACACTTTTTGTCAGGTGTAAGTTTTTCTGCACATGTTTAATGTTTTCATGAAAGGAGAGTGGAAATTCTGCCTTCGTTAATTCTGCCAGCTTTAATTACCATTGTTAGTGAGTCTAATTTACTTGCGCCACAGAATGGTCTTATACTGATTTCAGTTAATGCTCTGTGTATGATAATGGAAGTTTTAGCTGTCCTGCATCATTGACACTGCAGTTCAAGTTGACTCCATTTGATGCTGATCAAATTTGTTGCAAAGAGCATGTCTTGACCTTATTAGGAGTTATAACAGATCATTGGGCCAGTGTAGAACAAACAAAATAAATGACGGAGGTGAACTAAATGAAGTGAGAGAAGCAGTGAGGAACAGAGTGAGTTAAGAGTATGTGAGTTCATTCACTTGCAACACACTGTTATCTAAATGAAATTGGAAAAGCAGGACAGCGAAACATTCCTTTTGGTAATTTGCATACAAAAATCAACAAGGCTCATTATTCAAGGAACTGTAATTCCTTATGTGCCAAAATCTCATTAGAGCTGCACTTGGAGCGCTTGTGTTTACCACACCTAATCGAGCCATTTATCTTTATTGTGTTAAGCCTCATGTATGTTTGCTGAAATTAATACACATCTCAGCCTGTGCAAAGTGCGGCTTTACCAGATGGATAATTGATTTTAAAGTGAATTCAAACTGTTGAGCCATAAAATGGGCACATTAGCATGCATATTAATAACGCAAATAAGAAGGTGAGGCTGCCGCCAGTGGGCCAGATTAGGTGACAGCCCTTACTTACCGTGTTGCCAGGAGACGGAGGTTGCCCATCGCTTCAGCAATGGTGCTAATGAGTCTTCTTCACGTCCCTGTCCTCTTGTTATTGTCTTCCTATATTTATGACTTTGTAGTCTCGCTCAGTGAGGGCATGACAGGAACATGCAGAGTTTTGGTGACAGGTGAGCTAAGATTCAAAGCAGGTTTTGGATCAGAGGTGAAATTTGAAGTATTAATCAAATGTAAACATTAAGCAAACTTCCCAAACCAGTCTATATGCAATGGCAGCCAGAGGAAAATAGTAAGATTCATGTACATCATATTACAATAAAGATCAACTGTTATAAGCTTTATTATGGAGATAAAACCACAGTAAGTAATTAGTTTAGCTACATCACCATCTATTTAGATGCTGGTCAGCCACATTCACACTGGGCCAATCTAGAGCAACCACAAACCTGATGCATGTTTTTTGAATGTGAGAGAAAACCAGAGTGCCTAAAGTAAACCCACATGGACGCAAGGATGACATGCAAACTCTACACAGGTGGAGCCTGTCGTCAGGATTGAACCAGGGTTGAGGTGACTGTGCTACTAATGTGTGTACCACCCACAATAAGTTATACCACCATTTGTGTTGATTTGCAAGTGGGTCATTATTGTGGTTGTCACTCTTTGGGATAGGCTGCACTAAAGCAATAGATTGTAACCTCATCAATCATAACATAATTGTCATAGTTATTTAGTGCAGAGCTTACTCTTACAGAGTTTACAATGATGTCTGAAAGTGCAAAATGTTTGTTACAGTGAAGAAACATTTATAATGAAAATAAAGAAATGAATAAAAACAAAGCCCAGAATAAGTCTAGGGCATGGTCAGAAACTATTATGTTGGGCGAGGAAATGTTGAAGTGAGAAATTGGGTGAGAAATCTGCGAGTGGTGTCCTGCAGAAACAAAAAAAGAGAGTGTGAGAATGAGACAGCAAGTGGTTTGATCAGAAAGGACAAGTCATACGGATATTAAGAGTGTATAAGAGGCAGTTGCCCTAAATTATTTATGAAAGTATGGCAAGTATGGACCCACAAAATACTGACAATCCAATTATTACTAATGCAGATGTAGAATGTCGTGTTTTTTCATACATTATCGTTACATACGGTATTAGACATCGTAGCAAAAATGTATTGGTGATTGCCACTTTGCTACCTTGCCAATGCAAACAACAATGCAGCCTATGACTAATACGGTGGGAAAGCTAACACATTTGTTGAATTATGTTCTTCTAATTAAGTTAAATCTAACAATAATATACTTTTAAAAAAACAACTTGCATTTAATCACTTACTAACTATGGTGGTAAACAAAATCTTAGACATTGACTGTGACTCATTTTGACAGACTTCATACAAGCAAAAAATATAACCAGCTCTACAATCCACATTTAACATTTATGTTTTGCATTAGTTTGCTTCTCTCCCACTGTAAATGTATATGGAATGGAATTGAGTTAAATGTCCAATGACCAGGTGTAAATAGATCTGATATGCGACCAGATTTTGTACGAGCTTTAATACATGCATGTCTCCAATCCTTATTTGACAACTGCCTCCCATCTGCAATATATTACATGGCTCATTCTACTCCCAATTTGTTTTCCAAATTTATCTGCAGACTGTAGTGCTACAGCTGTAACCACGATGAAACAGTCTTTGTCATTTTCTAAGACTGATTACTGAAGCTGGCACAGTCCTGAGGAAATTAAAGTGCTTTGGAAATTGTCATGCTTGATGCGGCAACCATCTTAGAATAACTGAAATAGTAAGTGGTAGTCAAAAGTTAGCAACTGATTTGCACATTACTTGCAATAGAGCAATCAAATATGAAACCGGTCTACTGCAAGTTTCACATCTAACACTCCAGCTACAAGGTTTAAAGGAGTCATTCCCTTTATTTTGTAAGTAAAAATATAATTGTCTCATGTTCCTGCTGTAGGTCTGCTGCACTGTGTTTACATTGTGATAGCCCTTAGGTACCAGCAGTAATATGTTAGCCTGCGATATGGACAAGGTGCAAGACTCTTGCTTTGCTCATGTTCGGCCAGACATCACATTAATCCCCACTGTCAATACAGAACTGACACACTGTATTGATAGTAAGCTCTTTAAATATCACAGGAAAATCCATGTCATGTATATTTATCCAGGGCATCTGACTTGTCTTTAGGAAATGAAAGTTCATAGCACAGCATTATTCATGTGGGAAACGGACAGGCCCATGTAAACAAACATTACAGCAACTGGTGATAGCACTGGTGACAGCCATTTTCCAACTCTTTTGGATTGGTGCTATGTAATTCCATCCACATTTGTGAATTATATACAAAGTGTATGTTTTACATTTATTTACAGTATTAAGTTTTAGTTAAAATTACTGACCTTTCAGATAGCATGCATTTAAGGGCCCAGAGCTTTTGCTGGGAGGTTAAAACCAAGGTTCAGTTCAGTAGTTAAGTTAAGTAAAAATATGTTTTAAGATTTATTCAGATCAAACAAAAAGATTATAGGGAAACTTCATTTTTTGTAACAAACATATCAACCACAGTTTAATTTCAAATCTAAACAGTTTGAACATGTCACCTCAACAGCGTTACTTTATAAACCTCCAAGCACATGTGGTAGCGCCATTCACTTTGGTTCTCTTGAGACGTTAATTTGATAGCTCTCACTATCTGTTAATCATGTTGTTACTTAAAATAACCAAACAGTATTTTTAAAGACTATCCTCATTTCAACCCTTTAAGCACTCGACAAGCCTATTACTCCTCTGCTTTATTTACCGTGCTGCAACACAACACATGCGCGCGCACGCACGCACGCACGCACACACACACACACACACACACACACACACACACACGCACACACACGCACACACACGCACACACTCACAATAGATTACAATCGTTAAGTCATAAAATAAAATCTGCATTGCCTGCAAAAATCTTAATTTTGTATTAAATGTGGGCTGCTCGCGTCTGTACTCACGGTCTATAAACCGCACCTCACCGAGGTGTTTCCAACCCCGAAACCAATTCTTGCATCATCCTTCTTAGTACCGTGTGTAGTGTTATTCCCTTGCTGACGTTTGGACTGTTTTATTCTGAAAAGGGGGTGGGGGTTGGGGTTGAGCAACTGCCAGCTTGCAAAAGGTTGGGAACCCCTGGATTAAGTGGGTGTTACTCTGTCACAGAAGAGAAGTGAAGAATGATTTAATACTAAATACTATAAATGGCTGGTCTGAACAGTGACTTAGTCATTGCCTTGCCTGCAGCATGGATGACTTTCTTTAAAATATTTGCAGATGTCAGAGAAACCAAAAGAAGCTGGCTTTGACTGAAAGCATTTGCCGCTTAAGCTTTTGGAAATATACTCGTGCATTATGGAAAATGTAGTGCCTGTAGTGAATTTGCATACCATGCCTTGTAGTTCTGCTCAGCAATCCAGAATAAAACTGACGACTTATTGCTGTGATTGTAGTAGGGCAGAGCAACATTTTACACAGGTAGGTGCCCCAGTATAGTGGATCTGATGACGATCTTACCTTATTCATTATCAATGCAATGAAAGGAAAAGTCTTTTTCTGTTTTTTTTTCAGTTATTGTAAATAAGCAGTTAAATTGATGAAAATGATAAAAATGATAAAAAAGATGTAAGATATTCTTAATTTTCAAGGCACATATCACAAATATATTTTTCTCACACATAGAGAGACACACACTTTAGAGATGCCTGCTTATCTAATGCCTGTTTTTGGAGTTTGGGAAGAAGCTGGAGTATTCTAAAGAAACAAAGAACATTCAAACTCTACACCAGCAGAATCTAAACCATGATTTGATCAAGGGATCTGTGGGCCTGTGAGGTGATACCTAGTCCCACACATCTCCTTAGACGCTAAGCTTAAACAATTGATTACTGAAATTCATTACTCCATTTAGTAATAAGTGTTTTCCAGGTGCAGCACGTCTTATGCTTATATATACTTATATACTTCTTATAAGATGCAACTTATTTAAAGATGCCACAACTGCTTTGATGCTATAACGGATCAATACAGCAAGTCACAAGTATTTCTTTTAAAAACACTGAGCAAAGATGGCAAAGTCTGTAAACGTTGAAGGTTTTGCTAAATTGTGAAAGTGCTTTAAAATAACTTTGACAGGCTATATTTTTTTTCAAGCACTTCCCACCAGTCTGCACTGTCAAAATGAATTAAGCTGGCCTCACATATACTGGTGTTTGTTTTCACTGCACAAAATCACCTTGTGTTTGTGGCTGAAAACAAGGGCAAGTTGGTGAATAGCCCATTTCTTGTGCTTATCCAGAGTGACTTCCAATTGAAACGAGAAGAAGATTAAGGGCCTTGCTCAAGGACCCAACAGTGGCAGCTTTGGTAGAGTCAAAAATCAAACTTACATCCTTCCAAACAGTAGTCCTGAATGTTTAGATCTGAGTCCGTATTCATAATAATTCTTAAGCTCCTAATAACAAAATTCTAAGAAAACTTTAGAATTGTGAACTTTCCTTCTCAAAGTTACATGTAGATCCTACTTAAGATAATTTATTCATAACTCATCTTAATTCTTAAGAGATCCTAAGATGAAAAACTTAGGAATAGATAGGAAGACTTTTTGGAGACTTAAGAGTTCACTTAAGAAGGGGACGAAGTCCAGAAGAACGTTCTCCAAACACTAAATTACAGCAATTCAAACACTACTGATTAGATTAGGCAAAAATAATATTTGTGGCTGACCTTATTAGGAATTAACTCTCCTTCCCAGCACAACAATGATGTCCCTTCTGAAATGAAAGCTGCAAATGAACCAACCCCACCAGATAAAGAGATTAGACATGGAAGCAGCATCATACCTGAAAATAGTGGAGCTCCGGGTCATAGGCTATCCAATAGATTATGTAGGCTAAAAAAAATAATGATCATGATAAATGAACTGTCAGTAAAATAAAGCAAATAAACCTGTGTGATTAGTGTGCACAAATCGCCTACGCCTGTAATTTCAGAAGCTTAGAATAGGCTTTACAGTATTTCCCTAATTAAGAGAGTGTTTTTAGAGAGGGAGATGGAGAGAGAGAAAAAGAAATCTTCAAATGAATGTCACACCTAGCAACCGGGTCAACCCTGCGTGATCATTGGGAAAAATGTTTTTGCATTCTCCTTGCCTAGACTTGCTCTGAACTTAAACTCCTAGCTAGAAGTTCTTAGACTAAGTTAGTCTCTCTAAGAGAATTCTTAGAATCTTTATGAATATGGCCCCAGATATCTGATAGACCTCTCAATTTAGAGAAGGTTTCTCATAAGTAGCTTAGAGTGGTTATCCAGCCTCATGTAGTATCACCAAATGGCAGCTACGTTCACTGGTGATTGAAAGGTGGCCAGATAATTAGTCTCAGGGCATTTTGCTGTGAGATTCATTGTGGCAGAATTAGAACAGTAACTCTGCGGGCCTTAATGCAGAGCTCCAACAGTAGCTGCTTTTCAGTGTTGGCAGGAGAACAGCCTGTGCATGGGCACTGGGTCTCATCATACATTTTAAACAGCACCACCAAAATCCACTCCAAAAAAGACATGCCTGCAAATACTGCTGATCTGCTGATACCGTGAGTCAACAAAGTATTTGAGAAAATGAGTCACCAGGAAGCCAAGTGGCTTACCAAATCGCCTTCATTTAAAAGTTCTGCCTCAGCAAACAGCGGGTGAAACAGATTGAGGATAAATTTTGGACTAGAGCTCTAGCACGCTCGCTCCGTCTTTCACTTCACTTTGGAATGACTTTTGCAATCGCTCGATCATATTCCTGCCGTTTTGTTGGTCAGATTCAGCCGGTATTAGTGTGCGAGCGTGTGAGGCTCTGCGGCTCAGAGAGACTCTAATCCGTGATGTCCTGGCACAGCTATCGGCTTGCCATTGTCTCGCACTGTCGTGTCCTTCATGATCGATTAGTCCAGGCTATAAAAGAAAGGTTATCGATCAATGACAGCGGAGCTGGGTGGGGGAGAGGTAGAGAGGTGACAGCAGCGAACACGTCCGCTTTCACAGCCGCAGGAAGAGGATGAGCTCCAGGGAAGAAAACAGCCATCACTTCTTATGATACTTACACTGCTCATTACCTCGGAGTGTGCTTCCCATCTTGCTAATCTGTTATCTTACAGCTATTTGGAAGGTGTGTTTAGGAGAGAGAGAAGTAGCAGGAAGTGCATTGCATGTTTATGTCGAGCGGTGGATTGAAATGGGTGGATGGGCAAGTGCAATTGTGTTGTGTCTGTAATTGTGTGTCTGCTTGTACTAATTCATTGGTATAATAGGAAATCATCTGATTTCAAGACAATTTACAAGGGTTTGATTTTTCTCCTGTCTCTTCAGGTTATCCAAACATTGTAGCGACGTACGGCCGTGGGTACACTGGCTTTGCCCCAAGCTACAGCTACCAATTTCCTGGTAAGTTCCATTTTCTTAAACTATTTATGTGGCTTCTCTTGCCTGGTGCCGTATAGTAATGGCCTTCCTGATGGCCAGCAAATTCATACACTCACATGTGTTCCTCCCACTGAAACACATAATGAATGTAGATTACCCATCCTGTTAAAATCTTCTAAAACTCTTAAGATGCTATTTAAGTGATTTCTGTCACTAACAGCATGTTCACACACTCAGGCACCCGAAATGTTCCCAGATAATATATATCTTGCAGTACATGCAAACAAACAATAATGATTCAATGTCAATGCGGTATATAGAGATATATAGAGGCTGCAAGTGCTTTAGGTTTTATACAGTTTTACAGATCTGAAAAAGTTTCGTAATTGTGTTAATATATTTTCTCCACATACAGTATGTGTTACAATATTGGTTTCTTGGACACTTGATGAGCATAAAGATAACTCTGCTTGAGTTATGGAAGACATAAAGTTAATGCCAGAATGCAAATAAACCTCAAACAAGTATTTTATATATTTAGTGGGGAGACAGGGTGTACCAGAGCTGTGCTGGACAGATAAATGTATGAGGTAAAGGATAATGAGCAAGCATGAATTGGCAGGCGCTTGAGAAAGCTCTGCTGTGACTAAGCCTGGAGTTGGGGATTAAAATTTTATGCCTCTCTCTGTTACATTCAGTTAGTCCTAGCCTAGCTTTGGCCTCTTAGGACACCAGACACTTAGTTTATCACTAGCTTATGCCTCTTTTCTGAAGGAGCATCTACTCTGTTCACAGAAATTAGGCAATATTTCATTTTGAAGTGTCGCCTAATTTTTGTTAGCTATATATATATATATATCTTCTTATCTTCATATGCCAATTGAAAATCAAGTGCTCCAGCATTATGTTTGCTCTGGAGTGGAGCTACATATTCCTGAACTCATGTGTATGGAATATGTGTTTTAGAGGAAGTATTGACCCTGAAGGGTCTCTGTACAGTGTTTTTAAGTTCTGACTTGTAGTGCTAGCTAATGACTCACCAGATGGCAGACTACTTCACCATTAACTGCCGTTTTCTAGCTAGCAAAGAAAACTTGCTTTCATTTAATCCTGTGGCTTTCCTTTTAAAATTATCTTCCTTGTGCCACTCAGAAAGAAGCCCATATCGCTTCTATTTCACATATTGTCAATGACCTTGGTGTTAAACATATAGGGTGAATGAGCTTTTTCCTGACAAGGTGTAACACCCGGGGATTTACCAGAATCTCAGCTGCAGTGAAGGTTTAAATTGACTGCTGAACAGAGAGAAGTAATATTTTTCAAGCCGCTTCTAATCTTCACAGGTCATGGGGGAAAAATACTGTTTGCATGTCCATCTTCTCAAAATTGTGTGTCAAGAGTTAAGTATAGGTCATCTCAAATCATTTGCATACATATAAATCTTTCGGATTTGTATTTTGTTGAATATTTTGTAATTATTTTAAGCATTTAAACACCAAAGTTTTAGGGTTATACTATATTTAAAGACATTCAATACATGTTTACTGATGTCTTCCTGATATAGATATATTGTCATGCTGTTGTTTGTTACAGTGAGTAAAAGAGATTTGTCAAGAAACTGACAACTGGCGAATACGCGAAATTCCCAAAATATACTGTAGCATTTTGTCACATCACCCATTAACTGTGCACTTTAAGAGTTTCCATGTGAACAAAGCATGTGAAAACAGGATATTCATGCGCAGACAGGATTTAGTGGGGATTGTATACTGCTTTGCATGTTTGACTTAACTAATGTAAACAATTCTTTGCACATTTTGGAGTTTTTAATGAAAATTCTGTAGAGGATCTGAAATCTGAAAGTTCTGGAGAGCATGAGGGCTGTTTTCAGATTCCTCAGTCTGTTATGTTTTATGTTTTTTTAGTTTCCCCAGATTTCTCCACTCTTCCGGCACGTATTCATGCTCACTGCGTGACATCCTACCCTCTGAGAGCAGAACGTGCCATGGTTAATCAGCTCAATTAGCACAATCAAGAGGCTTCTATCAATTATGTTTTTGTTAATTATGTGCACCACCAAGTACTCTTTGTAATTTATGCACTTTACAGTACATTAAGTCTATAGGTTGCATACTCAAGATCATGGCTCTAATATTTTACATCATGCCTTTATAATAACCAGCAATATTCTTCAAGCTTTTAGTGGGTGATAAAGCATGTACACATATTGCCTGCCTGATGGACAGGTCATAGCATGGTAAAATAATGCAGAACCTCTGATTAAATTGTAATGACACAAGATGCAGCTATTTATTGCCCCCTTCAATAATTGCATCTTTATTATTATGTTGCACATATAATGTAATGCTGCTTTCCTCAAATGTTGGTTTTGATTTTGCTTTGCGTTAGATGGCCGTTCCTCTCTAATTTAGCAGCGTGAATTGTCTTGTCTCTGCTAGGTCGTGATTTGGGTTGTTCAACACTGCCGTGCTGATGAGAGCTGAAAGATGTGGCATAGTCAAGGTCACAGCCTTTATAAGCACAGATGCGCTCAGAGGTGCATAATAACCCTGTCTTTTAGCTCACATTCGTCCATTCTCTTCCTCATTCCTACTTTAGAGAGAGGGAGGCAGAACTGGAATTGGCACTTCACTTTTGATTAGGGCCCAATCAGTTATGCAAACAGAGTTGCTGTCAGGGATGGCCCCTGTCAGCCCTCCTGACCCTCGCCGGCCTGCCGGACAGTTAACATGCTAGAGCTCGTTGGAAACTGGAACACAACAAACAAATAAAACTGCAGCCTTTCACACTTCTGTGGCATGGAGAAAGAAGGAAAAAATGTAGAGAAGGCTTGTTGAGAGGTTATGTTGTGAACCTGCCATGCTGGATCTGGCATGTATTATATGATGGCTGAGAAAGAGAAAACGGTGTGAAGCAAAGACAAGAAAATTCTAAAGAGGTCTAAATATTTGCAAAGGAACAGTAATCTCCCCAACAGCTGTGTCACCTCAATCTGCTCCTCAGCCTAATTGAAAAAGCTCCTTACTGAACATGTTAAAGTCTATATCTAATTAAGACCCTCAAATATGATTGCACAAAGACACTGAAGAACTCCTTCTGCTTAATTTTGGCCATTCTTCAAGTGTGGTGAGCAGCTGTTGTGTGATTATTTGAGCACACAGTGTGAGCGGGAGCGCAGGTCAGTGCGGTAGTGGGAGATGTCGGTTTCTGATGTTATGCTGTAATCTCTAGAATGAGACACTTCCACCCTTACTCACTCAGGTTGATCCACAGCAGGTTAGACCAGACTACAGGCAGCAACAATAACTGAGGTTTAATTACCTCCTGGCATCAGGCACACTGCCAGTCCCAATGCCTTCGCTTTATTTACTTTCATACCTTACAAGACCATGACTGTAGATTTGTATTGTTAAGATAATAGGGTTACATTATTTAAACATGTGTACTGTTACCAGCAGGTCTCCTGCCTGTCTTGTTGCATAAAGGCCAGACTTGCCATTTCTTTCTTCAATTTCACCACAAGGACAAGTGCAGTCTTCTTAAATGAGCTCCCTTTGATAGCGACCTAAAGGGAGGATGACTTTCCCTTGCCCTCCGGGTAATCCCCATGCCTCTCAGCCTGAGAAATGCTACTCATCTGTCTGGTAATTGCCCTTGTCAAGGAGGTGGCATGGAGGAAAACGAGGGACACAATGCTGTCTGTAAAGGAAGCTGTTTGTCCCTCCTCTGCTTTCCTGTTTTTATCATATCACTGCAGCTCCATCCACACAGGACCATGCAGAGATATTTACAGAGGCACATGCTCTGATTAAAAAGGGGCACAAAAAGGGTGTCGTACCCATTTTTGTAGTTTTTCTTGGAGCTTCATGTTTAATTTACAACTCAAAAGTGACCTTCTTTGCAACAATCAGCTCTGTCAGCTTCTATTTGTCATCAACACTTTTCTTAACTTAGCAACCCTGTAATTTCTAATATCTGCGCAGCCATAGCTTCTAAAATTATTGGCTGATATAATAATCAAAATTAGTTTTGTTTTCATTCCTTGTTTAAGTTTGCATCAATATGAATTAGATAGAAGAGCGGGAAATAAACATTTCATATTTGAACTTTTTATCTGCTACAAAATTATATAAATGTTCATTTATGTAAATAAACATGGTCAATTTCACCAGTTATTCTAAAACAAGAAAACATCTGTTATGACAAGGACAATTATGAAAATATGATGCATTTTTAGGGTACTAATAGCAGTTTAGCAGTAGCTAAACAACAACATCAGCTACAGTACTGTGCAGAAGTTTTAGGCCACCATTAATGGTATATATATATATATATTATACAACATAATGTCAACATTGGATAACACATTGCATCCAATACATTTTGTCTTGTATTTGTCATGGAATACCTTTTTTCCATGAATCTTTATTCCAATTTCTGTCAACTCTGACATATTAGGCTTTTCACCCTGTCCAACTTTCAAAAAAGTTGTTATTATTAGTTGTTAAATCCTTGCATGACCATGTGTGCTTTATGAAATCGTCCTGCATAGTACATTTTGTCTGTAGGTTGCATACACAGAAGGTTCTTTATGATGTTAGATCAGGGCTCTAGTATGTTACATTATACCCTTCTGCTAACAACAAAACTCTGTGTGGCTCTCGGTGGGTAATGTAGCCTGGAGGAATATTGCCTGCCTGATCTGCAGGTCAATTCTCTCGACTTTTTTTGAAATAATGGATTTTTTTCTAAAATGCTCACTGAATTCAAGCAAGTTACTGTAATGAAATGCCACCACTGCAACTGCAATTTGTGATATTCCCTCCTCCCCCATAATCAACAATGAGTGGTGTTAAGAAATGAAAGTGATTAAGAACCACAGCAACTTAGCCACCAAGTGACAGATCAAGTTACAGAGCGGTGCTGAGTTGTATAGTGAATAAAAGCATTCCAAACCTTCTCTGACATTAACGTCCGCACAACATTTTTTAGATACATGGGGGGAGGGCTTCATGGCATGGTTTTCCATTTCTGAGCAGCTGCATGCAAGCCTTACATTGCCAAGCACAATGTTGAGCATCGAATGGATTGATGTCACCAAGCACACCAGCACTGGATGCTGGAGCAATGGAAACATGTGAAAACAACACTTTTCTATCTGGCTGTCTGATGGAGGAGTCTGGGTTTGGTGAATGCCAGAAGAACATTACATGTCTGTCTGCCAACTTTGGTGGAAGAAGTATAACATTATGAGATTGTTTCTCAGAATTTGGTCTAGGCCCTTTTGTTCCAGAGTAGGGAAATCCTAATGCTTTAGCATTAAGACATTTGTACATGATGTGCTTTTAAATTTGTGCAAACAGTTTGGGGAAGCCCCTTTTTGTTTCACCATAACTGTGCCCCAGTGTACAAAGTACGATTTATTAAGTTTGGTGTTGAAGAACTTAACTGGACCTTACAGAGCCCTGAACTCAAATCTGTTAAACACTTTTTTTGATGAACTACAACACAGACTGCAAGCAAGGCTGTCTCAAAAAACATTAGTGTGTGGCCTCATAAATGCTTTTTCTGGATGAATAAGCATAAAATTGCCACATATATACAGCTCAAACTTTATATTAATTGTCTATGGATTTAGAATGAGATGTCATATGAACTCTGGTAGATGAACTCCTGGGTTAGGGGTTCTCGTGTCTATAGGTTTTAATATAGCATTTTAAAAATATAGTAGCCAACAACAAACACCCAGTAAACAAACACAAAGTGTAAGAATTTATTTAGTTTTGTAATTGGCTTCCCAACGGTAAACTAATCAGTAGTTTAGTGCAGTGCATTCTAACTGCTGCTTTCAAACCAAACACCCAAAATAAATAGAATTTTCACTAAAAGAAAATGCAAATAGGTGATCCTCACCCTAAAGTGATCTGGTCCCAAACTGCCAGGGTGTCTTCCTCATCTATAACCTAGAGGAATGATGTAAGTGATAATTTGTGAGAGACTAGCATATATGGCTAGAAAGCTAGCTGGCTAAAGCTAGTTAAAAATATAACACTACCTGATTAGACATGGCCTGCCTTAAGATGCATACGATTATTTTTCTATTGACTTTTTTCTTTTTTTAACTCCTGACAGATGTGTCTGAGAAAAATATCATATACATAATATAACAGTAAGATAATAGAAATAATATGTTTCTTCTTTTGGGTTTTATTGTGATTGGCATGGCATATCTATGCATTATCATCACTGACTGGTGGCTGACATCGGACCACTAAGTGTTCTACAACCTCAAATCAGAAATATTTGCAGTAGTATGGCATTTTTTGTTTGTTTTTCTAACTTTTATTTCATTGCAGACATTATAAACTTATGTTTTGTCTGTTCAGCTTAATTTTATTTATTAATAAATATCCATTCTTGCATTTTGGACCACATTCCAAAAAAAGTTGGGACAGGGGCAGTTTAGAGCTAGGAATGAATTTTAAAAAGCAAATAATTAATTGAATTCGAACATGTCAAAAGATGATTATATTCATGATATGATACAAAAGCAGCATCCAGTAATGGCTGAGTCTTTGAGGAGCAAAGTTGGCTAGGGAATCTCCAGTTTGTCAGCAAAAACGTGAGCAAATTATTGAAATTAATAACAATGTACCTCAAAGAAAAATTGGAAGGGATTTGAATATTAGCACAAGCTTGAGCTGAACCATGATCTTTAATCCCTCAGGCGACACTGCAACCGCTGATAAAAACCATCTGGGCAAGAGATTACTTTGACACACCTTCAAGATGTAATTTTTTCCAGGGACATCCATGTATTTTTCAAAACACAATGCAAAAACACATGCTGCATGCATTACAAAAGTCATGACTGTGGAAGAAGATGCCTGCAGTCCTGACTTGTCTTCAATAGAATGTGTGAAAATTTGTGGAAAATTTTGAAACAACAAATGCAACAACCTCGTAACGTTAAACATCTCAAGACATATTTGCTGGAAGAATAGGACAAAATAACACCTGAAACACTAAAGTGCTTAGTGTTTTATCTGCCAAATTGTCTTTTAAGTGTTGTTAGTGTAAGGACTAGCAACATTACAAAGTAGTAATGCTTTAACCATCCCAATTTATTTTGGAATATGTCAGATTTGATGCAGGGAAATGCAGGATTGAATGTTTGTTTACAACAGAATTGAAGTTACCCAAACAAAACATGAATATCCTTGGGTTCAAAATGCAATGAATTAAAGTAAAAGAAAATGTAAAAAAAAAGCACTTTGTAGTTTTAGATGCGTTTCCATACTGTCCCAGCTTCCTCTGATTTGGGGTTCTATTTAGGGAGCTTTTTTTCGGGATTATCGTTCAAATTAGACGACAAAATACATTTTAAACAGACCGTTCGATGTTTGATTTGGTCAAGATTTGGTCGCTTTTAATTTCTTTTTAAAATTATACTGTGTATGTGATAAATTAACTCCAAGGAGTCGCCTCTTAAATTTCGGTATTTAAAATTGTGCTTACTGTGGGTACTTTAAGCAGATGCCGATCTCTTTACATTTGTTTTCAGTGGCGTTGTATTCTTCTTTATAAAATCATTTATACAACAAAAACATCCCATATTCGAATTTTATAGGACACCACAGCAACATATATTGCTTCTTTGGAGTAGATCCTTTAGCTGTTTCTTTTTAAAGAAATACCCATGTTGAGTACATTGTCCTCACTGGGCACTTTCTACACTCTCATAAAGCCTCAACACTATTCCTCTTTAGTCTCCTGAGGAAAGTATACCTTCCATCTTATCCTTCCTTTGATATATTCTAGTTGTATCTCATTACAAGCAAAATATGTCATTAAGGACACAGGGTTTGTAAGGTAAATTCTGCAGTGCATGCAAGTACATGAATCATGCATTAACCCCTTTAAGTTTATTATGCACAGAATAATTATTTACACCTGCCGTTGTTTGCTTAACTTTGTACAATACTGTGCTGTGGAATGGATTTGGTAGAGTATACTATACCCATGGGATGATGGATGCACTGCGTTCTAGTCATGCCTTATGCATTCTGAAAAATGGCACTGTAAAATACACTATTAATCAGCCACTGTTTGTGTGTGATGGTGATATATTGTAGATTTTTCCTTAAGAATCCTGACTAAACTAAAAATATTGATTGAGTATTTGTCTTACGGAGAAGTGTATCATGGATTTTTAAATAGATTTGTACTCTTTCTATAAAGAGCTAAATAAAAATTTGTTCTCTAGATGTGACTTCATCTGTGTTTATATAAGGTGTCCACTTATTTTGTTACCTAATTCTTTACTCGAGTAGATCTGTGATTGATCTTACAAGTCACTCAGTATAATTAAGAGCAAACTGTTGAAATCAGACCTGTCCTCTCAGCAGAGCCAAACCCCCACAGACACCATTAACTCACTGTGTTCAGACATGTAATTCCTCGGGTTAAAGTGTGCCATGCTGGGCACTGCAGTGGCACCGTTCATGCTTCTTTCACTATCAGCACACTCATTAAGCATGAGCCCCTGACATGGTCAAGTTCACTGCACATCAATGGCGCTGTTTCATTTTTGCCAACAGATTCCTCGTCGCCCAGGTGCAGCTTCTCTTTGATAGCTTGGTAGAAAGGCCTGCTTGACAGCAATCCATGTCAAGGGCTTCTTCTGGAGAGGAATGACTCACCTCACATTTACTGGATGAAAAGACGTTTGGTGGAAATTGTGCCCCTCCCTTTCTATTAGCCTCGTTTCTTTTTAACGGTAGCCTTTTTTAATCCAACCTTTTCCCCAGTAACATTCATAACAGCAGCATAGACTAAATGTCTCTCTGAGTACCCTTGAATTTAAGGAGGCCATGGTTCACATCATTTGATTTATCTTCTTTTAGAGTTTAAATGAAGCGTTCTTTTTATTTAATGTGCTATTCTTCCAGTACATTGCCGATACTCTGGCAAAATTATTAAGTATAAGCATGACTGCGTATGAGGGCGGCACATTGATACAGTGGTCGCCTCCAGAGCAAAGAGCTTGAGACCTTGCCCAGCCTCTGCCTGTATGGAGATGCATGTTTTTCCAATGTCTATGTACTTCAGTTTTCTTGCACGCCCCAAATACATGCATTAGTTTGGCATCTCTAAACTGTGGCAGTCTGTGTGTCTATGTGTATGTATACGTGCATGTATGCAAGAAATGACACGCTGTCCAGCATTAGTTCTTACCTTGCAAACTGTGATCTTTAAATGGATTAAGCAGGTATAGAAAATGAATGATTGACTTTGCCTCACATGACTGCAAACCCAGCGTCTGCCCCAGAATATGTTTTGCATGCAGGTGTCTCCTGGAAAGGCAGGACCCCAGTACCTGCTCTCCCTGTACTTCATGCACCAGACCTTCCAGATCCCTTTTCTCTGCCCTCAGCCACTGGGAACTTGAAACTTGATCCTCTTCATGATCTAACAGGCACCAGGTGCCTCCTGCAAACCAAACCTGGGGAAGAAACATAACTAACATCCCTCACATCATCAGAGGGTATATTCAAACTGAAGAAGTTTAGCATCGAGAACCCATGCTCTAGCAGTGAGTTCACCCTGGTTAAATAAGGCTTCTGAAGATGTGAAGACTGTTAAGATGGTTACATTGCATCTCTAGGTCTAGAGTGTAAGGGTAGACCTGAAGGTCACACCTGAGAGACCAAGGGAAATGTCTCGAGTGAGAATAATTGGGGTCCCTGACAAGGACCCAGTGCATGAGAGCACACAGAAGGGACCCTCAAGGTCTGGCACAGAAAAGAGTCAGGAAGCAGATACCAGGGTCTTGCCTGGTTTGGTCCACTGTGAGACCAGCAGACCGGCAGTTACAAAATCATACATTTTGTATGTTGCTTCTTTGACATTTATCTGAGTATGTACTAAGACGACGTGGACAATCACCATTCCACTGACTTGTGATACTAAATAATTTGTATGACAATAAATTTGAAAACAATAGCAAGGTGACAGATTAAGTATTAACCCTATTGGGTTTTTACAAGGTTTTTTTTTAAGATTTTAAAGGAGTGACAGAGAAAATGAGAGAGAGAGGCGAAAGACAGACGAGGACCCCTTCCCCTCCAGGGCTGCAGGGTGGAACAGATGTGTCCTTGTTCTCTCTCCAGGGCATGGCAGCCCAGTCGAGCAAAGTCTCTGACAGAACAAACCGCCTGTAAAAGCGGAGAAAATGGAAAGCTAAATATTGGCTTTATCTCGTCAGTAATAAAACCCCTATGAAATTGATTGGATGCTGCCAAGGCGCTCCCGAGTGGCGTCTTTTGCCATAACTGCAAAACAATGAGCTGGCATAGGCTATTAATTAACCGACTTAATTAATCCCAGTTCAGCAAAGTTAATCTCTTTTTAAAGCTTGCTTGATCCACTGCACAGGTGTCTACTTGACTTATTTCTCATACAGCAGTGATGGAGTGTGGAGTATGAGGTGTATCAATGGGTTTAACTGGCCCTGGAACTAACAGTTATAATGGCAACAGCCATTTGAAAATGAGTGTATTGTGACAAATGCTCATGTGTATGATGGGTATGTTTTGTTTAGATAAATCATTGGACTTACACCCCAATGAGGTAACTAATACTGGGCAAATCACTTTTGCATGTTCTCTTTTGTCATTTCAAAACTTTCATGCAAATCATTTTCATCTTTCAAAACTCAACAGAATGTAATTTTAATAGATGAGCCCAGACATTTTCTCAAAACTCTACTGTTATCTAAAGAAAGCTTACTAAAGAAAACGTACTGATAACTTTAGCAGCAGCATTTTGAATCCAGAATCCTATGATCGCGTTTGTGTCTTTGAAATGTTTGTATATAAATGTTATATTTACTTTGCACGTGGTAAATGCTAGTGTGTGATGACTTTGAGCTGCATTGTAGACAATGCTAATTAGTGGTCATAAGCTCTCATGTTCTGTCTTGCTTGATTGATGGAGGTGCTCTGCTTCTAATGTTAAATAATCTCATTAAACTACACCTTAAAATACATAATTATACAATGACTAATTACAATACATTAATTTAATCCAAATTATTAAATTATCAGCTATTAGCAGAGAGTAATAAAAAATGACTCAAGTTGTGAAGATTGTAATCCTAAAACAGTATTGGCTTCCAGGTGCGTGTCATGCATATTCATACTGGTTTATTAAAATGTATGAGCTATGTGGCTGTGCCTTGTGAAATGTGGTAAAGGGGAGCAATAGATGGAAGATGTGAAGAGAGATCTGAAGGCCTTATTTTTACATAAATTTCAAAAACACAGACATTAAAGACTAACTAACATTGTTGTTTCAAAACATTACAGAAGCATTCAGATAAATATGTGAATCACAAACATGACAGTGAGACAAAAGGAGAGTTTACTTTCTTTGTCCAGCCATCTGATCAAGATTATGAATAAGGGCATGTTTAATGAAATAAAACTCGAAACAGTGAGTTACTTTGAGATACGGTCTTGCTTACAGCTGAATACTGAGGTATGTGAACTGGTGTCTCATATTCTGATGAAACTGCTAGGTTTCGGCATATTCTGAGGAACGATCAATCCATTCCAGGGTATTATTGATCCACCTCAATTCACTTGTCAATTACGCACTGGGGAAAACCACGATCGACCCATATGTACTTGGCAGGTCTTGTTGTGGCAGTTTTCAGAATCATCTGCTTTACTTACTGTTGGAATAAACTTCTGATTGTTAATACTGATTTAGTGCCAACACTGGCATTCCACTAAGGTCAGATAAACAGAAATGGTAAACATTAATTACATTATTATTTTACATTACATTTAGTTAATTACAATTAATGAATTATTGTAAAGGCAGAGGCACCAATCAGGGGTGTCCCCGTGTCTCAGACCCACTAAAACACTCGTGTACCCCACTAAAATCGTTTTTTCGGTCGATTTTGTACACACACAAATTCGATAAATGCTAACTACATTTCCCATCATGCTTGCGTGGCTAATGCTTTCAGTTTTTTTATGTAAGGAATAATGGACATCCATATCGTTTGTACACAGTTATGTGTTGTTCCTCTCAAAATGTTGTGCGATTAGCTTATTTTTTACATCAAAGCAAACATTTTTTTCAGTTAAATCACTGAACATTATACTTTTGTGGGGCTTTACCCAAATAATTTAAATTAAATGTCCACTGTTCTGATAACTCCTGTTTGTCACTGTGCTTTGATTTGTCCTAAGCATACAAAGGTCATTGCATCCACTAATATCAGGTTTGAGGGTAAGTGCCTATATTAACATGTACGAGACTAGGCTAATTACAATTAATTTCTGTATCTGAACCCAACCATCTGTCCATGTCAGCCACTTATATTCTATTGACTCTCAATCATGACTGGACAGCTGCAGCCAAAGATGTGTGTTTCAATTAAGGAGTTATCTTATTATTACATTTTAATGACTTAGACAGAGAGTTTGATTGGATGTCCTTCGTTGTTCAGGGAAATGTTCATATTTCGGTATGGTTTTTGAGCATATCAAATATTGGTTCTCAAGGTTTTTTGTACACCAACAGTATGGACACACACACACACACACACAACACACAAACAGTGCTGCTAAGAATGTCAAGATACTTTATACAGTTTTAGGAAAGGAGGATAGGTTTTAAGGTTGTTGCATTTTCAATGCTATTGTTTAGTACTAGTAGGAAAATTAGGCAAAACATAAATGGAAGTTCAACATAATGAAATAAACATAAAATGACTCCACCTTTACCTGCTAATCCTAATCAGAAGGGAGCGTAATCCAGATTTTACCTGGCACAAGCAGAAATACACCATGGAAAGAGATCCATACTACACAGTGTTCCATAACTGTACCACCAGGTCCCCAGGAGCGGTTGTTTCCAGCATCTGACTCTTACTGGCAACCCCCAGGCGCTGCTAAACTTTGGCCTAATAATTAACCTTTTACTTGTGCACAATAAAGGGCACCATTTGTATGTCTGTCCTATAAGTTACCAGATCTTACATAAATCTGGTTAATAGTTGTAGATAAACTTTATGTATAAACGGTATTCAATTAGTCCTTGCAGATTTCAGTCAGGGTTAAGCTCAATTGAGATCACTACTCAAGTTTTTTTTGCATTCACATTTTGTTTATCACAAAATGGAATGCCATCATTGATTTTTACACACATCTGACGATTACAACTGATACAGAACAGATGATTTGTTTTCAACTGCGGACAACATCCTTTCGTTTTATAAATGTAATTTACACTCAAAATAGTACTGTGTAATAGCAACAGCTATTAATGATGTCACACAAGCCATGGATGCAGGTGCGATTCCTGACCTGTTCTTTAATTGTCCATATGGATTACCTCACGTCATCCAACTAGCACCCCGTTCAAATCAATGCCTGCAGATATATTTACCCTAGGTGTAAATGATTGAGCAATTGTGTGCCTTTTTGGGACCAACCTAGAACATTAGCAATCACATCATGATTTTACTTATTAAGAAACAACTAGCTGACAGAACACTGTTTAGTTCTACTTAAATATGCTATGCCACAACGTGCATAAGGCTAGGTGCGGTTGTGTTTACTGTTAGAAGTTCAAATTTTCTACATTTCTGAATAAATATGACCTAAAAGATTCACAACACTACTAAATATAGATAAAGGGAATTTAATTTAAGAAATGAGACAAACTTTGTTACTTTTAAATAATGAAAATGGTCCAATATTCCATATTTGTGAGTGGCAAAACTATGTGAACATTTGCTTTCAGTATTTGCTGTGGTTCTCTTGTGCTGCAATAACTGCAACTGAACCTTTCTGGTAACTGTTGATCTGTACTGCAAATCGTCTTGGAAGAATTGTAGCCCATTTGTCCATATAGACCAGCTCCAACTCTGAGATATTGGTGGGATTATTGACTTCAACTGCTTTTGCAAGATTTCTTTTTGAATTTAGGATTTAGACTTGAGCATTTCAAATCATAAAATCATAGAATTTGCTGGTTAGAATTTTGCTGATGTGTTGTTCTTATTTTGAAGGCAAGTATTTCTGGACCAGATGGACAAAGCAGACCCAAACCATGATACTACCTCCTTCAAATTTAATAGATGAAATAAGTTTGTTATGCTTGAATGCACTTTTATACAGATATAACCCTTCTAATTTAAACCAAACAGTTCTATTTTGGTGTCATCTATCTTTAAAATGTTTTTTTCAATATGCTTGTGCTAACAATGCTGCCATGCACACCCTTTTTGTTCTCCCGATGGAGGATTCCATTGCCATTAACAGTGGCTGTTAGTTGATTAGAAGTTACACTGGGCTTCATGGACCATTGCATGCATTGCTATTTAAGTGATCTATATTAGCCAATGACTCTTTGGGAAGGGTAACAATGGGGTTGAATTTGTTCTACCTGTAGATAGTCTGTCTGATTGTGAACTGGTGGAGTTTTGTATGATTTTGTAGCCTTTTCCAGTCTAATGATTAGAAGCATCTATTTTTCTGAGCTCCTGGAACTCAGTGTCATGGAACACTTTAACAGTTCCACAGCAGTGTACTCGTTCACACCTGATTGCCATCCCATTTACTTAATTGAAAACACCTCTTGCTACCCAGATATATTTTAAGACTGGATGACGTTTATAGTAACAAATATGCAAGAAAATAAATACATTAACTTAATGGGGTTTACAAACTTTCAAGCACCATCATATAGCTGTAATATGACTAGAAGGGCAACCCTTTACATTTTAATAACAAATAATAACAACAAAAAGATTAACATTGTCCATTAACTTGATTGGAATAAAGTAGTAACGTAAGATATTTGAATGTAGCTATGTTTAAGTAACATAAAGAAAAAATAACAGAAATTAAATAATTGGGATGTCCCTCAGATTATATGCCATAATAATGCATTTAAAAGAGCCATACATAACCTGTTCCTTTGCTCTGCAAAACAGATGGCTAAAGCAAATTAAATAGCACTTGAAAGCAAGCAATCAATCCCAGATGTCTAATCTGCTAATAACAGCATAAAGCATTAGTTAAAAAAAGCAGCAAAGGGGCCTTGTCTGGGCCTCCTCACACATCACCCCTGCTGTTTAGCACCCTGGGCCCACGGTGGCTGTAGCATCTATTCATGCTGCCTGGAGACCAAATTATCCCCCTGATTGATTGAGTTCCAAAGCATAAACCACCATGACCAACAACAGAGGAAGATTTGCCCGCTCGGCTGTCTCTGGCGTTTCCCCACCCTGACATAAACAGTGGTGCAGAGATAAGTAAGTACAAAGTATTGCAAGTGTTTAGCCTTTTCCATATCGCTTTTGTGCTGCCAGTGTTCGTCATGGCTGTATTCAGGATTCTTTTGCTCTGAATAGATTTCTTTGGCGTCCGGTAACACGAGCGGCTGTTAGCAGCAAGACAGCATCTGCTGTTGTTTCTCTCCTCTGCTCCTGTTATGACAAGGTTTTGCACTGAGCAATGAGGAGCATAATTGCGCTTCTATGAATATAATGTATCACAGCTCTGATTTAGAGAATTAACGATCAACTAAATCTCTTGTTTTTTCAGAGCTGTAAAGACAATGATTCAAGATTGGAAAACGATTCTCAAAGTTTGGATTGCAAAACACAAAATTACTAAATGTTCATGACCACCTTGGAATATCACTGATCTTACATGTGGATGCTCAGTTAAGATTAAATATCACAGTGCAGCACTCCCTTTGTTAATTTTTGTGAGCACAGGATAGTGACTTAACACACTCTTGAGCATTCACTTGAACATATATATATATATATTTATATATATATATATATATATATATATATTTATATATATACAGAATTACAGTACCCACAGGCACCAAATGACAGCACAACATGATGTAGTTGGTGACAGAAGACAGAACACAGGAAGAGCATAAATACAACTTATGCTGTCTTGTGTTTTCACCTTTCATAGGGTCTTATTCATGAAACACGAGCAAACTGAAAATTTGTGTCATAAATAGCTGCATTCATTGCAATGATCATAGTACAAAAATGATCTATGTACTAACACAATGTACTAACACAATGTACACAAGTTTCTGACCACAAATATTGTCCAAAACCTATAAGGTGTCATTAGACATGATTCCACTTGAATTAAAGCATTATCTAATATATAAAAATTCTAGTTAACCAATTTACAATTACAACACATTCCAATAACAGGGCCATTGTTTTATATATATATATATATATATATATATATATATATATATATATATATATATATATAC
>JAVSBV010000049.1:4032585-4051264 GCA_033117975.1 Parotocinclus spilosoma
GTGTGTGTGTGTGTGTGTGTGTGTCTGTGTGTGTGTGTGTCTGTGTGTCTGTGTGTGTGTGTGTGTGTGTGTGTGTGGGGGTGAGTGTGTGTTAGGGACAGACATCATTATTTTTGTTTTTTTTAATGTCTGCAGTTCCTGTAGCATCTAGTAAATGTTTGTAGTTAAGTTAAGAGAAAATGTTTTTGTTCTGTCAGGCCATCTAACTAGTTAATATTTTAATAAATGTCTACCATGTCTGCCTCTATAGTGTGTGAGTACTTAAAGTGCTTGTCTGTCTTTGCATAACATGTAGACACATGATTTTTTAAGGGAAGACGTTTCACCCATATATATATAGCTGTATGTGGAAATCATATTACTCCACCCTTTCCCTAATGAATTCTAAATAAATAAAATAATATTCAGATATAACCTACACTGCGGACCCTGGTGCATTTATTTCTGTATTTAAACTAAGCAGCAGTATTCCAGAGAAAGCAACAACATAAGTGTGCAGTTTTTGTAAACCAGCTTTGCGTAGCCTTTGGATGGCACTAAAAGTTTGGTTTTTGCATGTTGTAACTCTAATGTATGCATGTGTGTGTATTCCTGTCTGTGTTCGTGTCTGTGTTCATGTGTTTGTGTGTGTGTGTTTGTATGTATGTATGTGTGTGTGTGTGTGTGGGGGGGGGGGGATATGTTTAATATGTTCTGCATCTGATCATCTGCATTAAATATGTATTAAAAGTGTGGCCCAGATCAGTTTCAGACATTACCACAATCTTTTCAGGGAACAAACTTTAAAATGATATTTCTAGATATGTTCTGGAATCGTAATAGAACCTTAATAATAATAGTGTAAAGTGTTTTATTCTCTTTTCGACAATTACACACTGTTTTTTTTTTTATTTTAAATATATTTTTTACATTTTACAATATTTGTTACAGCTGTTTTGTAAAATAGCAGAAGTCTTTATTTACAAATGTAAGTACAGTGAAACCAGTATCCAAAATCCCATTATTTGAAGTCCCAGCATAATATATGTGGTATTTTAATCCCCTAACACCCACTCCCAAACAGTAACCTGCTATAATTAATGCCGATCAAGAAAATATCATAAGCAGATTATTTTTTTGAGTGAGTAGAAGAATTTAAATGGCTCAATTATGCAAATTATTTTACATTTGAATATACAGGACAGAAGTAATGAGTTTTTCCCACTGGAAAATTTATACTGGAATGCCATTGTCCACATATTAATTATCCAAACAATTTTCCAGTACAATATTAATTTGAAGATCCTTAATATTTGCATTTTTTAAATACAGTTTTAAAATAGACTCATTACTTCAGGATTGGGTTAGTTAATTAAAATTTTAAAGCCATACCAGAGGTTTATATCTACTTATTTTTTTCTGTCACCTATGACATGATGCTGCCAAGTAAACAAGTAAATTATCTTAAACCAGAAACAGAGAATAAATGTCCTAAAGTAGTTACTGCATCCAGCTGTGCGATAACATTAATAACCATAATTCCAGAGTTTCTGATAAAATGTGTTGATGATAAAATGCAGTTGTTGAGTTAAGAGTTGCTGACAGAACATTACAATACTAAGGCCACAACATATTTTAATGATATTGTGATTAGTATCAGCTAACTTTTATTTTGTCATTGAATTATTACTGAGCAAAGAAGACCCTGTTAAAAAGTTGACATTTAGAGGAATAGTACAAATGTTTAAACAATTTATGATCATGTACATGTACATTTATACTTACAGCATTTATTAAGCACCCTTGCCCAAAGAGACACTTTGTTGAAGATGTAAAAGATTTAAGGACCTTTCTTTTGGGCCAAACAGAGATGGAAATTGTGAACCTTTCAAGTAGTCTAGAGCCTTCAATACAGAGAAACAATTAACTTTATCTTGAATTAAACATTTAGATATTTAGATAAAAATGAAATAAATGTATGTACTTTTACTAATAAATTCAGTGCAGAGCATTAAGCTTTTTGTATTTTGTTCAGTTTAATAGCTTTATCATAAAAGACTAAGCATGTTTTTGAAGCCAAACATTTCTTGGCTGAACAACAGCATTTAATCATAAATGGAAAAATGTGAAAATTAAAATTTCAATTAGCTATCCCTTTAATTTAATTGCTTCACAGATTGGTGAAACCCCATGTTCTGTGGATTCGTATTACGATATTTAATAGTGCCTCTGAGTTTAGCTACGGCTATACGAGACAAAGGATGTAGAATTTGTTTTTAAAATTAAGGAACAATCTGTACAGGAAAATGAATGAACTAGAGCTGTAAAATGACAAATGCATGCAAGGCTCAGGTGCAGCACATATAAGACATTAAATCTCTCACACAATGTTAAACTGCTGTGTTTCTGAAGCGTGTGAATCTTCTGTTTGTTTCAGCAGAGATTATCCGGAGGTCCGGGGAAAGCAGGCCGCAGTTTCTAACTGGTTTAGTGTACAGGTAACGGCCATACAACTTCAAATACTACACAGTGGATCAGGCAATGACAAGATGAGATGGCACCATCTGAAGAACAAAAGAAACGTCTGAATCATCTCAGAAAAAAAATAAACATTAATCTGCTGTACTATAGTTCAAACTTGGCTTTCTTTTTATCCTACTGTACCCCCATAAACTGACGTAGGATGATGTTGTCATTTGTCCTTTCTAATTTCTTTTTACTCTTTCGGTGAGGTCTTTAACTTTGTGTATCATGTAGTCCCGCTTTTTGTCCCTAGTTTGAAACTATTTTCATTCTGTATTTTATCTGAGGAGGTATGTCATAAATTTTTGTGTAAAATTGTCTCATTAATCCTGATGATAATCCTGTCACATTTTTATTTCATACAAGGAAGAAACCTGACACACTTTTGTTTTAAAAGTGCCATTTTTTTCAACCTACAAAAGAGCAACAAGAGGGTGACTAACAAATCTTAGGAGCTCTGTTCTTTGTTTTTGTGTGATGTCTTGTTAATCATAATGACCTATTTTGGGCAATAAGAGGACTACAATATTTTCACAGTCCTTTTTTATAAATGTCTTTTTGTTCTCTATAAACGAAAAAAAGTACATTTCCTTTTAATACTTTGTGAAATAAGATTTAAAAAGAAAAGAGTTATGAAACTGTAAATATTCCACTGTTCACTGCATCAAACCATCTCAGAGAGAACCATATTTTTGTGATGGTGTTCTAGAGGTCGTACTGTGTGCAATCTGAAATATGTTTTTAAGAAAAAAGATCTTTCAGGCTCAGTGCGGTAACTGAAATCCATTTGTAGCACAAAAGCCGTGATAAACCGACTGCAGACAAAAGCTAAATAAAACACTGTTAGCTCGCTCTGTAAATACTGTTGGCTTTCTAACTGTGCAGGTGGCATACCAGCATATTGACTAGATAGTAAGATCTGGGCACAGCTTTCAAACTTTACGACATATACACAAATCAGCATTGTAAAAGCGAAACTGAACTGAAATCCAAAGCACACCTTTAAGTTTGATGCCTTTTTAAAGTACCAGATATAAAATTAGGCACCCGATAGGTACGTTGATCTGTTTTTAACTGTCTTTATTATGTTGAGTCTCCAGTCATGAATAATTGTACACAAAATGCCTGATTTGGAACAACACGGCAATATTTGAGGGTTTTTAAAAGTAATTTGTGGCCAATTAGTTCACCTGGTTTGCACCATTACCTCAATCCTGTGGGATGTATTTTAGAGGACATGAATTAATTTATTTTCTAGTGAGACAATGTAAACGATTGTCTTGAAATTAAGCAAAATCATTGCACTGTGAGAAAGAATTTATCGTTTTCTATTTGCACATGTCTAAAGGACATTTCTCCACCGTGGATCATATGAAGGATTCTTAGAAAAATAGTGCACAGGACAACTGGGATGGTTCTCCCTCTCAGCTTGCTTGGAGTGAAAGTGACTGTGCTTTTAAATACTTGTTTTCCTGGCATTTTATTGTTATGCTCATGATCTCAACCGTTCAGCTGAGTTTATTGGTAGCAATAGTTTCAATCCTCCGATACACTGAAACTGAATGAAACCAGTAGCTGCTACACACATGATGTACATGTTAAGACTGGATCTGCGGAGATAGTGATAAATACTAAAAGACGTATATGCTGAGTGAAATAAGAATGCTATTTAAGAATAAGAATTGATATATGCTGTTGTTCATTCTTGCTGCAAATGTATTTTTATGTTCCTCTTTCTCACTTTTCACAATTTTACTGAACTCACACGTGATACAGGATGCTGATTTTTTTTTTACTTGTATAGTCTTGACTAAAGTAATATGAGAAACAAAGATAAAGACAACTCCCTGTTTTAAAAGACAAAACTACACACAAAAAAGATTGTGACCTCCAAGTTTGGAATTTAAATGGGGGATTTATATTGCTATTTTTGTGGACGTGAATGATTCTGTTAAATATGATGATAACTATATTACAGTTGCTATGTACTGTATTTATCATTTGATTATCTCTCCATTCCCCGTCACATCACACAGTAATCTTCTGTTGATCATTGTATTTCAGTAGTGTGTAAAAAAAGAGGAAAAAAAAGAAACCTTGTAAAAGAGTGCTGTCTTTGATGCCAGTGTAGTTGTCTATACACCTCTGCGTTGATCTGTTTCACTTCTCCTTCCCTCTGTTTTGCCCTCTGCTTTTGTATTTTTGCTCTTTCTCTATATCTGTGTCTCACTCTCTCTCTTAGTGAGTAGTCATAGATGTTATGTAATCAACGTTACAGTAGAGCTGTAGTGATTAGCAGATTTAGGACCAGTAAGGATAGAATTTTCTCTTGATAATCATTTAAACAAACAAAAAAAGTGTTTTTCATTGTGTCATTGTTTTCATTATTATTTTCTTTTCATTTTAATTCACTTAATTTGTTTTTTCCTCACGTGGGTTCAACTAACCAAAGCTCTCATGATGAAATCCAGAACAAGAATTTGGTCTAAGACAAAGTTGGAAACAAGGCATTAATTGGATTCCCACCCTTGAATGTTTGGAAAGGGGTGTGCCATACTACCTTAAATGCTAATGCTCGATATGCAAAACCGTTTCACTTTCATTCTTTTTTTAAGAGGGACACAAGCTATAATTACAGAAAGGTTGAAATACTGTATCACGTGAACGGAAAGTCCATATTTTTTTACTAAGTTTGATCTGAGTAATGATGTAATAATGTTATAACCTAATAATTATAGATAAATATGAAGCAGTCATAGGTTTTGATATTCATACTCTTCGAAAAGTCCAGACTATTTTTAAAATACTTTTTTAATGCGTATGCATAGATTCATACATACTTTAGTTTGCAGCCACTTTCTTAAACATGAATTCTTCTTGTACTCTGTGATCATAGAGCCAGTTCTTCATGTTAATCAAAGCTAAGCCTCAACTGAATTACTTCAACAGAAGCAAAAATTACATTTGCACTGTGGGATTTAATTTAATTGTTAATAACTGATTAGAGCTTCTCAATAGAGACTAGATTATTTACTGACAACAGACATAAAATAATTCAATATCATTTAAATCAAAGGCTGTATTTTCTGAATGAAATCTGTTCTCAGGGATTATGAATGTAAGCTGATCTAACTCCCAGTCTGTATGATTTAGCTGAAGCAACACTGATTTGTGGGATCTCTGTCTCTTATACTTGCTGTCAGATTTCATTTAGATTTAAACACTTTGAGAACCAACTGTAAGCTGCCATTGGGCTGAAATTTTAAAGCAAGGCAATTTTTATTGACATGGCATTACATCTATTAGTTTATGTTCATTTCTAAATCTGGAAATATTTCAAATGGTGGAATGTTTAAATATTTATACTCTTGGTCATGTTTATTGGCTTTTTTCAGAATTTGTCAAATAGAGAGCTCATACATTCTCCTAGTCCTGCAATGTTTGTGCTGAGACATAAAAGACTTAACCGAAAAAAATGAATGTATATAAAAGTGAGCAAGACTCAAAATGTGTAGTTAATCACATAAACTTGGCCTTCCTCTTGATTAACACAAAGTCTGGCAAACCCTTCTGATAGTGTGATGTCTTTCGTTTAGCTTTTCGTTTCCCCCTAATTTGATCTTGTAGCTTGGACTTTAAGGTAGCATGGCTCTGTTGCCATTATTTAGTTTTTCCATTGACAGCCGTTTACAGCAGATGAATGTTACACATCTTGCTAGACTAGTTATGTCATTGGATAATCGTTGGTTTTAAAAAAATGGAAAAGAAAAAAAAAATGACCTGGAAGGTGGCGGCTGATATTGGGAGTGAACTACCGTATCCATTTAAAACTTGAATCTTGAGGCAAGTGCTAGGCAATGGGCAAAACGATCATCCCATTACTAAAGCAGCAAGCTACTCGCACACACACTGTCTTGTGTATTGACATACTGTAATAACATGTATATACTTGTATACAGATACAGGATATATATGTATAGTGTATATATATGTATCTTTATTATTGTTGAAGCTGCCTCATAATTATTATTAATTATCTGTAGTTGGACTGAATTACCTAAACAACTTTCAGTTCAGTAGTCAACACTGAAATCATGTTTGAAACCAATGTTCAGATCACATTTCACTTTTTGTTGTGGAGAATCTGCATTATGCACTAGTGAGGACAAATTGAAAGGAGGCAAAGTTGTTAGTTTAGCTGAAAAATGTGCCCGTGTGCTTGTCCCTTCAGCTCTGTGGGGATGGTACAGTTAAATGGCAGGTGTCACAGGGGAATGGTTTTTATTTCTGAGTTCCTGCAGGAACTCACCCTCCTGTTTTCCTCCCAAGCTTTCGCCTCTCTGATTGCCTTGTCCATTCCTAACACTTGCCCATTTTTTAATGGACTTTTTACCGCATGAACTGATTGAACGGACTGACGTCTGAAAGCATCTTTCAGGTCTTCTTGTATGGCTTGCTTAAGCCCTGTTGTAAAATAAACTAAAAATGGATGGGGGTCTCTCACATCTCAGATGTGGAAAGTATAATTTTATATTTGTATTTTCAAGTAATTATGATAATAAAAATGTTTGTGAAAGGTTTCCATCCTCTACTGTGGTCCAGAAATAAATGTGTTTGTCTGGAGAAGATTTAAAAAAATAATAAAATAAACTGTTTTAAAACATTTCACTCATGTTTTTTTTTTGCTTTCAAATTTAACATTTTATCAAGTAAATGTGTGATTTAAACTATGAATATATGTGCAAAAGAATGTATGCCAGATATGCACAAAAATTAAAATGCACAAAACTGAACACAGAGCTGAAACTGCCGTCTAAGTTTGTTTTTATTCCCTTTTTCTCTATTGCAGTCAACCAATTACTATCACTTCAGAGGCAGTGAAGCTAAACTGTTGTTTCATATATTGTTGTACCCTTTTCTCACTGTTATCATCTCATCTCAATTGTTTTTGAAGTGCCAGCTCAGAACTGGCATTTTTTTTGTTTTGGTGCGAAAGAACGAGAAAATAGCTATAATTAACTATATTCTCTACAATGCTTAAATAGCAGAGTGATAGGCTCTCTGATAAAATAAGGCATCGCTCAATTTAAAGGTAATTTAAATCACTCAAAATATACAATTTGTGAGTCTTGGGCTGCAGCATTTAGCCACTGTAGTAAATATAAACAGGAAAGTCATGAATTAGTGGCATTCTGGTACAACACATAATTTAACACTGACTGAAATGACCAGTGACTGAAATTAACTTAACATGATTTATCTCTTTGTTGCACACATATAGTGCCAATTTAAATTGCCAGATCTGAATGTATACCAACTCCAGTAACTGCATAATAAACACAGCCCCATTTGTTTCTATGTGCTTTTGTGGTAAGCAAAGCATGATAAAGACATTTAAGTGAAGAGAAATAATGTGGAAAGAGTAATGTAAAATCTGACAGATTCATATATAACCTAGAACATGCATATTCCCATAAATACTAAATCCTATCTGATTGATGCTTATTGTTATGAAACAGTTTTTGCCATTCCAGGGTCTAATATAGAAGTGTTTCACCTGGGATGAAAAATGCAATGTGTGCCGGCTGGCAGAAATTAATGTCATTTTTAATTTGAGCCGCTGTCCCATTCTCAAATGTGAAATTGCTTCGGAGAATGTAAGGTGTGACAGCTATTATAAATGTGTGGAAATCCATCTTCCATTCTCGTTCTCACCCCTTCCCACCCCTTCTCTCACACATTCTTCCCATCTCTCTTTCTCTCTCTCTCCCTTGACTCAGCCAAGGAAGCTCTCTTCATATACTTCACCATCACAGCAGCTGTCCACCCACACACTTCACTGGAGCCCTCGGATAGTGTCATGACTCACTGTGTTCGCTGTTTGCCAGGATTGAAATGCTGTCAGGAATTTTACCTCCTGTCTCACTAAAGGAGCTCTCAGACAGAAGAGCTCCACTTGATTCAGTGAAAAAATTGCACCCTTTGCTAATCTGTGTTATATCAGTGTTATGTCATACCCAACTAAAACTGAGAAAATAATCCATGGCAAACTGTTCAATTTATGTTGCAGAAACAAACACTGAACAGCCGTACTGTAGCATTAAATCTACTGACAGCTGTAGAATCTACTGACAAGTAGATTTGGCAATGCAATGCTCTGGGAATCGATCTAAATATTGATGCAGACCAAATACACTCTAAAATGACAATGGCATTTCCTAATAGTAGTGGCCCACAAAAATGTTTAGGACTTTCCCTTCAACCTACCCATATCTCAGTCCAATTGGGTATCTGTGGTATGTGCTGGACAAACAAGTCTGCTCCATGGAGGCTCCAACTCACATCTTTCAGGACTTATCTTCTGCCAATGTATTGGTGCCAGATACCACAGGACACACTCTGAGACCCTGTGACTTCAACTCCTCATTGGTTCAGATCCTTGGCATCCATGAGGGGGATCTACAAAATATGAATCAGGGGTTTCCAATGTTATGTCTTATAGCACCCTTGGCTTGTGACTTCTGGAGTAAGAACAAAAAAAATAACATAGTACAAAACCATTAATTAAATCATTCGACAAGTTACACTCCTGCTAAAATGGGGTTCATTGCATGTGGAGACCTTGTGTGTCATACCACCAAAGAATGAGGTGCCACTGTAGGTACCTTCTGACTTAAACAATCCAATTATATTGTTTCAAACATGACTGCAGGCTTCAGTAGTCTCTAGAGAATTCATTTAGAAATCTCTCTCACACACACAACTGCTTTTAAGGCTGTTTTGTGTGTATGTATCGCTGATAAATATCACAAAAATCATTATTGTTGAAATCTTGCACAAGGAGGTTAAATCCTCATTTTTATATTATTTCTCAAGACGAAACTGTGGAAAAAATTTTGTTTTGTTTTGTTTTTGAAATGTTTGTTCAGTATGCTTTCTATAACTTTAACAGCCAACTTATGGACACATATATTTGGTAATGTGGCTCCTCTCCTAAAACTGAATGGTACAGGCATGGTTATTGGCAGGGACTCCAGCACCCATTCTTGAAGAACATTGGGTGTAGGCTTAAGCGTGCCTAGAATGGTATGCCAGTTCATCACAAGGCTGGCAGGTATCACTGTTTCTGTCCCTTAGACACAGCCAGTCATGCTATCAAGTGACTACCAAGACTTGATTGTGGATCACCACATTAGTGACATAGAGTCTTAGACCTCTGCACCACCTGAACATCTCTGGGTGTACTTACATTATAGCATTTGTTAATTCTGGAATAAATTGGAAATGCAGAAACACATGATAGAATCATGTTATAGTTTACAGGATAACACAAACAGCGGTCTTTAAAAGGTTGTAGTAATCTTAGCATTTTATCTTAGACCAGAACATTGTTAACTTACGTTTGTTTGAGAAAAAAAGACAGTGACTAAATTACAATAAAAAGTTGCCAAGATGTTTAGCAATTTTCTCAATTCCAAATCCATTGTTTAATCATCACGTGTGTATTTATACCTATTGTTTTGTTTGCAGGGTGGAATGATTACATATGTTTAGCATGCATCAAAGATCAGTTATTTTCCTTGCCCAGACTCTACTTGAATTTTGCTTGTTAGCTCTATGTCTGCATGGGTCTCCTCAAGGTACTCCAGTTTCCTTACACATTTGAAAGAAATATGCAAATTCAATTGATGTCCATGTACAGTATAGGTATTTGTTGGGGCCATATTGGTGCCCTTTCTAGGGTTGGATTCCACCTTGCACCCTATGTTTGATTAAGGAGAATTAAAAATTATTGAATGAGCAAAATGAAAGTTGAGTCCTTTACAAATGTTACGAGATGTGGTGGTTTTTATTTAGGACCCAGGTATGCGGGATAAGCATATCCCACAACGTATAATAAGAATGGGGAAATAATATAGAACAACTGAAAAAGGGATGAAGAGCGGAGCGTAAGGCTCCTAACATAATAAAACCAAAAGGATAAAGTGGCCAAATGGGAGCAAGAAAGCACGGTTTTGGGACGTCTCTTAAATGGCGAGTCACCAAAGTAGTCCTAATGCCAGGGAGCGAGAATGAGCTCGAATGTGCATGCAATTATTTAAAAGCGCCAGACGTGTATACTTCTAACGCACTACCAGTTCAGAGGACGCAGAAGCGCCAGAGGACGGGGGGCCAAGAAATCGTGGAAGTGGCGGAAGCACAAAAAGGCGAGCATATATGCTCGGGCGCTTGTAGCGCGAGTGTGAATAACACACAAAAGGCACAAAGCGCCAGAACATGACAATAAACTCGGATGCGCAAGGAGCGCGAATGAGAATAAATCGCGAGGAGGGCAGAAGCGCCAGCGTGATCTCGAAAACGAAGAATCCAGACCGGGAAGTGTCCTATTCAGAACGAACACCCGGCTGGAATGAGGCTAGGTAGGTGCCGATGACTGAAGAGCACAAGCTCAAAGCATGCGAGGAGCGCACGAGTACGGAACGGGAAAAACCCTCAAAGTGCCCCTAACAAACTAAATACCTTGGGGGTTACCCACCCATGCCAGTCCTTTGGCACTAAATGCCGCTACCACTATCTCTAGGGAACGCGGAAGGGCGCAAGGGCACCGGTGGTCAGACGTGCGACCCAAGCGGAGATGGACTCCTGTTTGAATAAATAATGATGACATCGCCCCGAACAGCGCTAAAACCACGCCTTTATTGGACGTGAAGCAGCTGTTTGAGATCAGAACATAATTAAGATAGTGGATATAAGGCCACCCCACCGATGGCTCTGTAATGGCGACCAGCGAGGACGACCGAACGCACCGGGGGAAGGTAGGAACCCTAACAATAAGTCCAAAGCTGCATATGCCCAAATAAGTTTATGGTGAAGGTAAAGGATAGAAAATCAAACAGCACCATTTGTAAACTAAAAAATGTCATACTAGCTAATGTCCATATTACACTGACTTGCAGTCTAAAATAATCCTCAATTTGTTTTTGTACAAAATCATGATTATAATCACCTGTTGAATTGCCTGTTAAAAATCACATTATTTAGTTTTTTTTATAATTATCTATTATCTTTAAATTGCCTCATCCCAACTTTTATTGAAATGAGTTACCGGCTTAAAATGCATGAATTGATGTTTATTAACAAATAAAGTGAAGTTGACCAAACAAAACATGAAATATCCTGGGTTCATACTGTATGCAATTAAATTAAAGTCAAAGAATATGTAAGAAAATTGATAAATAGATGACGTGTTTTAATGCTGAGTCTGACCATGACCTGACCGTTTTGAATGTGCTAGTTGCACTATTTTCAATAGAACGTACCGCCACCAATTTTTTTAGGGGCACACAATACCAGACCATTCCACCATACTTTTTACCCCTGAGTAAAACCTACATCATGGAAAACTCTGCTTATGCTACATAAATCTTTTGTTCCAGTGTGCAGCAAAAATTAATTATGAATAAATGGCAAACTGCTGTAATCAGTAGAAAATAAAGAGCAAAGATATTTTATTCCTTCCTAACCCAGTAATTATCTGATGAGTTTAATCAAATCACAAATCTGTGACCAGAGGCTACTGCTGCAGTAAATGATCATAATTGAATTAGCTACCTTGAATACCACATTGGTTTACTTCAGGTTTTGTTATGTTTTAGGGTTTTTTTGTTTTGTTTTTTTGTTATTGTTGTTTGTTTGTTTTTACTTGGCAACTAGGAATATGCTTGAAATAACATGCATTGGCCTTTCGGGGTATCATCAGCCTTAAACCCCCTCATTGTCAGTATGCCTAAAGTTCTAGCATAGTGGCATTTGAGTGCAAAAATATTGTGGCAACCTTGACAGGTGTGACTTTAATATTTTAGGCTTTCGAGTGTGACTCACAGCAGTGCAAGAACAAGAATCTTTAGAGTATATTGTCTTCTACTGTACTGACTAAATAATGTTATTTCCTTTTTTAATATAAGAAGATACATACTGCAGTATTACTCATCATCTAAATCATTTCTTATGAACTAGTATCTAATAAAAGCACTATTGCAGATTGTTAGCTATACTGTTTATAGGCAATCCACAGATCAGCCCTTCTTGGTCTTTATCAAAGGTGCAGCTCAGAGCGTTACTGTTTGTTTAATAGACTCTGTGTTTAATACAGATCATTGGATGAACATAAGATGGTATGTACTGCAGGCTATACATCAAACAATATAAGAGCATTTGACTATAATGAAAAAAACAACAAACCATGCATTTGAATGAAAAAGCATGAATGGTGTGATTCAGGCTAGGTTTGAAGTGGAGTTGATTATTTTCCAATAACAGCACATAGCATAGTTTATTCCACTCATACCATGGAAAAATGCAGTTAGACATAAATCTTTGTTAAAGTCACAATTTTTAGTTACTAACAGTTACAGGGTGGTGCAGTGCTCATTGCTGTCACCTGACAGGTAAAGAAACTTGGACCGAGTCCTGGCCTTGTCACTCTATGTGGAGTGGCACCATGTCCATGGATGGTTATGCCCTGTGTTACTAATTATTAAGCAGTTATGGAAAACGAATGTTACATTATTAGTAATTACCTTTAATCACCTGAATTACAAGTGTAGTGTATTATGCATTTACTCTATTGTGCAGAGGCACAATAATATATGTACTGTGGAGCACCATTGTTCCAACATGAGGCAGGGACTTGAGAGATGAGATTAATAATTCCAATATGCCACAAACTCTTATCACAATGCAAAATCAATTTTAAAAAATGTAATCAATGTATTTTAAACAATTAAAATAATTCTCTACTACACCTTTCCATTGTAAATGTGTAGACTTTACTAGCTATAAATTACATGGGAAAGACATATATATGTTACTGGTGTTGAGATAACCTTGGATAGTACTGTATATATAATACATAATAGTAATACAAATATGAAAATTTTGGCATTATGGGTTTAAATCACATGGGAAAGACCGACACTGACATCATAGCATTGATCTAGCTTTAGTCTGGGCAGCACGGTGGCTCGGTGGGTAGCACCGCTGTGGAGTCTGCATGTCCTCCCCGTGTCTGCGTGGGTTTACTCTGGGTAATCTGGTTTCCTCCCACAGTCCAAAGACATGCGTGTTAGGTTAATCGATCACTCCAAATTGGCATTGACTTGTGTATATATATATGTGACTGGTGTTGAGATAACCTTGTGTATGGGTATAACCTCGTGTGTGTCACTTACATGGCCACTGATGCTGATAGCCACATTAAAGAAACCAAATTAATAAATAATAATGGTAATCTGTGGCTGTGGGGAATAATAACATTTTATCTGCCACAGAACACAGTATAATATTTTCATAATATTATTTTATTACTAAGCAAAAGCCCCCCCTGCTATGAGGGCAATAACAAGGGACATCATCACACTGGCTTTACTGGGACATGTGCCCTTGGAAACTTTTGTGGTGCCACATTAAAATTATGCTAAAAAATACATTTTGTTTAGTGGTCTAATACCTACCGATAGTACACAACTATCGCCCCTGGTGATAACATCTACAGACCACTACTATTAGAAATCATTGTATTCCAACAGCTGGTTGTAGCTTTTATGTATTTGATTCTGTTTCATATCTTTAATATTAGCACTGATTGAAAGGCTTTGCCACACCATTATGCAGAACTGTAAGTCTCTGACCAGATTTCACCAGCCATAACAGACAGTATCGCATTTAGCAGCTTTACCTTAGATGTGAATGCTGTGTAGCCCCTTGTCTGCTCTGATGAGTATTTGACTTTTAGATGCAAGACATCCCAATCATCTCCACTCCCCCACACTCCAATCAGGGCCTCATTAGCATCTGACACTACCTGTCATTAACAAAGCTCCCTAATTAGGCCCCAGTCAGCCCACTCAGGAGCACTCTTCAGCACGCTGCATGTTTAGAGAACGAGTGGATGGGATCAGCTCAAATTGCAGAATTGAAGTAGTGGTAAGAGCAGCCCTATAACCATGCTACTGGCTTTACACCAGGACACATGACTGATTAAAACTGTGTTTTTTTCTTATGTTTCTGATTGCCCATCTATCTCCACATTTAACAGTTACAGAACTGTTGTTACAAAACTGTTGTTCATTATCTTCCGCTTAATCCACATGGGGTCCTGGGCCAGGCAGTGCCCACCCAGCAACTTTGGGCACAAGGACAGTAACAACCCTAGTCGAGGCACCAATCCATCGTAGGGCACACACACTAAGAGATACTTTGAAAACTCAAATTAACCTAACATGCATGTCTTCGGACTGTAGGAAAAAACTGGGGTAAACTCACACAGACAAGGGGAGGAAATGCAGACTCCCCACAGAAAGGACCCAGGCCGCTCCGCCCTGGGATTGAACCCGGAACCTTCTTGCTGTAAGGGCAGTGGTGCTACCCACCAAGCCACCGTGCTGCCCCAATTAAGGATATATGACATAAAATCAAACGTTAGGACAGCAGTATTCAGTGAAGTGTGGTAAAGTTTGGTGAAGATTATCAGGGTTATATTTCCATGTATGGAAGTACTTTTGTGCATAATTACAACAATACGTTTGCATACTTTTCTTGTAACGTTGGTCATAACAAGTAGGATTTGTTTTTAGTGTAGAGAAAAATTTGGCAACACTAGTCAGTGGTTGCTAAGCCATTTGT
Organism: Parotocinclus spilosoma; assembly: GCA_033117975.1. Classification (NCBI taxonomy): domain Eukaryota; kingdom Metazoa; phylum Chordata; class Actinopteri; order Siluriformes; family Loricariidae; genus Parotocinclus; species Parotocinclus spilosoma. Next base: position 4,047,772 of record JAVSBV010000049.1, read on the forward strand.
TAACTGAAATATTGAGGTGTACTGCAATGTTCCTGTACATTCTGATGCAAGAGCTGTAACGGATTGAGAAGGAATGGTTTCCTTTATAAGGTAGGAAAGCTCTGATTTCTATCTGTCATAGACTATTTCTAGAAATTAGTTATTAAAAACATCCAGAGTCCAGAATATTTTGCTCTGTTGGATGATGGAAACCATTACACCTGATAGCAACTTCATGACTTAACAATAAAATTAATATTGCAGCCACATATGCTGCAGTTGTGAGTTAAGCTCTGTACCTTTCAGAGCACAAACACAGCAAAAACCTAGAGCTGAATAACAATGTGCAACAACGTCTAACTTTCCGTGACCAACAGTAATGGGCACTGTCATATATGCTTGTCAAATATCACATGTACAACAAAAGCATCCTGTTTTACCCCCACTTATGCTGGTCAGGTTCTGGAGCTTAACATGGAATTCTCTGGGTGCAGGCAGAAGTACACTTGAGACATGGCGCAAGTCCAACACAAAGTTCCATAAATTCACTAAGCACATCATGTTTCTTGTTTCATGGTTTAAGCCCTACCCAGTATTTTAACCTAGACTCTCAGGAACTGCTGTTTCAAGTGGCTGGTTCTTACACCAAGCCACCAAAGCCGCTATGTTTAAAACATACACTGCTACAAATCTTAAAGGATATTTTATAATGGGACACTTTGTTTTGAAGTGCCCCCTAATTTCTGTAACCAGTACAGTTCAACACATTAAAATGGAGTCATAGTTGAGCTTCCAGTTCAGTCCAAATATACTGAATGGCCTTGGTGACGGCTCTATGCCTGACAGGCAATCAAATTCTTCCACACCACATCAGGCAAAGAATTTATTCTTCTAGACTGGCAAGGAGTAATTCTTTTTGTTAGAGAAGTGTTTCTGCTGTTCCAGAATCCGAAGGCTGTGTGCTTTATCCAACTTCACCTGACACTTTCCGTTCAGCATGGTAATCTTAATCATGTGTGTCTTTTCTTAGCCATAAAACAACTATGAAGGGTTTTTAAGCTGATGTTTGGAACTAAGTAGTAAGTGTGAGTGGATTTTATGTGTGATACACTTAACTCATCGTCCCATTCTGCATGCTGGTGTAGTGTGTTGCACAGCCAAACTTCAAGATATTTTAATCCATAGTAACAGCACATAATGTGATACTGCACATACAGTAATATGATACTGGCTTGATACAAAAATGACCTACTAAGATTGTTTTATGTTAAAAGTCAGAAAGCTCTTCGGAACAACCCATTGTATTTTGGGACTGTAAGCCTGTAAGCTTGATATAATGTACATTTTAGAAATGGGTGTGGCTGAAAAAGCTGTATCTAACTGTACTAATTAGTAGAGATGTTTAAAATTTTGACAAATGACTGTATATAGTGTCAGTGATTTGTGTTTTCATACTACCATCCATTTAAATTTCTATATTAGCTGAAATATTATAATGTGATTCACAAGTCCAAATTTTATGTATTCCTAAAGACAGCAAAATCAAATATTTAGGACTGAGGAAATATTTTTTAAACAGCTTTGTTCTGTGAATTCAATCTAACTCAGCTGAATGTTAAAAGCCTCTCCGTTGGTTCTATTATAACAATTCTGTTACGGTTAAAAGTCTCTTAATGAGCAAAGAGTGAGCATGAATCTAAAGTAGTCCTTTTACTCTTGGAGCTTAGCTAAAACTGTTCCACTGCTAGTGAGATAGGGGGCAAGTTTGCTCAAAGGTAATTTCTTAATTTCTGTGCTTTTATTATGCCTAAAAAAGCAATCTCTCTCCCGTGACTGTGTCAAATTGACTTGGTACGGCGAAATGCACTCATCTGCATAGCTGTCACAACGCCTCATGCAATAACTCCACAATGCGCAGAATTACCGGTGTCACTTTTAATGTGACATAGCCATACACATTTAGAGCGTTTTGCATGGTTAATAGCTGGAACGTTATTTGCATTATAATTTGGCGAGGATGAAGTGTAATCAAGCTGCATTGACTCTGGGGGACTGCGGGGACACACAGCAGGCCGGCGGAAGTGCACTCGGGCCTGAATGCAAATTTCGCTCGGCCGGCCAAATCCGACATTCCTCACACTCGGTTTATTTGCATATTCCGCAGTCTGTGTGCAATGGACCCAACACTCACCTTCCAGCCTCTTACCAGACTTCATTAAAGCCAGCATCAGTCGCTTCTGTTTCTTAAACCTATCATTATCATCGTTAAAAATCAAAAAGTAATCTGTTTTAATTACATACTTAGGCTCTGGTTTGTATTACCCTCAGTTTGGCAGTAAATTAAGATATTGTACAGGTACAGTCTTGTTCAACATTAAACAAACAGTGCTGCATAGTTGCTCATTTATTCTATTACTCTGTTCTTTTATATTTCGTTTTCAAGATATATCGGTGTTGTTATTGTTTTTGTTGCTTTTTCACAAAAGCCAACAAAATCATGGCCGGAATGGACGTAACTAGTTTTGTTTTGCATTTTTACAGTACGTAAGTATATGAGCACTAGGTACTGTGGGTATTTGTTACAAATCTCCATATGCTCATGCACAGCTATAGTAGTCCATTATTATCCATATAATTAAATGTTCATTCTTTGGATCAGAATACTTTAAACTGATCATTGCTTATACACCATACACTGTTTATGCATGCATTTGTGATGATACCAATAGATTTATATTAATATTAATGAACAGTTCTCATATCTGTCCAAATTTCCCTGCCTGACAACAAACTAGACTATTTTAAGCCGATGGATCAATTACATTGTCTTTCAAGGTCAGCTAGACAAAAGAAATAAGCAAATAAATTGAAACGTAATCACAGTTTTCTTTCCTTCACCCCCAAAATTGAGAAGGGGTTCTTCTGGATGTATACATATTTTCTCCACTATGCAAATTGGAGTGCACTTCTAATATATCTCAAGATAGGACCTGGATCACACTTATCCCTAAACCCTCATATATTTGTCCAAAATATTCTAAATAAATAAGAAAAGAAGCTTTACAATCACAACATTAAGGTTATGAAACAACACATTTCTGTGCTGAATATGTAATATTCCTAACAATACACTGCTCACAACAATTAGGGGATACTTTATTATAAGATATTTAATTTAGGCATATCCTATAATTTTTGTAAACAGTGTATTAAGAGCCTGTTTAGATCCTGACATTTTCCAGACATTATTCACCACAGGTTTGCAACATTCACCAGAATCTTTTAAAAGGATGAGATGGTTCTGGGTTCAATCCCCAGGTAGGGAGAAATGGGTCCTTTCTGTGTGGAGACTGCATATTCAATTCAATTCAATTCAAGTTTATTTATATAGCACTTTTTACAACGTAGCATTGTCTCAAAGCAGCTTCACAATTTTACACTGTCTTAAAGGGCCAATCCCAAGTTGAGCAAGCCTAGGGCGACAGTGGAAAGGAAAAACTCCCTAAAATGGTAG
>JAVSBV010000049.1:4053322-4070412 GCA_033117975.1 Parotocinclus spilosoma
TTAGTGATGGGTTAGGAACACAGAGTCTATTATCCATTACTGATGCCTTGTGCAGCATGAGAACTCCGGCAGCACTAGGGTAATTGGTGTCTCTAACAGTGCCCCTAGTTTGTGTTTGTGTGTGTTTGTGTATGTGCGCTTGGATAGATTGCCTCCCTGTCTATGGTTGTTCGTGTTCTGCACCCTGTGCCACCGGTTAGGCACCGGCTTTCTTGGCGTACTACATCTTAGGCACTGTTATAAGACTAGGGGGTTAAATATTTGGTATTCCATTCATACGAAACTGGTTGCATAGTGTCACTGGTAATTAAACAACTCTCTCACTAATCCACAGATGCCCCCTGAATAGGCTTAAATTGTCCCTCAAGTAAATTAATCTCAGTGCGCCAGAGCTCTCGTTTTCTCTCTATTTCTTTTAAACCTAGTTTCCCCACTCTTTCAGACCGTTAATAATATTTGTCTTTGGTTGTAATATCTCACAGAATACTGGTATATAGCTCTATTTTGTATAGATACCTGCAGGGGTAACTAGCAGGGGAGTTTTGTTCTTTGTCATGAATTAATAAATGTTTCTGTACTGATGTCATATCAGGATCTGTGAGAATTTGGTGGTCTTGCTCCCTCAGTGTGTGCTTTAGCTTCTAGATGATGGTGTAGCTGTTTTACATACTGTACCAGTTGCATTAGCTTCTTCCTCTGAAGGAAAGATGTGGCCAGGGCTCCTGCTCAGACTGACATGATACATTGAGTTTTTGGATCCACTGAGAAATAAATGATTGTTTTATTATAATAATGCACTGCACCCATTGACAGATTTTAGTGTGGTTTCCACTTCTTAGCTACTGGTTGTTACCCATACACACAAACAGAAAAACTGCCATCTGGCAGTTAATCCCAGTGATTTGCCCTCCATTATTGCATGACATACCCTCCAGTGGACATGCTGTTTTAAATGGGAATTTGAGGGTTGTATTGGATTGAACACCTCTGCAATCAACTGACAGGTCATCTACAAATACAAATCAGAAAAAGTTTAAACAATATGGAAAATGTAAGGTTTTCACATTTACTAATTGCATACAGTATGAACCTAAGATATTTCATGTTTTGTCTGGCCAACTTTGTCACTGGTTAATAAACATCCATTCCTGCATTTCAGGTCTGAAACACATTTTAAAGTATGGATACAGAATTCAGAAGTTAGTAATGAATGAAAACAAAAAAAATAAACAATGATGTTGTTTTAACAGGTAATGTAAACAGGTGGTTCTAATAATGCTTTGGTGCAAAAGCATCCAAAAAAAGCAGCGTCTTTGAGGAGCAAAGATCTCCAGTGTGTCAACAAATGCATTACAAAATTAGGTACAGTGATCTTCGATCCCTCAGTATCCCAAGGAATTACTTTGGAAAACCTTGTCTAGAAAACCTTGTCTTATTGACAATGTCTAGAAGAGGTGTTGAATTCTCTAGTTTAATTGGGGAAAACTGTACAATTGAAAGGAGTCTCAAACATCCTGTTAGGCCACCTCTAACCTGAATACAGGTTGAAATACAGTTGGGCATGAAGGTTCCTTATGGCATACACATCTTTCCCACAGAAAGAAGCTGGACCTGTAGATCCTGCACACTCGTAGGTTGCTGAAGCTGGTGTTCCATCTGTTCCAAGAAATTCCTGGGAAACCCTTGCTGTATGATATTAAGCATTATCCTGTTGAAAAACGACAATTGGAAGCCTTTCCATGACAGGAAATTCATGTAGTCACAGGATGTCTTGAACATACTGTATCGCTAAGATGTAAGTGTCCCTTTTATCGCTACTAGGGTAGACTGACTGTTATATGCAATTGTTCTGGCAATCATCACACCAGAAGATGGGGTAGTGTGTTGCTTTACAGCAAAGGCAAGAATGAAGCACTCATCATGAAACCTTCATACTCAAACCTAACCTGAGCCCAAACAGACCCTGATTTGTCACTAAAGAAGATATACATATCTATCTATAGCAGTACAGGTTTCTTGTTCACGCCACCACTACAGAGGAAGGTGGTGGCCGGAGGATACGTAATGGGTGATGTGACCACACATATCCTTTTGAAATGGTCCAAACAGAGACAGGGGTGTGTAGTGAAGGTGCCACATGCGTCTGGATGGTGGAAAAAACTGAGGGAGCTGCTCTTGCTTGTCATCCGATCAAACAATCCTTTATACTGGTTGTCTGCCTGGGCTGTATGGAGCCTGTTGGCTGTGTTTTTGTGCCATCACAAAACTGCACCCAACAGAGCAGCCTAGATGCTGATCAACTACCCAAGAGGTGCCCTACCAAAAACTAGCCTCTGAGAGTCTTTTTATAAGGCAACTGGGAAAAACACTTTTATGCTGTCTTGTGGCAAGACCCAATGTTTAATCAAACCATATGGCAAGGCAGGAACAACCCTGGGTGAACTATAGACTCAAGACATGCACACACTAGGAGCACTTTAGAGACACCAATTCACTGGGAGGAGTCTCTGGAGTAAACACACACAGACATGGGGAGGACATGCAGAATACATATAGAAAGGACCCAGACCACTCCGTCTGGAATAAAACATAGGGCCTTCTTAGTGAGAGGTCACAGTGCTACCCACTGAGTCTCTGTGTCACCCATAATACCAGTTAACATGTACCAGTGAAATAAGGAAGATGATTAAATCACAGTCTGTCAACTGTTTGTCTGGAGGCTTAAAATAGATGCTAAAATGTTTAATTAAACTTGATGATGTTCTGCTGATGTTTATAATAAAAGTAATTTTATACTCTAAAAGGCTCCAGGTAGTCTGGATGCTCTTAAATAGTTTTATAAATCACATGTGCAAGTGCTGCCAAGACCACAAGTGACAGATAAGCCAATACATCTCATTAAAATACAACATGTTGTTCTTTCTTAACAGGATGACTGAAAGTAAATAACTGCACATTTATTGCCTTGTGGAGCTTTATTTCTATGGTTTATGAGGTTTATGTGGTTTAAAATTAATATATTTAACTTGAAGTGCAATTTGAAATAAACACTTTATATCATGCCTACCAGTACTGCTTGCTACTGTATTACAAAGGTATATTTATAGGAAACCATTATTGCAGGTCTAAATTATGCTTAGAAATATTATCTTGGGTGTTTTTAGAAATCTAACGTGATGTGCTATCATTTTGTATCATTGCAGTCACCATAAAGTCCCTGGAAGTATTTGCAGCAGCATGATCACAGTACAATTTACAGGGCTGACAGTGTGATTCAGACTATAATGCTTAGAATGCTTAGTCCAAGTGAAAACTAGGAATTCTGTTCTCAACAGGCCAATCAATAAACTCTGTTTTCTTTTAGAGGCAGATTAAAAGTGAAAGGTAAAGGTTGCACTCCTACAATAAAGTCAAGTGCTTGTAACCTCTGGCTCCCACTTTTAAACTGGAACATACATCATGTGATTTAAAATTAAAGCCAGACAATCATTATTATAGACTTTTACAGTCTAGTTATGAACTTAACTATACAATGACTATTCAATAAGTATTTTGTTTATTATTATGTATGTTATATAAAGGATAATACTTGCGTATGTTATATAAAGGACAAATTGCACCCTATGGCTTCATATTATTTACTTGGTAAATGCATAATCCCTGAACAGTGCAAAAGAGAAAATATAAGAAAAGACAAAAATATATACAATATGCTTTGAAATATATTTCTATTTCCATTATGCAATTAGAGGAAAAATTAGAGAGAAAAGAAATATTTTAATACAATCCACAAAACTTTGACATTGTTGGAACTTCTGAATTAATGTGTCAAAAATTCCCAACATCACAGTAGCTTCCTCTACCAAGTCCAGGAAAATAGTGAAGGACCCGAGCCATCCCAACCATGGACTCTTCTCCCTGTTGCGGTCAGGTAAGCGCTACCACGCTCTCATGACGAAGACAGAGAGAATGAGCTTCTTTCCGTTCAGACCCTCAATCAGACAATCACTACACATGAACCATAAATAACCCAAATCAATCACTCCAACCCCATACAACCTTAAAGCACCACCGCAATTTACACTCACATCACCTACATCCATTGCAAATATATAATTAGCTTACAAATAGTTTATAGATTTTATTATTATATTATTTTATTTCCTTCTTTTCTCATGTATATATTACAGCTGGAGGTTTGCACAAAGAATTTCACTGTATGTTGTACATGTGATAATAACAATATACATGACAATAAAAAGTCTAAGTCAAAGTCTAAGTTAAATCCTTGAGTTTATTTCGAAGCATGAAGGTCCCGGGTTCGATCCCAGGGTGAAGTAGCCTGGGTCCTTTTCTCTAGGAAAAACTAATTGAGCTAAATTGCATTGACTTGAGCGTATATATTTGGCTCGTCTTGTGTAACCTTGTGTAAAGATGTAAGCTTGTGTTACAGCAGAGATAGGCTGCTTAGACGGTCTTAACCCGTACATTGCGGGTGTAAGATTTAAGCCTTTTTAAACATGAAAAAATTCCTTCTACACTCGCAGATGTAGCTTCAATTGTTGCCGCTAATGATAACAGTGTGTACAGCTAAGGCATTGCACTGTCCAACGAGCTACAAAACAATATTAATCTTAAACAAGGAAATACTATGAGTGTTTTATTTAAAGTGTAAGTAATTAACAATGGAAATGGCCAAATCATTTCAGCCAGCAAATACCAAGAAATTGTTTGCAGTTTATCTTTCGAATTCACTTGCCAAATCCACGATGGGACTGAGCTAGCAATGATTAAGTGTAGATCTCAAAATAGCTGTCTATCAAAAACAGGATTCAGCCTTCCGGCTGCAAATTTTTTCTGCAATATTTTATTTTTTGCCTTATTGTTAAGAGTTATTTGTTGATTAAATGAGTTCAGCAAACATTATTGCCATTAACCCTCAGCTCGTGCAGCCAGTGCACACTTTCCAGGCGTGGCGCTTGCTAATGAGATGGGGACCACAGATTTGCTGAAGGCATTAAAACAAATTAACCTTCAGATATTTCTTCGATCACTGATGTGCCTATGAGACCTCACCCTCAGGGCCTCCCATCCGCCTTCATGTGACCAAATGCAATCTTTCGCATTTCATTTGCACGCACATTATTATTTATACCACCCAGATTTACTGTAGGCGATGGCTCAGATTGGATTCTGGTCAAGGGTTCGGGTGAGCTAGGGGAGGAGGCGCTGGTAATTATGGTGGAAATGAATGGGAGCCTGGGATGAGGTTCAGGCTGGGCTGCTAGGAGGGCTTTATTAAATATGGAGCCAGTTTGATCTGCGGCCTGAGGCTATTGACCGCCTCAGGGAGAGATAATGGTAAAAGGGAAACAATAGGCTGACGGATGTATTATTTGTGTAGAGGGCTGATTGACGAGGAAGAGGATTTGTTTACAGAGGCAGAATCATCATGCCCAAATTCAATCATATACAGTTATTGCAGCCTATTTGTCCTCACCATGTTCCATGTTTTCCAGCCTTTGGTTTGTGTAAATGTACTGGTGGTTCATTAAAATGAATGAGACCTTTGGCAGGGACTTACCTTAATGTGTCAGCAAATAGGCCTACTGTATGCCTTCCTTCTGACCTGCTTGCGAACTCCAATAAGAAAAATCTCTCCTTGGGTAAGTAAAAACCCTGTTTCCCTCTGAGAGGCAGTGCAGGAAGAGATCCAGGCAGGTGCAGGTCAAGCACTCACATTCATATTACTAAAAAGGCCTTGTGCTTCTGTCCACACATTTTCCACCCCTAGGCTATGGCAGACATGTTCAAATGAGAGCCGGAGCAGAAAGTCTTTGCTAAATCTGATCTTGTAAAAGGCTGCATTAAATATTGATCAGCCCTGAAGATACTCAATAAGTTGCGGTTCTGCAGTCAGCCTGCACTAGTGAGTCTGTCATAGACTGCATAAGTTATGGCAAAATGTGGAGGGTCAGGCATGGGCCCTGCTGGGAAGTCTAGAGAGATAAATGGCAATAGAGGTGGCAGTTTTTCACTTCGATGCCACACAGAGACAAGGCAGGGTGTCCATAGATGCAGCATAAAACAGTTATATCTTATCTGGTCCTGTTCAGAGAATGTAGAGGTGTATTAGTTATGATCTAGTCAGATATATTCTGACAATGTAAAGAGATCCCTCATACATTCTAATACAGTACTGTGCAAAAGTATTAGGTCACCACTAGATCAGGTATACAGTTGTTTTAGCAGTGGTATAATGACAATATACAGTTGTTCAGTCTCTTTATGAGGATATAACCAGAACATACAATAATATGCTGGGTTTTTTTTAAATAAAACAATCAAAACAGCTTCTATAGACTACTGTGGTCAATATTTAGTGTGACCCTTTCTTACATTTGAGCAATAGCAGCATCTGGCAGCTTCATCAAGCAGACAAGTTAAGTCTTCTACAGTCTGAAGATGCTGATCAGGACTAGTCTTTTTGGAAGGACAGCAGTAAAGAAAACACTTTTTCAAAAGCAGAACAAGGTGAAAAGGCTAAGATATTCTGAATAACACTAAAAGATTAGTATGAAGATAGTAGTATGAAGTAGAAATGAATATTGTGAAGTGACAAATCAAAGTTTGATTTTTGAGTCTAATCATCAACAATAATTTAGTAAATAATTTATGGTCATTACACCATTAATAAAACAAAAAATCGAATGGTGGTCTAAGACTTTTGCACAACACTGTACAGAATATAGAATATAAAAATGATGCTCAAATTACAGTAAAACAGTTAATTGTTAACATTTTATTGTTAAAAAATGTATTCTTTTTAATACATTATTATCTACACTGGTCAGAAAAAAGGGAATATTTCATTATTAATTTTGTGAGCTGTATATTTACAAATGTTTGTATGCTGGTTGCTGGTTGTATGCTGTTGCTTCTTTAACATTATGTATCCACGTTGTATGCTGGTTTGTATGCTGTTGCTTCTTTAACATTATGTATCCACCTCTGAGTGCACAGTTGGTCCCTTATCCAAAACAGTTGTTTGGCAGCTGATACCTTGCATGAATTATAGGCAACAATACTGGTGCCATTATTGCTAATCAACTCTTTATAATTAGTGTCACAAAGTTGTATACCAGTGCAAAAACCTTTGTAATTAATAAAATATCCATACTCAGTATTCATAGCCATTGTGGATCTTATGCGTGGCAATCTATAAATATATAACTATTGTTAAACATTGTTATGTGCTTTTAATACGAGTAGTCATTGTACATTATATAACATCTTTAGTATGGCAAAACACGTTTAACACGAAAAATGTTATCATTCAAATTATGATGGCAGTTGGTTCCTATCATATAGTATTATTTATATTGAACTAAACTAAGTTGAATTTTTTAAAATCATGTTTTTGCTTCTGTTGGTGAGTCAGAGTGTTGTAAAATCATGTTTAAAAAAAACTAGGGTGTGAGAACTGGTAGACAAAATCTACCAATTTATGATAGACCACAAGTAATCATAGACCTCCTACAAAGACCAAAACATTTAGTTTACTCATTTTTTTGCGCAGACTGGATATTTGCATCATATCCATAGCGTAGTAGGAATCAAATTGTTTATATATTGCTGATCTGACCACGCAAGTCCCTCATCAAGCTAATCTCAGCCCCTGCAGAAGCACAGCAATCCAAGTGAGGTAAACACTACTATTAAGCCACACTAATGAAGAAAGCAATTCTCCTAAAGGAGGCCGAAATTAGATTACACACAGTACAGTACACAAATGAGAATGATTTTTGTAAAGTATTCCAAAATTAGCTGAGCACTTACATAATGAAACAAGTTGCACACCTGGTGATAAACCCTCTCTAATGAGGGAAGGAAAAAAATCTTAAGATCACAAAAAGTCCTTGAATAGTGCTCGTCGAGTTGCAGCTGTGAGCAGGTTTTCTGTGACGCTGCTCATTCCTGCTGCCTCATTTATCATAGTCAGTGATGGGGAGGAGGTTGGAGGCCATGCTGGGTCTATTGTATTAGCAAATACACTCGTCAGAGCACAGCTCATTGTCTGCTTTTTACACCCTGTTTGCCTCCATAGTGTCCTCGCGCACCAGTAGTGAGAGACTGGCTGGGGTAGAGGTGTGAAAAGATAGCATATGTCACAGCATGAGTCCATATTAACGTTTCTAGCCACTCTGAGAAAAGGGTACAAGAGAATATATGGTGATTTTACCAACAGAATGCACTGCAATTTGGAAATACTGGATATTCTTTACACATACTGCTAAACTGTTTCTCAGTTTTTATTTTGCAAAGCTGGGCCACAGAATATGTGTTCACACTGTTCTCCACAATTTTATGTGCTGATCCAGGGAATGGAGGCTGTTTCCATTTGGAAACTGCTTATTTTCAAGAGCAAGCAGCTGACTTTGTTAGAGCATGCATACATGGAGGAATTGACTAATTCTTCCTTATCCATTTACCATCTTTGCCAGAACCTCTATCAGGCAACGGGGCCAGTGTTGAAAGTAGATGCCGCTGACCTCCCTTGGACACCACTAATTGTGTCAGGCACTACAGAAACTCTAACCCAGGGATTATTGACCACTGTGCCATGTAAACACCTGTCCCAATTTTACCTTTACCATGTTGTTTTTTCCTGTTTTTAAAGAAAATTTTGACGTACATTCAAATGTAGATCTTGAATACAATAAATATCTGCCCTAACAGTTACAGTTGCCAAACAACATTTTGAACAACAAAACCCAGTGGCATGTTGATAAAGCAAAAGCTTTTGCAAGCTAGACTATGAACCAGAAGGTCAAGAGTTCAAATTCCTCCTGTCACAATGATGTGAGTTGGATAGCTACATAATCCTGCATGGCTCCTATTTGTCACATTTTTCCTTTTACAGTAGGCTGTGTATTTAAGCCCTTTTTGTGAGCAAATGGTTGTCTCGAATTTATGCACTTAATTTCTGTGTTGTCTCTTGGTTTTCTTCATGTTTCATGTTTGTTAGTTCTTGTTATTACTTTACGTTCTGGTTCCATGTCTTGTTCTGTGTTCTGCATTTTGTGTGTGAGTATAGCCTCTGGTTAATGTCAGCATTGGTTATTTGCATTCACACTCCTGTTTGTTTGTCTGTTTGTTTGTCTTAACACTGCGTATTAGCGTTCACAAAAGTTGACGTCTAACAAACTTCCTCTGTTGGGACTGTGAGCAAGATCCTTATGTAGCACTATATCATGTGTATAATCCCAAATCAGAAAAGTTGGGACAATACATATAAAAAAAACTCAGTGTTTCTTCCATTTCTTTTGACTTTTATTTCATTGTATCAGTCTTAGATATGTCATGTTTTGTTTTGTCAATTTAATTTAATTTGTTAATAAACATTCCTGCAATTTATAGCTAGTAATTAAAACAAAATAAATAAATTAAAGGGCAGCGCGATGGCTCGGTGGGTAGCACCGCTGCCTTGCAGAAAAAAGGTTCAATTCCAGAGTGGAGTGGCCTGGGTCCTTTCTGTGTGAAGTCTACATGTCCTCCGAATGTCTGCGTGGGTTTACTCTGGGTACTCTGGTTTACTCCTACAGTCCAAGAAATGCAGGTTAGGTTAATTGGTGTCTCTAAAATGGCCCTTAATGTGAGACTGTGTGCATGACTCTGTGTGTTTGTGTGTGTCTAATCATAATTTGATACACTGAGTCTGTGATAAGCAAAGATGGCCAGAGAAACTTATCAACAAACGCATAAGAAAATTATTGAAATGTTTAAAAACAATGTGCATCAAAGTACAGTTGAAAGGAATCTTCTTCCTCTACTGTGCATAACATTATTAAAGGATTCAAGGAATCTGGAGAAAATGTGTGGAGAATTTAGAGACAAAAAGTGCCACCCTGTACTTTTGCACATCTTAAAATGTGTTTGCAGGAATAATGAGACTAAATAACACCTGAAACACCAAATCACTTGGTATTTTCTAACATATGTTGAATGTGGTAAAAAGGAATGGCAACATTACAGAAGTGGTGTTGTTCCACCTTTTAAGGGAATGTGCTGCAGGCCTGAAATGCAGGAATGGATGTTTATTGACAAATAAAATAAAGTTGACCAGACAGATATTTTGTATGTTTTAAACCCACTTTGCAGGAGCAGCTGTGTGATTCCTGTGAGAGCAAAGGATGCATTCATCACCAGTCCATCACATGAATGTGTAAATGTCATTGTTGCTGCACTTGTGAATGATACCCTGACCTTCCATCTCACCCCATGTCTGAATGTCAGTGAACCCAATGTGGTGGTGGATTAACATCATACACTGCTGTGCCACCCTAGCATGCGCATTTATTTATACACACCTGTATTTTTTATTAAAACATATGTTGTTTAGCTTTATTGAAGTCATAACAATACCAAATTTCAATCTGCATAAATAATAGCATTATACTTTTCCTGTCTTTAAACAAATTGAACAAAGAACATTTATTATCATTTACAACCAGCCTTGTATACTTATGTGAACCCTTGTCTTGAAAAAAACAAAACAGGTACAACCTTTTATAACATCAATATGAAACCCAAAACTGGAGATCAGAATTTTAGAATTGTGGTTAGACCATTCTGAGATTTGTTGTCTTGTTGTGAGGATGCCACATTTCATCACATCAGTGCTTAGAGCTTTGTTTCTCGTTTTTCTCAGGTAGAGAACTAGTGTTTTTGAAGCTTGGGTTGTTTTTCACCGCCTCCAGCATTAGGGACAAAGCATTTGTGCATTGCTGGGCTTCTACTGACAAAAGCATCAGTGCTGAATTAACTCTGATATATATATATTCACAAGCTTTGTATTTGTATGTTTGATATCAGTTTTTTCGATGTGATTTTATCAAAAAAACAGTTTTAGTAAAACTGATGCACCACATGGCTCTATTTGGGCCCTTTGCTGCCCGTTATATATATTATTTACATCTGTAATAATGCCACAGATGCTGATATGCAGATGGTTCCATTTTTCTTTGTTCTGTAAAGTACCTAGCTGAGGCTATATACAATTTACATAACGCTTTTCTGATCATCAAGCAAAAATTTTTCAAGATTAATCCATAATGTACAGAAAACAAATGGACAGTATGTTATTGCAGAAGCACAGTGTATATACATCTTTATTGCCACAAATATACAGGGTTAAGAACAGGTTTTATCTTTTAAATACCAGGAATTTACAGTAGATAACTTGTGCTTTATGCCTCATATTGAAAGCAGTTGGTGAAGAAATTAACGTTTTTGAAATTTTACAAACACTACATGTTTTACAAGGTATGCAAGAAAAAAAGCTTATGAACTGTAGCTTTTTATATAGTACAGAAATATTTTATACATGCCTTCTTCAAATGTAGTTATGACGCTGTTGGAGTCTGTTAATCATTCTGCTTTGAGATTTATAACAAACAGCGGACAATTTACTCATCATTGTGTTTTGAACCAAACAGACAGTTTTTTTTTTTCCATACGCCAGATACACTAGAATGATTGTGTAAATAAGGCAGTTTAAAAAAGCTTTTTGTCTTATGGACTGATGACCACTAAGTTCTTTAGATAAACATTTGAATAATCTTTAGCAGTGTAGTTCTTTTGAAGGTTTTCCTCAGAAACTCTTATGGTAATACAGTAGAATCTCAGATTTTAAACTTAATTGGTTCCAAAAGGCTGTTCAAACCCAGATTTGTTGGAAGTCAGAATCGAATTTCCTCATAAGAAGTAATATAAATAGGATAAACATGTTGATTTAACCCATAACCCACTGGGGTTACTTGCCTATATTTGAATGTAATAAATAGAGCACACAATAACAACAATAATAATAGTAATCAATAAGTACATAAAATATTATAGACATAAAGACATAAAGACACATAGACATAAAGAAATATGTGAAACTAAAGGAAAACTTCATAGCCACTATAGAGAACGCAGTTTTGGCACATCTTATCACTGGATCAGCACCACCGAGTCTAAGGGTGTGTCTAAAATCGCACACATAGACTTATATAATATACATTATCATACTGTTTACATAAACCATCTATGGTCATGCCCTAGTTCATGCCCTTCTTCTACAGTTTTGGGTTTTATTGAGATTGGCATTACCATATTGGTGCATTATCACCACCAACTGGACTGGAAGTGCATTGTCTTTGGAAGGTCACACCACTGGGTGTTATATTTAGGTTGTCCATGTTCAAAGTCAAAATTTTTGTTTTAATTTGGGAGTACGTTCCACATTTTTTTTGATTGAATATGTGTTCTGATTTCGAGGTTCCACAGTATATTAAAATGGTATTTGCATTTACTTGTAATGATAATAATGTACATGTATGAAATAATTACATGAAAAGCACAGACATATTTAAATAGTTTAGGTGGAATGTGTTTGTGTTTAGATGAAGACCAGACTACATTTGATAATTCATAGGGTCCACAACATTTTCACTGAAGCTGTGACACTCATATAGATTTCTTAAGGACAGAGTGCAATAAAATGTCACAATGACATAGTAAGAATGCCCCCTATGTTACTATGTGTATGTTACAGCTAATGCACAAATCTCAAGTTGTTTATCATCTCTCACATACATTGACGTAATGATTCATCACTCTGCCTGAACCCCCATTTTATCAGGCAGGACACATGTCATTCATCATTCCCATGGCAACTGTCTCTTCTCCGGACAGCTCTGCAATCAGCGGTCCATCAGACCTTCAGCATGCCTCTTTTGTCCCTCTCTGCTAACTGTCATAGGCTGATAAGATTATCACAGACAACTCCACGCCAGCGAGTAGAAGAAAAGAAGGAGATTGTTACTTTCTTATTCATTTCTTTTCATACTTTATTCCCTCTGCCCACAACAAGCCTTTTCCTGTCTCCTTTTGTCCTTCCCACATTGAAGGAATGAATGTGAAAGCACAATATGCCAGCGTACGGCTGGATCTTTAACTTGAAACAGTGACAGACACACAAAGGCCTGTCTGCTTTATCTGACAACAAATCCGACAGATTTAGAGTTCAACATCAGCTTAAATGAGAATTATAAGAAAGCAGGGAAGCAAAAGGGAGAAGCAGGATATGCTGCACAATCAACCTACATATTAGCATGCAATAAATTAATTGAACGCATAACTCATAAGCATTCACTGTTTACTTAAGAATGTTTTATATACTATACATACAGTGGTACTTAAAAGTTTGTGAACCCTTATGAATATTCCATAGTTCTGCATTAATATGGCTTAAAACTTCATTAGATTTTCACATAAGTCCTACAATAAGATAATGAGAACCCAGTTAAACAATGTCAAGATTTTACACACGGTCATTTATTAATGTTTCTGGTAACTATTGATCAGTTTTGCACATCGGTTTGGAGGATTTTCAGCCCATTCCTCTGCACAGAACAGCTTAATTTCTGGGATGTTAGAGGATTTCTTCACATAAACTTCTTCCACAACATTTCTATTAGATTATGGTCAGGCCTTTAACTTGGCCATTTGAAAACTTACATTTATTCTTGTGTAACCATGCTTTGGTAGAATGACTGTGTGCTTGGAGCTGTTTACTTGATTTATGACCCACCATCTCTTGAGACTGACAGGTGCCCTGCCATTTTCCTTCAGGAGTTGCCGGCATCATTTAGAATTTATTGTTCCATCAGTAATGGTATGTCTTCCTGGCCAGATGCAACAAAACAGTCCAAAATCATGATTTCACTACTACCATATTTCATAGATGGAATAGGTTTCTTTTTCTAGACATAATTACCAATACACTTCTGATATTGTGCAATTTTCTTTTTGGAGAGCAGTCGCTTTCTCCTTGCAACCCTGCCCTGCACACCAGGGTTATTATCGTTAACGAAAACGAACTAAATAACGAAAACTAAAATTGAAAAAACATTTTAGTTAACTGAAATAAATAAAAACGATAATTAAAAGAAAAAAAACAATAACTAACTGAAATTGTATTATGTGTTTACAAAATTAACTAAAACGTACTGAAATTATAGATAGAATACACTTTGTTTTCGTGTTTGTCAATTTATTTATAAGCCTTAGGAACTGATGTGAAATCGATTTTTTTTTTTGACAGTTTTACTTTACCTGCCGGCACTTGACGGCACCACATAATGCCTGATGGCCCTGCTTGTTTACAGTCTGTTGATGCTCACCGTGCAAGCAGTCCTATATGGGATTTATTTGAATATGACTGTGAAAATGATTAAATCAAGTGTTTTGTAGTGGAAACAGGTGATAAAATATGTGGAATACTTCTCAAGGGCAAACCCCCCCGAATCTCAAAGTCCATTTGAGAAGCTCGCACAAGAGAGCTAATTGCGAGTACCTTGACAAGCTCTGAGTAGCTCCTCCGAAAGAGAAGCTACAACCCGGCTAGGTAGCACTGGCTAACCCTCGACCAAGCTGCTGGTTAGTTAATATATTAATTAATTATATTAATTATAGTATACTAAATTATATATATATTCCATGTATGTCCTTAGTTGATATCGAATATTTGCCGCAGCAGTATTACACACATTTTGCACTTAAGGCTGCTATCTTGTGGCCTGTTACAGATTTTGTGGACAGTTAGTTGTTTACCAGTCATTGAATAAATGTTTTAAATTGTATATTTTGTTGAGTTTTTATTACACAACACCTAATCTGACCTTTTTGGGTCCTGCACCTGAAAAATAACCAAATGTACGAAAAAACTAAAACTAAAACTAAACAAAACTAAACTAAAACTAACCATTAAAAACATTATAAAAACTAGCAAACCCAACCTAAAAACTAATTAAAACTAACTGAATTTGTGAAAAAAGTCAAAACGAAATAAAACTATAATGAAAAATCCAAAACTATTATAACCTTGCTGCACACTATTGTTACTCTGTGTTTTGCTGATGGTGGACTCATGAACATTAACAGCAGTCAATGTAAGAGAAGCCTTCAGTTTCTTAGAAGTTACTCTGCGGTGCTTTGTGACCTCACAGACTATAACATTCCTTGCTTTTTAAAAAGTGGACAAGGATCAACAACTCTTTTCCTCAGAAATCTGTGTTCATGCGATAAACATCACAATCCACAAAAATGTGCTGTGAAGATCAGGCTTTGATAGATCCCGGCACCCACTCAGAACTGATTGTCATCCCATTGATTAAAAGCACCTGGTTCTATTTTTACCTTAATTTTAACGGCTAATCCTAGAGGTTCAAATACTTTTGCCAATCATAAACATGTACAATTTGGTGATTTCCCTCAATAAGTGACTAAGTATAATACGTTTGCCTCATTTTATGTCATATGTGAAAATCTGGACATGGTCATATCATGCAGAAATAAAGATAATGCTATATTTTCTACATAAATATGATTCATAAACCTCATAATGCTGTATGCAATTAACTTAGCAATGGGATATGATCAAAAGACAGAAGATAGAAAGATATATTTTTAGTTACTTAAGAGTGATCATTGATATTTATTGACTTTTACATCTTAGTACTCTGCAATATATATGTAGGAAGGAAGGAAGCACTACAGTCTGTGAAAGAATGGCATGCCAGTCATTCAACCCAAACTAGCTCAAGCTCCTCTTGAAGCAGATGGATAAGAAAGAAACTAATTCAACCAGCATTGAAAAACCTTGAGAATCTCTACAGCAACGATATACTGAGTTTGTATCACGTGTGTGCTGCTTAGAATGTTTTAATTAATTTATTGTGATCTAGCAGCGCAGTGACTCAGTGGGTAGCATTGTTGCTTTATAGCAGTCCTAGATTTGATGCTAGGTAGAGTGTGTATCTGTGTGTAGTCTCCATATTCTCCCCGTGTCCCCATGGGCTTACTCTGGATACTCCGGTTTTCCATCCACAGTCCAAAGACATGCAGTAGTTATTAATTGATTGATAAATTGATTAAGCTAAATTGGCAGTAGAATGTTTGTGTGTGTGCGCGCGAAGTTACTATTAAATAAAGTGCTATGAAATGTTTTCCCCAAAGCAAGCATACTTGGTCTTCATTAAATTGTGCGTGCGTGCGAGCGAATGAATGACAGAGACAAGCTGATGGAGAGTGAGAGAAATTCAAATTTACAGACAATGAACAGTTTTTCCAGTTCTGTCGTACTAAAATATACTGCTTACAAAAATTACTGGATACTTCAAAATAAAATACCCCATAATAAAATATCGCCTAATTTTTTGTTAAAGCAGTGAATATGACTACCCCTTTATTCAAATATGGAATATATGGAACAGCTGATTCAGCGTCTTGCACCGGAATAAGTCTAGTCAACCTTGAGGTAAGTATCTAGCTATTATTTAAACATTTTGTGCAGAAAAAAGGTACCACTGGAAATAATACTTTTACATCTTTTCATTGCAGTTCCCCAGCTTTTTTGACATCTCCTATTTGTGTGCCACCGACTGCTTTTTTTTCATCAGCAGGTAGTAGACATCTACCTTAAGAGTGAATCTGCACAGAGGAAAGCTCACCGTGAAAGTTGCCCAATGGGATTGATGTTGCAGCACCAGGGAGATAATCCCAGTCGAACCTATCCTCTGTCAGACCAGACGGCTGTGTCTGTGTGATGTCTGCTTATGCCAGAGACTTAAGTGAATCAGAAAAAAGCTCTTCATCAAAACATTTTAATGCACATTTAATTTTTAGTTATTAAATAGATCAAGTAATTTTTTTCTGAAAAAGTGCAAAAAAAATACAGATTTTTATCCTTATATAATTGGCTCCTGATTGTCATGTGATCCCAGTTCATTTAAAATCAGAATCAGAAAATGTATTAATCCCTGGGGGAAATTGCAGTTGCCACAGATGCTCCATATTTCACGTAAAATACAAAATAATACAAATACAATAGGAAAGGTAAAGTAATTAAGTAAAAAGTAAATTTAAATAAAAAGTAAAGTGGCAGTGTATAATATACATATATATATATATATACACACACACACACACATATATATATATATATATATATATATATATATATATACAGTATATATATATAT
>JAVSBV010000049.1:4070512-4084511 GCA_033117975.1 Parotocinclus spilosoma
ACATATATATATATATATATATATATATATATATATATATATATACAGTATATATATATATTGCGCTGGTGGGTCATGTGAGGTAGAAAATGTTATATGATATTGCACATTTAAATTGTATTATTGGTTATTGTTGAGTAAGGAGATACACAGTTTGGTGAAAGGTAATATGTATCATTACCTGATGTTTCAGCACCAGTCTAAGTTGTCTCTATATTGCCAATCTTCCCAGTTTGTTTTCAATACTGTATTATAGGCAGTGAGCACATGCTTAGCTTGATCTTAGAATATTTGCCCTTTCAAGCCAAGCACATATGAACAAAAAAATTAGCTTATAAAATCATATTTTCTTAAGTAGGCATGTAAAAAAACATATCTGCTAATGCTTTTATCCTGTAATGTTGTATGAACCAGTAAGAAAAACAAAGTAGAAAACTAAAATAATAAACTTTAGGGAAAGAAATCTTTCCAGACAAAAGTGCGCAGAGGTCGCAATCCAATCTCCTACTGTCCTTCAAGGATTGATCAGGAGTGCTAAGATCGGTGATGGAGAATGAGAGGAAGAAGAGAGAGAGAGGACGGATGAGTGGGCGAAAGAGAGAATAGAACCAGACGAGGCTGCATTATTTATTTAAAGCCCTGATTAATAAGAGGGTCTTCATCATCATCCCCAACTTTGGATGGTTTCCATTTTTAATGTTATTCATGGAGGATGGGAGAGAAAATTTGAAATCTCCTTCCCTTATTACTACTGCAAGGAAGTGTCATATTACTTAGGGGCTGATTACACGGCTGCCCAAGCCCAACTGTACGTGAATACTGTATTTGCAAACACTCATTGGGTTTTGAGAGCGGCACTGTAATCGCCTTGCCTGTCAGAGGGAGACCAGTGATGGAGCCAAATTACTCCCCCAAGGTTATTTCCTTTTCCCTCTTCAGCTATGCAAACCTGAAAATCAGATGCCTTTCAGCTCAGAGGTCTCAAACTGAGGTCTCATAGCTCAGAAGTAAATGTGAGAGGGATGTGTAGGAGAGCACAGAAGTTTGAGCCAACAACAATCTCATCTGGAGCTAAATGAGATAGCCCAACATAAAGATTCTCATTACAAATCCCTTTGAGTGTCTTCAGTCAATCACAAGACAGAGCAAGAATTGTTCCAGACAAACATTAATATGAAATGAATGTTGAAGGATGCAACCCAGGTTCAGCACTGCTGAACTTGTCCAGGATATTGACAGCTTCCATATAGGGTGGAAAAACAGCAGGTACCCTTGATTGAAGGTATTGGGATAATATTAATGGCTCATGACTTTCATATTTGTAGAGTGAGAACGCAGTGGACAGCCCAGAGCGAAAGCACTGTCAGGAAACTATTCCTCATGACAGACATCAGGCTCTTTAAAACATACCTTTGGGCAATGATGGAGCTGATCAAAGCTAATATAGGTCTTAGCAAAGACAGTGAATGTAAATTGTTTCTCTGAGGTATGCAGAGAGAAATCTGTTAGAGACATTATTTTTGTCTTTTTGAGGACAAACTAATGGCCACTGCCACTGCAAAAGGACAACCCTAGGGTTTTTAACCACCTTAGCCATCTTACTGTAGGGTTCACGTGAAAAGTACTGAATGTGCCATTGATATTCAGGGAGCCATGCTGGATTTACATGAGAAAATGAGAGAGGGACTTTGCTTCTCCCAAATGCTGCAATGAGGGCACTACTTTGCAAGTGCTATGAAGTGACAAAGCAATGACTTTTAAAGGACTATGCCATTTGCAGTGTTATTTATAATAAACTAATTGACAAAAAAAATGAATGCACCCAGACAGAAATGCCGGATTGTTGAAAGTCTCGGCATGCAGTTACGTCTTAGGTAAATATGGAAATAATTGCTGTTGCTGACTAATTAGTCACTGGGTCTTGCCACTAAAGGGTATAAAAGTGTTTCCCTCACTTACCTGTTAAAAGGCTACATTTGGGTAGTGTACCACTTGGTGACAGGTCAGTCTGACTTTTTACAAGGGGTTGGGAGCACTGGTTTTGTGAGGTCATGCACACGCATCCAAAAGGCTGAGGATGACCCAGGCAGACCACCAGCAAGGAGGATTCATAAACAAGCATGGCCACCACCATCCAGACACTGGTGGCACATTCACTAAACACCCCTGTCTCTGCAAGGATCGGTTCCAGGCATTTAGTTGAATAAAATTTATTGTCACAGCGCCCATTAAGTGAACTGCCATCGACAGCCAGCCACCATGCCCTCATTTGCAGTGGTGTCGTGAATGAGAAACCTGGATGGCAATTGATTGGAACCGTATCACCTTTAGCAAAACAAATTCAGGTTCTATTGGGCATCTGACATTCCCCAAGTTTGAGTATGGAGGCCTCAATTTAGGTAAGTATGGTAAGCTCTTCAATCCTGCCTTTGCTGTGAAGCAACACACTGCCCCATCTGCTTATGTAATGATCTGGGGATCAATCGCATCTGGCAGTTGGTCAACCCTAGCACTGATAAGAGGGACACTAACAAGTCAGCGACACATTATGTGGCCACATGAAGTGCTTCTTATGGCAAGGCTTCCAACAGTTTGCCATGAATGTTTATGCCAGATGTTTCTGCTACACTTTTTCATTTAACAGATTTATCGTCAATCAAGCATTTATGGGACCAACATCTGTGTGAAAAATGTGCCACATATGGAACCTGTTTGCTTCCATGCCCAACCTTATTTCATCCTGTATCCAGGATAGAGGCAGCCTAACAGGGTACTGGATCCACCTTTAGTTGTATAGTTATTCCTTTGCTCTTTTATTGTAATTACTTCCAACAACTAATTACTGGTAAGATTTTTTTTGTTAATGAGTGTACAGAAAAGTGTTGAATGCAAGTATAGGATTTGACAAAGGAAAAGTAGGGTGAATTTGGAACCTGCAAAATCCATTGCCTTACTGAAAAGAAAGGAAGGCAGCCTTACCTGTTTATTTTTAGCATGGGCTGGTGGCAGCAGGTGCACTCTTACTTGTGCTTATGGCATCAATATAAATGAGAGATAATTACTTTTGTGACAACGTGCCAATTAAATTAGACTCCACAAAACAACATAATAGCAATTTATTATGCTCTGGTGAGCAATAACAAACCCATCATAATTAACACTCTGGTCGCAAGTAAGAGCCGTTTTGTGCCACAAACGCAATCTGATTCCCCCAAACTAAACATACCATTCAAACTCGATCTAAGTCAGATAATGGAATTAAACAAATCAGGCACAATGAAAACGATTGGTTTCACACATTTTAATGAGTCTAAGTGGATGTGAGTGTGGGAGAATGGGGAGAAAGGGGATTGGAACAATGGTCTTTGGGCTTTCAGGTTTTCTTTTCTATAGTGTGAATGAAATTGAAAATGAAACATTTTAAAGACTTTAAAAGCTATAATAATCTAAGTCCCACAATGTCATAATATGGCATAATCAAAATGGCATATTCAGTTGAGAAAGTCTTTTTCATCAAATCTGCAACCTGTTAGCTTCTGTACATTGAGCACTTTCCATCCTGTCCAAACTCCTGTTCAGCCTTCATAGCCTTAGGATATCATTCAAAGTTTGCCTGTGGCAACCCTTTTAATCCTCCATCACCTCTGTGGTAAGGGTATGGCAGAAGATGGGTGATGTACCCTGTTACTGACTAAGTGGCATTTAAAAGTGAAAGAAACAGCACCTAGCCATTGAATTTTGTCAATATTTGCAATAAAGGCTTAAATAGGAGGCTAATTGTGAAAATTAGAAAATTATCGTATTAATAGACTGTCTAGATGCCAGTTACTCTCTGGGGTCCACTTTATCCTCCTCAAGCTTTAATTTGGAGCTCTTGATTTGATTTTTTAAAGTGAGGCTTAAGTGAAAACCTATTCTACTTATTAAGAAGCCATTTCACAAGGATTAATTATCAGGACCAATAATTTGGGATTGTATCATACAAAAGGATAGCTGCATGTGACAAGTAAGAGGAAACAGACCTGGGGCAATGCAGCCAGAGAGTGCTGCTGTGCATGTTAATGCCCTGTGAAAATGAACTCGCCCAGAGAGCAAATTGCATTGACCTGGATCGCACACGTTGGTGGTGGAAAGGCAAATCCAGAGGAGAGCCTTTAGCCCTGTGCCTGGGTAACAGAGATGCCTGACAGGTTTTAAATAGAGTTACTTCTGAAGTGTTGTGCAGTAGAAGATTATAAATGTGGACCTAAACAGACGCAGATTTAATCGATATATTTCAGATGAACTATGCGCAGGTTTAACAGATAAAAGGGTTTTTCATACTATGTTTTTAAACATGCTAAGCGTCATTAATATTCAGTAATTTCTTAATGTATTCATTAATTTTCTTATCCACTTAAGCCTGAACAGGGTCGCAGGGAAGCAGATCCCAAGCCAGCAGCACAGGGTACGAGGAAGGATAATACATCATACATAATACAATACATTATAAGACACATCCACTCACACATTAAGGGCAATTTAGAAACCCCAAATAATCATAAACATGTCTTTGGAATGTGAGAGGAAACCTGAGTACCCAGAGTAAACCCATGTGAACACAGAGGACATGCAACTGCACACAGGCAGTGGCAGTGTCTCAGAGCTATGAGGTGACTGCACTAACTGCCATCCTCTCTAATAACAAGTAACTAATAAATCAATTTAAAAGGAATTCAGGTTCCTTCAAATATATGTTTTGATCGGCATGTTTCAGAAAGAGAGTTTAACCCTGGATCATTAAACCAAAAACATTTACTCACACAGCACATAAACTAACTTCAGTTTGACTCCTATTCCTTCATTGTTTAAAATGCTTGGATCTAATAGTTTTAGCAGTGTCAGAAATTCAAAACTACCATGGTATTAATCATTTACAGGTCAGGATGTGACAAAAATCAGCTCAGCAAAACAGTTTAAAATCCATTGACTTATGCTGATAGTATCTCATCAAGGACTGCACAGATCTGGAAGCTGAATAAACAAATAAGCGGGATAATAAACAAGCAAGCTCCAATCAATAGTATGACCAGGGCACTTGAAAAGCAGTCTTTCTGTCGGAGAGCGATGGCTATGGAAAAGTAAACCAAACAGTGTTTGTGTAAAGGTCTCAAAGCCCCAGTGGGCCCTACCTGCCATCGATTATGGTGATGCTGTTCATAGCACTGTGCTGGTAACCTGAGAGGAAAGAGAAACAGGGCACTAATGTGTACAGATCAAGCTTCAACATCTGCACAGAGAGCAGGCAAATCTATCAGGGACCCCAAACATGGATAACTGATTTATGAATGTAAAAAGGGAGAGAGAGTGAGAGAGAAAAGTGGCATTAACTTGAGTACACGCTAGAACATAATTACATGAGAGTGTAAGTAGCAGGTTTCAAATAAATTCGTTTGTACTGAATAAAGTAGATAATAAGGATGCACCAGTCAGTGATAATTATTGGTATCAGTTACAAATTCTCTGCTGCCATCAGATCTGTAATGTTCGTTTAACACAGAAGCAGAAGATTTTAAAGAGTTGTTCATTTACTGTATTTCAGTATCAGAGAAGTATCAGGTGTTGTCCGATATCTGTTTAAAAATAGAAATTAATAAGTAGGATGAGTCATCTCTGGTATTAAAAGTCGTTGCTACTATAATTAGATTAAGGGCAAAAAATATATTTAAAAAATAGTAATAAAATATATATATATATATTTTTTTTTTTTTAATTAATTAAATTTTTTTTTTAGTTAATTTAGCTAGTGGCACTGACAGTTTAAGAAAACTGTCAGTGCTCCTTAACTGGATTAAACAGGTATGCAACTGAATGAGTGGGTGGCACAGTGATGTAGTGGTTAGTGCAGTGGCCTTACAGGTCCAGCTCCCCTGGTTTGACCTCTGACTACACCTGTGTGGAGTTTTTAAATCCTCCCTATGGTTAATCTCTGGGTATACTTGTTTCTTCCCAAGTTCCGAACACACTTTCTTAAGCGTCAGTGTGTAAATGAGTGTGTGAGTTTATGTGCCCTGTGTTAAAAAGGGTTGCTCCTGCCATGCGCCCTGTGCCGCTGGCTAAGCACAGACTTTCCCATGACCATGGCTGATTAAACAAAAGCATGATTCTGTACTTACGAAACCAGTGCTGTGTGGATATAAATGTAAGATATACATCCAGAATCTCTTTACTAACTTTGTGTAGTTAATGATGCCTTGTATCCTAAACAATGTTCCCAGAAGAAAAAGCATCTCACACCCACCATACTTTATAGTGGAGATTAGGTTCATCATTAATAATTTAATATAACCAGGCTTCTTTTTACACCAAAACCACATTCAGTGTTTGCTGCCAAAAGCGATATCTTTCTTAAATCACCATCTGTGTTCCTTGGAGAAATTTGTAGTGGTAGATTTCTGGAGCCTGCTCTCTTTTTGTCATTAATTAATTTTTTAAAGGCTTTCTAGGGGCCCTAACAATTGTGACATATTTGTGATGATCAAGGGGCTCCGTTGCATATCTCAGGAAAACAAGGGTGCATCTGTATGCTTGACCTGGTTGGTACACCTGTCTATTGCAGGCCTCATATTTGGTCTTGTCAGTATCAGGTATTATTACTTTAAATACATAATATAATTAATTTTTTTTTTCATTACTGGTATGAGATTAAGCTAATTACCTTAATTATTTAAATAACCTTTTTATAATTTATTACAATGATGTATAATGTAAAATAAATTAGTTATTATTAAAATAAGAATAAGTTACTGTAAATACTGGCATTAATGTATTGTTTATTAATTACAATTGTTCTGCTGAACAATGTCTTGTCAGTCTTTGGTTTTATTAAGTGCCGCATTACTTGTGGGTTAATCTTCTGCATATTTAGGTTTGAATGAACCTAAATGTGTGTCTTTTAACACAGACAGGATCTCTGAGACATGTATGCATACGTGATTTCTCTCAAGAATGCCGCCCAGAATGCCTTCTATAACTTCTCAAAAGTAACATCATTTATTGTACTTAATCAGCATACAGTCACCGATCACTTTATTATTTACAGGGCACCTCCTTATTTCTACACTTTCTGCCCCCTTATCAGTTCCACCTACCATATAGATGCACTTTGCAGTTCTACAATTACAGTCTGTACTTCATCTGTTTCTCTTAACATATTGTTAGTACACTTTACTTTAATGGTTCTCTAGTGGTCAGGACCCTCCACCATTTGGGGGGTGGATCATTCTCAGCCTTGCAATGGCACTTGTGTGGTGGTAGTGTGTTAGTGTGTGTTGTGCAGGTATGAATGTACCAGACATTCCAGTACTGCAGGGCTTGTTAAACAAGCCTTAGCCTTAGATTCTTAAAATAGTCCAGAGAAAGATGTGTCTATTAGTAAGCACAGTGAGTAAAAAGCGTCAGTTCAGTGCTCAGAATGATCCACCACCCAAATAGTACCTGATCTATGATGGTCCTGATCATTAGAGAACTGAGTAATAGGGACAAACAAAATATTTAGAGAAACAGGTGGGCTACTCTATGTAATTGTAGATCTACAAAGTGTATTTATATGGTAAGTGGAACTGATCAAATGATAATAAATGCAGAAACAAGGTGGTACATTATGCAGTGGCTGATGATTGTACTGTCAGTCAGTAGTATAAAATATAATTATATATATTTCTTTGGGTTCTATATCCATAAAATGTCAAGTATTAGGTCAGCTTAGGTATTCGATACGAAAAACTTTACAGCTGCATCTCTAGTTCAGTGAATATTTTTCTATTGTTGAGCATTCTAAAAACAGCATTCTTTACAACTGTTATTTGTGTTTATTACAGCCATTACCCAAGCAAGACAAGCACCTGGAGTTAAAAAAGGCCATTGCAGGCCAGAGGAGTAGCACCCTCCATCATAGCTCTGGCAGCATCCACCCTCATCTGCTGGTTTTTTCCACTGGGTGCACACCTCCTCTTTAACAGGAAATCAGTCATGGCACTCCATCCATTTCTTTAGCGTCTGTGCAGCCTGCTCCGTCCACAACATCTGTGCTGTGTGAAGCAGAATGCCACATCAACTCAAAAACAGCACATCTCATATCAACATTTGAAAGGACACTACAGAGCTGAAAACTCAATCTTAAGAGTGAACAGACAAATGTTTCTGTTCGATTCATTTAGTGTGTTATAATCTGAATAGAAGGCCTGAAGTCAATTCAGTTAGCATGACAAACAATGCTCACAATGAACATGAATCCCGCAGGGGAGAATGATGAATAGATACTCCCGGTCGTGCCGTATGGAATAGAAATGTTTCATCCACAATTATCATGTGGACCCAGGAGGAATGAAACGGTGGAGACACAGGCCGTCAAACACGTTCATCGAGTCCTTACCCTCAGAGCGACCGTCATGCACCCCTGACTTTACTACTTTCACGCCTCTTATTCTCTAATTTCAACTGCACCTGGGCCTCCTCTGCAGGAACACGTATAAACCCAACACACACAAACAAATTTGTTTCTCCATCACTGTGGGAACCTTCAGTTGGCATAATGACCACTGTAGCTAATGAATGCTACACCTATACCCAACCATAAAGGTAACCTAACGCAAATCTTTTGACTCTTTTAAATTTTTTAATAAAGGTTACAGTTGTTGTAAAACAGTTACTTTTCTCGTGTGGACCAGCAAATTGTCCCCACTATATAAAATGCAGCTTTTTATATAATACATAAATGGCAGATACACACACACACACACACACACACAAACACTCTCTCACTGTCCCGGTAGGGACTTTTTATTGACATAGTGATTACTGTAGCTAATTTATGTTACACCTATTCCTAACAGCAACCTTCATCTCAACAACCTAACAGTTCTTATGACTTGTTAAAAAAACTTTGTGGGGACCAGCAAAACTGTCCTCACATTATAAGAAATGCTAGCACTTTCTATCACTGTAGATACATTTATACATTACAGCAATATTAATCCTTACTTTATGGGGACTTTACATTGACCTAATGATTACTAAAGCAAACTAATGCCTAACCCCAGTAATTTAAAAAAATAACTGTTTTGACTCCTAGTTTAGCAAAAGAAAGTTTCAGGTGTGTAAAAAAGTAGTTTTCCTCCAGGGGAAATCAGCCTCCACAAAATTAGTGTCCACAGTGTCAAGCATGTCAGATCTTTGTATCCTTGTGGGGGACATTCTGTCTCCATAAATGATATATAAACATCACTCACACACAGAGTGTAATATAAACATGGAACACACACACACACACGTACACACACATAATACATTTCACATAATTCTTTTGTCTAGAGACAGGGTGTAGAATTTAGGTGGCATGTGTCATTCCTTTCATATTACTTCGCTTCACCTTAACAACAGTGTCAGCCCTGTCAGGTATGGATTCCTCCCGTGTCTTGAGTTACAGTCATTTCTGTCAGTTGTAACCGACTCTATTACTAACTAGGTGCACAGTTCATCTAAAGTTTGTGGATGACTTTTTAGCTATTGCTGTAAATAATCCCATACATTTTTGTTGGAATTGATTTCTGGTGATTTTGTTATTCAGATAATAACAAACTGAGGTTTTTCAGCTTTCTTTTATGCATGCTATTTTATCACTTTAGGAATTCCTTCCTCCTTATCATATTTTAACATTATTTATGTTGATACTGTTCTTCAAATTGGTATGCACACTTCCTGCTTGGCCAGCAACTGATACTCCAGTTATGTGCTACAATCATAAACTTGCAGAATATTAATATTGACATTTAAATATAACATGCATGTTTTAATAGTGACAACTATTTATCACCTATCACAACTTTTTAATGATTTTGGTCTTACTTTACAGTGCAGCGATTTTAGTGTATTTCAGAACTTTTGCCATGACTGGAACACTTGCAATGCAGCAGTGCCCTCTAGTGGCTAAAGCTTGTATTCACTTTCTGTTATAAAGCTGCCTACGACTTAACTATGACAGAATCTTCATTAGGAAGCATCATAGTGACTATAGTAATCTCTTCAATTAATTACCAAACTAAATCAAACCAAATATTCTTACCAAATATTTCCTTCTTGAAGTAGTCTTTAAAAACAAATAATATGGAATAAAATTGACTGCTATAAAATTTATGCTATAATAATAATAATAATAATAATAATTAGAGGTTGTCTGCCTCTGGATTAAAAAATATACACTTCTTGCAAAACTTGATGTAAATTTGTTTTTAACTGATAAACTTGGCCTTTGGGCAGCACAGTGGCTCAGAGGGTAGCACTGTTGCCTCACAGCAGAAAGATCCTGGGTGGAGCGGTTTGTGTCCTTTCTCTGTCTAGTCCGCATATTCTCTCTTTTTATGTTTGAGTTTAATCCGTTTACTCCCATTTCAGTCTAAATACATGTGTGTTAGGTTAATTTGTGTCTCTAAAGTTTTCCTAGTTTGTGAACATGTGCTTAAGTTTGTCTCTCACAATGGATCGACTTCATACCTTAGGTTTTCCTGCCTTACCTATGCTGCTGCTGGCTCTGTCGTGGCCTGGATCAGAAGAAAGTGAATAAATAAATGAAACTACATTTTCTACATAAGTAATCCATAATGAAGTTTATGCTTTCAGAAATGTTTCATTTACATGGCAAATTAAATTGATTAACCAAGGTTACAAAGCTGCACACACGTACTTTCATTTATTCATTCATTCATTTATTAATTCATTCATTGCCTTATGCTGTTAATCAGCCATGGTCATGGGAAAGTCTGTGCTTAGCCAGCGGCACTGGGCGCATGGCAGGAGCAACCCTTTTTAACATAGGGCACATAAACTCACACACTCATTTACACACTGACGCTTAAGAAAGTGTGTTAGGAACTTGGGAAGAAACAAGTATACCCAGAGATTAACCATAGGGAGGATTTAAAAACTCCACACAGGTGTAGTCAGAGGTCAAACCAGGGGAGCTGGACCTGTAAGGCCACTGCACTAACCACTACATCACTGTGCCACCCACTCATTCAGTTGCATACCTGTTTAATCCAGTTAAGGGGCCCAGTAACTAACTGGCAACACAAGAGGGGAAGGAAGAATCCTTCGAAAGGGTACATGCACACACTCATTCATCCATACTGAATCACTTCAGAGGACAGAGAGACCATGAGACATAACTCATCATTAAATGCGAAAGGAATTCTGAAGTACTTGACAGAAACCTCTCACAGACTAAGAGAGGGCAGGGAATCTGTACTGGGAATCAAACCAGGGATCTATAAAGCTGTGAAGTGGATGCTTCCCCAGGCACACTTGTGTATTTAAAACCCTTACAATTCATACTACATGTGAGTACGACCAAGCCATGTAGATTGTATGACCAAAATATGAAGTACAGTTGATCTCCGTTAGAGCCGCCTGGACTCTTCCTACAGTCGATAATACAGCCAAACTGTGTAACCAGGCAAGAAGAGTATGGTCAGGGAGGTGAATATGCTTTAGAGATACTCTGAAGAGATTGGAAAACCTGACTGAATGATAGTCATCTTATGAGCACTCAATAAATCAGGTTTTCATGGTGGAGAGGCAATTATAAAGTCACTCTTGAATAGAAGACATGTAATGGTCCACTTGGAGCTTGCTAAATGCCTTATACATGTACATTTTAGCTATATAATTTACATTTACTCACTACTTTTCAATATGTAGTTAGAAATGTAGTTATTTAGCGACACAGTACATTTTTAAAACAGGCTCAGTACTTTAGCATTTATACTGTATTTTTATTTGGCAGTTCTAGTCAGGCATCCAATGAAGTACAAATCGGAAGTACTGATGGGTTTATACTTGATGCACTGCAGCTGACAAGGTTGATCACGCCAAAAATTACAACTTAAAATCAGAAAAAGTTGGGACTATATGGAAAATGCATATAAAAAACAGTTCCAAAGAAGCTGAGACAGGGGCATGTTCACCACTATATTACATCACCTTTTCTTTCCCAGAAGACAGCAGTGATAATGGGTGTTGTTGATATTTGGCTTTCGCTTTGCATGGTAGAATTTTAACTTGCACTTTTATATGGAGTGATGAACTGTGTTTACTGACAACGGTTTGCTGAAGTGTTACTGAGCCCATGTGCTAAGGAATCGATGAGGGATCGAAGGTCACAGGCATTCAATGTTGGTTTTCGACCTTGCCACTTACTTTCAGAGATTTCCGCAGATTCTCTGAATCTTCTGATGATATTATGGACTGTTATGGAATCACTGAATTCCTTGCAATTTGCAGGACAAGAAAAGTTGTTCTTAAACTTTTAAAAAATGTTTTTGCTCATGTAGTTGTTCACAAAGTGGTGAGTTGTCCTCATTATTGCTAGAAGCGGAGAGGTTTATCAAGTGCTACTGGCCTGAACATATAACTGAACCAGAGAATGGATTGATGATTTTTTTAATCAGTGAGTGTAGATAGAAGCAGACACAGAAAAATTAAATAAAATAGACAATATAAGATTATTAAGTCCAGCATAAATGCAGTCACTGAAGGCGTTCATGTCATCTGGCAGAATGCTTTGGTTGTGTGGCATCCTACGTCATGTGAGAAGAAATTAGCGTCCACTTATGTGGTCTGAGTTCAGTGCATTAATTGAAATCCATACATTCATTATTTTTCACCTAATCCACATGGGGTTGCGAGCCAGCCGTGCCCTTCTGGAAACTGTGGGCGCAAAGGCAGCAACGCCCGTAGGTGGAGAGCTAATCCATCGCCAATCGACACACACAGTCGTACATTAAAAGCCACTTAGCACCAATTAACCTAACACGCATGTCTTGGGATTGTGGGAGGAAGCCTGAGTACCCGGAGTAAACCCATGCAGACACAAGGAGGACATACAGACTCCACACAGAAATTACCCCGGGATTAAACTTGGGACTTGCTGCATCTTGCTGTGATGTAGCAGTGATATCCACTGAGCCACCATGCTGCCCTTGATTGAAAGGTTGCTCCAAAGATGCTCCACATCAATAAAATCCACTTAAAAGTTTCCAGGGATCTTTGAACATTGCAGAGTGGAACAGCCTCTATACAGTAAACCAGTATAAGTAAACCAGTCCACATGCTAAGTCCTTTCAGTATTATGCAGTTCTATGCAGGGCTGTGGTAGCCTAGCGGTTAGGGTACAAATCTCACCTCTGCCAAGCTGCCACAGTTGGGTCCCTAAGCAAGGCCCTTAACCCACCATTGCTTTAGTTGTAAGACTGTATAAGTTAGACAAAGTAAGTCACTCTCTGGATAAGGGTGTATGCTAAATGCCATAAATGTAAATGAAAGTGTTCTATATACCCTAGTCCAAAAGTCCAAGTCCCAAACCAACCACTGGAAACTTTTCATTACATTATTATGCTACAGCATAATGTTAGCTGCTTTTAACTATGATGACTGACTGTGTACAACTGTCTCGCATTTGGGACATAAACTCCACCTAGGTTAAGCATATGAGCGAATGTTATTGCAATGAGTTTCTTATCAGATTAAAAGGAGAAAGTGGTGGCTAAATGCTTTAAGGCATGGACAGAGGCTACCATAAATAATGCCTAGGGTATGCAATTCTTACTTCATATCAGATCAAGGTCAATCTAAGATGAATTGCAGTTTGTGCCACAACTACGCAATGTGATTTAAATATATGCTGTGTCAGTATCTTCATCAAGGACAAGTTGTTGTTCTTGCTCAGTAACCATTAACAGTCTGCTCTCAAAACAGACAAGACACCAAAATAACACTGGACTTCCCAGAATACTTTACCTTACCAAGATATATAACAGTCAAATTCACAAAATCAGCACAAATTAATGAAAATGTGTTATCTTATACAAATATATGTGTACATCTAAATGTATGTCTAAATACCACACAAAACTCAGAATTGTGCTCAGAATTCTATATTGACCATTCGCTGCATAATCCCATTTTC
>JAVSBV010000049.1:4091489-4104743 GCA_033117975.1 Parotocinclus spilosoma
TTTAGTGTGGGAGGTTTCATGGCTAAATTGGACCAGCCTGGTGGCCAATCTTCATTAATTGCACATTGCACCAGTAAAAGCAGTGTGTGAAGGTTCAATTAGTAGCACAGTTTGAGCACAACATTATGGGGGATATACCAGAGTTCACAAGAGGACAAGTTGTTGGTTCACGACTTGCTGGTGCATCTGTGACCAAGACAGCAAGTCTTTGTGATGTATCAAGAGCCACGGTATCCAGAGTATTGTCAGCATACCACCAAGAACGACGAACCACATCCAACCAGGATTAACTGTAGACGCAAGAGGAAGCTGTCTAAAAGGGATGTTCAGGTGCTAACCCGGATTGTATCCAAACTACGGCTGCCCAAATCATGACAAAATTAAATGTGCACCTCAACTCTCCTGTTTCCACCAGAACTGTCCGTCGGGATCCACAGGGTCAATATATACGGCCATGCTGCTATAGCCAAACCTTTGTCTAAAACCAGGTGTTTCAGTTTTATTGTCCAACCCCTGTATATACATATACATAATATAAAAGTCTTCCACTTAAGTTTAGACTTACTGATAGTATTTGCCTTTAACAAACAAAATTGAGAAGCTGCTATGAAGAAGAATTAGCTATAACGCTTCTTTGATGAATCAGATCACCACTAACAAATGTTAATGCTGTGTGATAATTGTTGTAATATTGCAATATTGCTGCTTAATTGCCTGGTAAGTATTTTCAGAAACAGCTAAATAATTACATTATAAGTAAATCAATTAGAAATGGATATGTAACATTGAATTATTACAATTATAATAACTGGTACACTTCATACTGTGCAAAAGTTTTAGGCCACCTGTAGAGTTGTTGTCTTAGCAATGGGATAATGACCATATAACGTGTATATATAATGTATTTGTCCACGACAGGAGCCAAAAATGTCTAACTTCAGTTATAGTATTATTAGTTACACCATAATACTATTTTCCACTGATGTTTATTTGAGGCTTTGTGAACTTGAGTGTATTTTAGCATTTTTACCCTGTTTCCTTTTCAAAATAGTGTTTTTTTTGGCTGCCAATACCATTCCTGATCAATCTCCTTCAGGTTGTACAAAGGTCAGCTTAGCATCCCGATGATGCCGCTGTTGCTCAAGTGTGTGGGGATAAATAACAAAAATACTTGACAGTTGATTTTCCTGTTTTGCAGACGAATTTATTATTCTAATAAAGACACAGAGATATAATTAGAAATGCTCATTATACTAAAACAGTATTTAATGTAATGTTGGCCCAGTACTGTACATACATCGGTGTCAATTTATGTGTCATATTTAATGTAATCATTATTGTTTCAGGCTCTGACTGACCCCAAAATGCATATGCGTTTTTATTGAATTTCACTTTGTTGCAAAAACAGACACGCTAAATGTGTAGTTCAGGTTTATAGCCACTTGGTGTCAGTACAGACAAAGACATGGAGAAGTCCCGTCTGCAGCAGGGATTCCCAACTTTTTTGAGACACATTGAGGTGTTTTTTTTCCTGCTATCTAACGTACCCATCTATGGACTTTTTGATTGTATTTATAGTATAGATTCTATATATAGATTTATAGTTTTTAGGCTACTGGAACAATTGATCTAAACACATCAACCGATTTAGAACATGTGATGAGTAACACAGTGAGCGTCCACGTGAATGACTGACTTCTGCTCTTTAACTCCCAACTCTGCTTGTGGATCTGTAGCATTTTTTGGTTGTTCAACACAATTGACACAATCCATTGGTCGTTGTCAAGCCTCCACATAGAATCGTAATCTATTTTACAAGGACCCACTGCAGAGAGTGATAGGAAAAGAGCAGTAGAAGCAAAATGCACTGCATTAAAATAACACACTGTTAGATGAGGTGCTGTAACAGTACATAAATAACAAATTAAGATTGAAATTTGCTGTAATTCTTAAGTAAAATATGGTAATTAGAGTTCAGTATGGTACTGTATATTGTAAGTTCACAAGTTGGACAGCATTAGTCAGTGCCTCTTCGAGTCGGTTAATGGCTGCAGTGTCGAGTTAAAAGACAGATATTTATTCCTTATTATTACTTATACAGATATTATTACTGATATCATAATATAAGATCTTGGTTTTTAAAGCGAACAGTCGTTGATTAGATGGACGAGAAATGGTGCATACCTGACATTTGATTGTAAAGATGTTAAAATGACAAAAATGATCATTTTCACAAAATATTTAAAAAAACAGTTGTAAAAGCATAAAGTTTCACAATGATAACATATTTTCTAAACGAACAAAAGTACAACGTGATCTCCAAAAAGTTTAAAACACCCTCTATCTCCACACGCTCGTTGTTTAAAATAGCATTAGGTTAATGTGGTTTTCCTATTTAACTCTGAAGTTGTATCACGGCAATTGGCACAGTCAATTTACAGAATGGCTTGGCATTTATAGCTCTTTTGATAAAGATTTGATGAATGGGAAGTCTTTTTCTGCTAATTATGCTCTGCATACGTGTAGTATCTTTCACATGTTTTTTTTCTGCATGTCAAAAATAAATGTAGGGCATAATCTGTTTATACATGTGATAAATCATAGCTGTACAGTCATAGAGTATAAGAATCCGTTGATCAGTAAAACATCACTGATTTGTTACATCAGTCCATTGAGCTGTCCAGCCTAAATGACCGGAGAAATACTAGCAAGTTTCTCTGGTTAATGTTGTGTCCCACTACAACATATTGAATCCAAATATGTTTACAGAACTCATTTTATTTGTTGTTTTTTGCGGTTTATATGAAAATAGTTGTGTATTGTGTATATACACTGATTGACTGCATTATAAGAGACACAAACAAACAAACAAAAAAAACAAATACAAGTTATACATATCAACATATTTACAATCATACCTGTCTCCCATTGATGATACTGCCTGCTTTTTCAAAACTGTGAGACCCCAGAGTACAAAGTACTCAAAGTTACTTTGTTAGAATGGGGCAATTTAGTGTCTTCAAATAAGACATGGGCATCAGTACTAAACTAGCCAACTTTGTTTTTTGTTTTTTTTCGTACAGCTGTGTATACTTAGAACAGTGTGTTAGAGGAACAATATCCAGCAATAGGGGACACGGTTGATGTAAACAACTCATTGATGAAAGTGGTCGGAGTAGGATGGGGAAATTTGACACACAGGCGGTGCACAGTTAAGCAAACTGCACCTGAATGCAATGCTGGTTCTGCAACTATCGTGTACAAATGCATCGTTTCTTAACACAGAGGGGCTATTACAGTAATACTGTAGTATTAGTGCCTTTGCTGTCTAAGGAAAAACGGCTGGCTACAACTCTGCGTATAAGCTTGTAGCTGATTATAGTCCGAGTTATCCTTTTTGTCCTTGGTTTTGGATCACACAGCCTGTATTTCTTCCTAAATAGACACATCTGACTGATGCCACTTCTGGACGTGGTTAACATGAGGCTTCTTTTTTGTATAGTACAGTTTTAAGTGGCAGTTGCGAATGTAACTTTCTATTGTAGGTTTGATAAAGCAATCTCTTTACCATGTGGTTCTGTTAGCTAGTGCCGTCTGAGGGAATAAATATCGCCCTGCTGCAGTTTAAGCTTAAGCCTTCACGCACTGAAATTCCTCCAGATTCAGTGAATTGATTTAATAATATTCTGCACTACAGAGGGAGAAAAATGCAAATCCCCTCCAATCTGTCTTCGAGGTACATTGTTTTAAAATATTTAATTCATTTTCTAAATGATCAGTTTGTTTCACACCATTCTTTATAAAACTTTTTTGTAGTTTGTGACCAAAGTAAAAGTTGGACCTCATATCCTATGTCACTTATAAATCATGCCTGAATCATTCTGAAAACAGACAGGCATGCCAGTTTAGTATAAAACGCACTGTGAGTAAATAGGTCCAGCTGTTTTAGTTTTTAGGTCAGAATGGTAACATGCTGTTGCTGAGTGTTGTTTGTCAGCAAATTACCCATATTTTATTAATTAGTCACTATTTTTACATCGTTTTACTTGGAAAAAATGAGCAAATTAGAGGCCTTGCTACTGATTACATATGGAACACAGGATGCCAGGATTGTGTCCTCTATTTAAATGTCCTTTTAAAATTT
The DNA here is from genome assembly GCA_033117975.1 of Parotocinclus spilosoma. Taxonomy (NCBI): domain Eukaryota; kingdom Metazoa; phylum Chordata; class Actinopteri; order Siluriformes; family Loricariidae; genus Parotocinclus; species Parotocinclus spilosoma. The sequence goes on from JAVSBV010000049.1 coordinate 4,095,634, forward strand.
ATATTTGAAGAAGTTACAATGTACAAAGTTTGAACAGTCCTTTATTTACTTGTATGTAATGTACTGTAGATGACTGAATGTGTAATAATGCTGTTACCTCTTCAGAATGGAAAGGTCAGAAAAGGTCTGGCAGAAGAAGATGTAAACAAATAGAAGTGAAACCATATGAGTGATCTCACTTTTGAAAATCTAAATAATAGTGACTAATACCTGTATGAACTGTTAATCTCCTTTACTGTATCCAGCAATAGTAAGTAGTTCTTGAATCTGCAAATTAATTAGCTAGACTTAAGGCTAATGGGGTGCTGAAAAGAATGATGCCAGACATGGAATAAAGAGAGGATTTTCTAAGCTAAACTATATACAAAATAATGAGAGCTAATCAAAGAATTTCCTTAAAAACAGCTTCCGGATATGTGGAGCCTAAATGTAACCCAACGTTATTATCTATTGTGGAGTTTTTTTTTTTTGTTTCTTGTATCAGTTTAGTTTTTTAACGTTCTGTGTTCCAAGCTGTCTTTTGCTCTCACTTTTTGTTTTGGACCTCAGTCGTGTGATTTTTCACTGAGCTGCACTGCTGAAAACCACACAGTTTCGAGCCTTGAGTGACTGTGAAGTGTTTGTGACATTTGCTAAGCCGACACCCTCCATAATGGCGTTGAACGGAGTAGAAGGAATGGGGTTAGGAGATCTGCTGTGGCGTGTGCTTGTGTCTGCGCTGAGTGTGTGTGCATTAACATCTCCTCAGAGAGAGAGAGATCTTTGACTACAGAGGTGTTGTTCTCGGCTAGAAGATAAAGGGCAGATTACAATGGGTATATCCAATGGGTGTTGGAATGGAGAGGTGTCTTGTGGGATGACATGCCAGAGAGGTGTTAGTGCTGGTAGTTATTGAAGTTGTAGTGTGTGGTGCTTTTTTTGGTGAAGGGATGCTTTAGTTTTAGGGCTGCAGGTTGTAGTGGTCAGATTTTTGTTTAGTTTCGAAATAAAGCCTGCATTTAACAGTGGGTGGATAAATGTATACTGCTCACAAAAATGATAAGGGTATTTATTTATGGGATATTTCATTTTGAATTTTTGCAAGGGGTAAAGTTGATGCTTATTCATACGGTGTAGGTTACATGTCGGTTTATTTTAAGAATACCGTTTCCTCTTGATCAGGGAATCTGTGTGATAAACATTAGCAGCTCAGGAGACAGTCCTTTTTAGTCATTGCTCAACCTTCTTAGTTTGACTCCTGACGAAGAGCAATGCAGTGTCAGTTCAGCTTTAATCTCAGTTGTATGTGCATGTTTTTTGAATTTCATCAATCTCTTTTCATTTGGCTAAAATGGGTATGTATACAATAACAAAAAAGTAATTTTGCATATTGCTGTCATAAAATGTAACATTGAAGTAGTTTAGATGTATGACACATGGTCAAAGTGTAATCCAAGATGACTGTTGCATTATTGTAACCCTTGCAGCCTTGTAAATTCCATTATTCCTCTGCCCTATTTGCTTGTGAGGGATTTTGTTGTGCGGTTTTAATCTGTGATATCATACAGTTTTGCATTCTTTGTCTCTCGACCTGCTGTATTTTAGATGCCATGTTAATCTGCCTGCCTGGCAGCCAGACATCCTCTTTGACTAAAAACATGACTGATCCTTCTCTCCTGAAAAGCTACTAATTGTGCAAAAGAGCGATCATCCGCTGGTGGGATTGTCTGCTTAAAGCATGGATTATACCCATTAATGTGATAATGCACACTCTTTGTAATTCAACACGCACATACACACACGTACACCTATTTTGAGGATTTTCCAAATCTGCCCACCCAGGCTCTGTTGATCTCTGTCCATCTCTAATTCCCAGCTAAGCATTACGTACCAGGCTTTTTTGTGACATGATTTGGTTAATTGAGGGACCAATGCTTGCTATCATGGTAGCATAACTCAATGTATTATTTGTCTAAGTGTGTCCAAATCTCTTAGTGTGTCACTAGAAAGTACTAATTTGGACCCTGGTTATTGTTTGGTTAGTGAACTATTTGTATTGCTTAAATACATTTGTTTCTGAAATTTGTGTTAATTGTTCGTAATATGTGATTTGTTATTCTTTAAAATATTGTATTCGGAATTTGCATTTTTTTTTTATGAAATATAATATTGCCATATAATTGAGCTTCACTAAAATGAGCAAATTGCCTAATGGTACTGCTTTTAAAAATGACGCTGGTAATCACATGCTCCCCTTTTGTTTGTTTTTTAAATGTTTGTCTACAAACATTTGTCTGTTTATACGTAGTCTTATTTTTATTATATTTAGCCGTTTACCCTTTCTGCCAGAGTTTATATTGATGGTCATTTCTTTGTGATGTGTTTGTTTAGAGGCTCAGATAAATCAGTACTTTAGTTATCAGCAGTCAGAAACTGGGTTCAAAGTCAATTTCCAGTATGATTTCAATATCTGTTTGACAGATATTGTAGCCTGGCATCAGCAGGGACTAAAAGGGTTAATACAACCATACACCAGTATTATGTCATGACAAAAAAAAACAGGTTTCTAATATATGTTTCTGGGTGCGGTTCTATTAACTACGGCATTTGTACTCGGCATTAGCTGTTCTGGACTAAACTAGTGTTATGAAAGCATATGTTATATTCTCTGCAGCTGATTGGAGAAGCCCAGGAGTTGTTCTCAGTGAGGCATGGTCCAGTACGAGCTGCCCGTATCCTCCCAGCCCCTCATATCAGTAAGTACCTCTTCTTAAATGTAGTGAACTTGCCAAACCTTGCTGCTTTTCTTGTTAATAAATAAATTAATTATTAAATTTTTCTTGTCAGCTGTATAGCAAGGGTTTTTAGCGATAGTGTGTGAGACTTCAGAGACTTTTCCCTGTTCGTCCTCTTGCATTGGCCTCTGCACTTCTTTGGCCAGTCCATTTGTTAAACGGAGAAAAATGAACAGACAGACAAAACCGAGTGCTCCATAATGCATTATCCTATTTTGGTAGGAAAATGTATTTCTTGAATGGATCAGACTTGAACTATAGTAGTTTTATGTACTTCACACTGACGGTATTATTCAGAATTATTAGGTGCTTGATTTATGACATTGTGCACTCACAGCAACAAACAACAAGGTATAACTTAGCTCTGAGAAATTTCAAATTTGCTAAGTGGCATATTTGTGTGACATTCATGTCTCAATTTGTGTTCCGGTCCTTTGGCATATTTCAACAATGCACAATGGTGGCTTTCAATACAAGCTGGAAGTGGATAAAAGCTTACTACAGTAATAAGAAGCAGCAGATAGCCAACACATGAGAAGAACGATTCTCTGCAAAATAAAACGAATTGTTCTCTTGGGGAAACTGATTGCAATCTGTAGGGTGCAAACAGTCTTGTACTGTAGTGGACCTTAAAGAGAGTAATTGTTTCAGCTGGGAGCTTGGGTGGGCGGATTTGGAAAGTCCTGAAAATAGGTGTCACTTTTAATAAGACAAGGTCGTTCCGAGAATAACGGAGGAAGTTCCGCTCTCTTAAAAGGAACAAACCACAATTCTGTCATTTTCATCCATAATGTTTCTAACTTTGACTATTTTGGTCGTTGTTTAACCACAGAGGCAATAGCCAGGCATTGACAACGGGCTGAAGTCTGTAGTGTGTTTTATTTCTCGTCATGCCATTGATTTCTGTTTTACCATTGTTAGTGAATTGCATGAAGTCACTGCAGGTCGTAAGGAATCATGTTCTCGTCTTCAATTCCAATTGTTTTCTAAATTGAGACATCTGCAACAGACAAACAAGTGCTGTTTTGCCTGACTCTGAAACAGAAGGTAGCAGTTAGCTGTTTTTCAGAGTCTGTCATATTTGTATTCTGATCAGCGATCGTGACCAGTGACAGTGTTTGATGATAGGGGGTGAAAACAGAGAGGAGGCCCTTTTACAGTGTTAGGGGTCTGAGAGCAGCACATTTGCACTCACACGCTATGCCACAGGGCTCTGCCTTCCTGTAGATGATTACTGTCATGGCATGGCTAACCAAATTATAGTCTTGCAAAAGCTGACATTGCCTCCAAATGTAACCTGGTTGAAAGTTTCTCCCTCTTTTTAAAATCACAAAGATTAGAGAAATAATAGATTTGTGAACATAAAGCGACGTTCTTTCTTCGGCTAAAATATGCCTACTGGCCTTTTACCATGCTGCAATTTGTCTAAGCCAGAAAATTAAAGCCAGTCAGACAAAAGGCCCCTCCTAAAGCTTTGAAAGCTTACTTTTCTAGAGAGTCAGTAGAGAAGGGATTTGTGTTAACACATTGCCCTGAATGGTGTTTCTGTTCTCTGTCTATGCTTATTGTCTTGTATCCTGGTATTTTAATTTCATTTGATTTCCATTTAGTTTGTCACTCTGAGTCATAGGATTAGATTAAGATCTGTCTGTAGGTAGACAGGAAAGAAGTGCATGTTTTGGATTATTAGGTAGATATGTTAAACCATAAGTTCATTCCAGTGCATGTGTTGCCATGCAATCAACACACATATTGTGGTGGTTATATTTTATCGTCATGTGTGGTGTGTGGCTGGCTGACACGAGGCCTTACATTTCTGTGGCTGATGAATGTCGGCCTTTGTGTGGGTCAGGGTTAATGTTGTCCCTCTGTCCCTCTGGCTGCAGGTCTCCTCAACACTGACAGCTTTGCAGAGAAGCGACCCCTCCTCGGTGTTTGCAAGAGCACTGGCTCCTCGGGGTAAGTGCCAAACAATCTTGTCCTCAGTCTGCTGAACGTTGTAATATGCAGCATAAGCTTCCATTTTTACTGACCCTATTCTTTTCACAAGTACACTCGGGATATCCCCATGATCGTCGACAGTCCTCAAGGCCTGGACATGTAACTGAAATGTATACTGTATTCCTTGTGTAACTGCTGGTACCATGATGTGTATATATGGTAATTATATGAAGTGTACAACTATTCGTACTAGTCATAGTGTAGTTAGGTATTTTCTGTTTGATCATTTGAAGTCACTCTTATGTCACATTATTATTATTAATAAGTCATATTTTGGTTAGATGGTGAATCTCCTGACATCATAGTTTGATGTGAACTATCCTTATAACTTATGACCTTATCAAAAATGAATGGAGACACTTGAGAACCTCATGTAGCGAGGATAACTACGTGTGTTAATGGAATGTTCCACTCTTGACCAGTTTATGGCACCCCCACACCTTTACTGTTTGGGATGAGCCCAAGTGGTACTCTTCCTTTTTGTGTGAAATTTAGACATTATGAGGCATAAAATGGTCAGAATCCCGACCACATTTAAGACCTGCAATTTTCTGCAGTCAACGAGCGGCATCAAAGATCTTTTGACTACACTGATGGCCCATTTGAACTGTCTGTAACGCCCACCAAATTCTAATGATTGGACCATGTCTGCCTAGAATATGGAATGAGAGTTCAGCACTGATGAAATACTGACTCTACCCCTGTCTGAAGTTATGCACACCCCATAAGCATATGCTGCAGAATGTAATCACTCTGCCAATGCAACACTATATATTAATTAAAAAGAAAAACAGATAGAAATGTCGGATTGCTGCAAAATTGTAGTTATGTCTCAGTCAGATATGTAAATAATTACAGGTGTGGTCTGAGACTATGGGTGACGAGTGAGTAAAAGAACGTCCTATAAATAATACTCTCAAAGGCAACTTATGGGTAGTGTACATGTACAAGTTAACATATTCTTGTTAGGCTAATGCTAGGTTAGGTTAATGCTCATCCATACACAACCAGTGTTTGTGTCCCAGGAATGTCTCTGCTAGACTTCAATACTTCATTGGCCTGCCAGGTTGCCAGATTTATCACCAAATAAGCAAGTATGGGACCAATTGCAAAGCCAACATCAGCAGACTATGGGGTGTGTCGGGTCTACAGCAACATGTGTGGGCAAATGTGTTGCAGGACACCATACACAACCTCTTTAGGGGAACAGTGAATGGCCATGGTTTGCTGAAGTTCATTTGGACAAGCTAGAATGCTACTGGAAAAATATATTTTTGGTGCATAACAAAAGTATAACATTTTGGAATAAATTATAAAAGCAGACCCCATCTCTGAAACATGGTGGTGGCAGGGTCTGTTTTTGCTGCAACTGAACCAGGCTGAAACAACTGAACCAATGATGGAGTAATGGCTTCTGAATTACACCTGTACATTCTGAAGGAAATTGTCAGGCCAATGAACCCATGAATCAAAAAAAAAGACTACAAGGCTTAGCACACAAGTTGTTCCTCAAAAAATGTTAAAAAAAAAAAAGAATAAAGTTAATGTTTTGGAATAGCCAAGTCATATGACGAAAGCTACAGACATTCCCAGAGTTGAGGCTGTTCGTTCTGGGGGAATGGGCTCCAGTTTGTCAGATGCTGCTAATTAGGAGTGTAACATATGGGCGTGTTCCCTTGCTGCTACCGCTCCAGGCTATGTTTTCCATATTATGTGATGTGTTCCTCTGCACCTTGACACACCTTACCTGAATTAATATTTTCTATTGAGGAAATGGAACAAACAAGTCTTTCTTTAGGGAAACCATTGTTTGATTTGTAAGGCTATGGCTTTGCACTATAAAACCTTTTCTGTCTTCCTCTGATCATCTGGCTTTGGTGTTTGCTGTTAGGCTAATTCTAAAAACCTGCCTCTTGTTTTAACCATAACTATTTATGTAGTGCCTCTGTCATGTTCGACTAGAATTGTTTGGTAAATAGCGTTTTTAGCAATAAGGCCAATTCTTTAAGTAGTTATGTAGTAATATGATTGTTATCTCCATAGACAATTGATTCTGTTTAAATAAAAGTTCATACACTGAAGTCTTCAATGTTTTAGTGTATAATCATTTTGAAATAACATTTTGTTAATCGCGGGCATAGACACTCACTTGACGCTTAAATGGAAAACACATTTGAAAGTTGGCTGAAATGGCGTCACTGGTTTAGGAGTTGGTTCAGTCAGCTTTAGGCTTAGATTACAAGATTTGCAAATTAAAGGAAAACCAGAAAAGGGAAAAAGCATGTGTGCCCATTGCTTCACAGCCAAATTCCAGCCAAGCACACACAACATAACTATATCAATGGAAAGGATTTTGCCTGGAGTGCAAACACTACATTGATTTAGTAATTTCTCTTACAGCAAAATACATGTGCTACACTTTACAATATACAGCAGTGCTAACAGGGGCTGCAAATTAGCACAGGCTGTTGTCATTGCTTTTGTTATGGCTGTTTGTATTTTAGCAGAGCAAGAATGCATGTTGAATTAAGGCTTTTATCTGTTTGTGGGTGTTGACGAGGCCATGTGGGTAAAAAGTCCAGCGTTTAGAAAGCCTGCTTTTGTTATTTGCTATGAAGAAACAAAGTTGTTGGTCAGGCAGAATACTGCTGCCTGTCAGCTTGCAGATCTCTTTAGATTGGATGTGGGCATGGTTTTTCATTAATACTTTCATTTAGTCAATGAAGTCTGGGACACGTAGACGTTCAGATGCTTATCCAGTCCTCTCTGACCTGCAGTCCTGATTTTTCGGCTCCTCTGTGGGTCTGGGATGAACTCCAGCACTTTACCCACTATCTGAGAACAGTAGTGCGCCAGATGCTGAGCTCAACAGGTCTTCCTATTTAAATAAGCCACTGCATGTGGGGAGCTGTACTAAACAGTGTTATCATAGGGATCAGAAGTGTTTTAGGATGACTCTAATTGTTTTACTTAGTGCAATGTGACCTCTTGGCACCAAATGCTTGGCTGTTAATTACACAATAGCATGGGGAAAACCCCAGCTTGCTCCATGCCTACTTTTATAGAGACTTAGTAAAATCCTGTTGTAATATTAAGCTGTACATTTCATTGCATTTTCATAATGTTTTAGGTTGGGGTATCTCTTCTAAAGTGTATTGAATGATTAATCTCTGAGCGTTTGATAGAGTGGTTTAAGAGGATTGTGGAAGTGATGCTTTAAAAGCATCAGTTACGCATAATACAGTTACGGTGTATCACACCCAGAACTGTAGTCCCACTGGGGGGAAGAAGGGTCACCACCTACCAGCAAGACACGCATTTTAGCAATTGTGTCAGGTTGGATAAGGATTTTTTTTTTTTATGTTTTCTTTCAGACAGGATGGATCATGTATTCAGTGTTTTTACAGCAGTAGTGACTAGCAAATGCTATGTGATCCCTTTGGAGCAGGCTCTACTCGTTATTTCTCAGGTATATACTGTCATTATTATCTAATACTGTCAGTATTAGAACTAGTTAATCATTTACCGATATATGATACCAATTTTCCAGTTTAAAAATATTTTTAAAAATAATAATAGAGACAAAATTGCTGAACTTAAATGAAGTTCTATTTAACCTATACATGCACTGTATCTGCACTGCAAACTCCTCGCTAACATTAGCACAAAAACTGTGTGTCAAGAGTTTAATGGCATGGGTTCCATCACACAGAATAATGCCAAGCATTGGTTAGAGTGATGTTAAGCATGCTGTCACTAGACACTGGAGCAACGTAAACACATTTTTTGATGAGTCTAGGCTTGGTGAATATCAAGAGAAGATTACATGCCTGACTGCTTTGTGCCCACTATAACGTTTGGTGGAGGAGGGGCAATGTTATGGGGCTGTTTTTCAGTAGTTGGACGAGGCCCCTAGTTCCAGTAACAGTAACGAGAGAGTAGAGAGAATGTGTTGTCATAAAGGATACTGTGGGTGTAATGTGTAGGTATCCCAATACTGATTATTATACCCAATACAATAATCACAGCAGTTGAATGGCCAGATTTAATTAAGCGATTTATACACTATATGCAGTATAAGCATATACAGTCGAATCCGGTTAATTGGACCACCTTTTATTGGGACCAGCCGCTTTTTCGGACCAAATCCTAAAGTAACGAAACAAATCCTATTATACACGTGTAATGTTATTCGCTTATTTGGACCAAAATTCCGCTTAATCGGACCAAATGACGTGTACAGTATGTAATATTCGTCAAGAAACTCTTCGTCTCTGGCATCACTACCCGAAAACTCCCGAGTTTCTCCCTAGCCCTCTACTGCCACCTACAGGT
>JAVSBV010000049.1:4115454-4130047 GCA_033117975.1 Parotocinclus spilosoma
AGGGGGGATGCCACACAGTGGTAAAAATGGCCTTGTCCCAACTTTTTTGGGATTTGTTGACGCCATGAAATTTGGAAGCAACATATTTTTCCCTTAAAATGATACATTCTTTCAGTTTAAACTTTTGATCTGTGATTTTTGTTCTATTCTGAATAAAATATTAGATGTTGGCACCTCCACACCATTGCATTCAGTTTTTATTTACAATTTGTCCCAACTTTTTTGAAATCCGGTTTGTACAACACAATGTATAGGTACTCAGCATGCAAAGCATAATACACTAAAAAAAAATGAAGTTCTTACTAAATTCCAGTCAACGTTTAAAGAACTTATTCTGTGTCATCTGACGCGTTCTCTTAACGGTCTGCACTTGAACAATCACCACAAATATCTAACGGGTTTTGCGAAACAAGCAGGACGTGAACCCGTTAGATGTTTTTGGTGATTGTTCAAGTGCAGTGCATTTGCTTATTTTGGTCCAAATAAGCAAATAACATTACACGTATATAATAGGACTTGTTTCGGTACTATAGGATTTGGTCCGAATAAGCGGCTGGTCTGATTAACCGGTGGTCCAATTTGTATCTTTAAATTATTAAAGTTGATGTGTGTGTGTGTGTGTGTATATGTTATTATACATATTATATTTACTTTTTTTGTTTTGTTTCAATTCTTATATTTAGCTTCTGTTTACTTAAACTATTACTAACACCCTATGAATTATGTAAGTTAGTTTAATACTTGCATATATCATCTAGGCTGCCCATTGGTCCCTTTCTGAGTCTTGGTCCTTCCAAATTTTCTTCCATTAGACATTTAGGGAGATTTCATTCGCCACTGTCACCACAGGCTTTCTCAGTTAATTATGTAAATAAATACAATTATCTTAAAATGAATACAATCCCAATTTATATTTATACATATTAATATATATATAAATGATCTTTTATTTCCTCAACCCATCTGTATTTTATTGCTGTTTTCTTTTCACTTGTTTCTCTACAGCAAATTGTTCAGACTATTTTTATATAAAAGTTTACAGTTTACAGATATCATGTTTAGGAGATCTGGAAAATCGGTCACTGACTTTGCAGTATTCACAAGCAGACTGATCACAAGCAATCAAGGCACATGCCCTTAACAATAAACATATTGAGATAAATTACCTACGTTGTCTATGAAATATTTACCAAACTTAATAAAACTATGTTAATTTTTTATTTTAGGTTATTAGTGCGGTCTTAAATCTCTTCTATAATAAAAAGAAAAAGATCTTGTTGAAGTACTTTACAGTGACAACAGGCAAACAGCTTTTAAGATTCTCATTAGGCAAATATTTAAATATATTTATTTTTACTCTCTTATTTTGTTTTATTCTTTGTCCTGAAGCACCTCCTGGCACTTTAGCATTATATTGTTAACCTATTAAATCTCAGCATAACAAAGCTTTAAAGCCTTTGCACAGTATATTGTCCAACCTTAAAGCGTTTCATTATAGACTGTCTATTGTAAACTGTTTCATTATAAGCTAGTTTTAAGTAAACCATATTTTTATGTTTGATACAGTAAAATGTATTATGAAACACATGCAGTTAAAGATCTGATTGAAAACACTGGAGCTTTCTCGTAGTGGACTGTATTTACACTCGCATGTTGTACCTTGTTCAGCCTGGCTGCATAGTGACGCCAGTTCTTCCTATATGGCTCTCAAGGGTCAAACTGTCTGGTGGTTAATAAGCTCAGGAGCCATCCTGCAGTCACTAAATGCCACAGCCCCCACTCCCAGGATTACTCAAATTGAGCTCTGAGAGTATCCTCAGGACAGTGTGAGCGGAGCCTGCTCCTCCATTCATCATAACTAATATAAATTACACAGTTAAGGCCCAGCCTGCTCTGTTTTTCTCACCCAAAATGATCATTTACAAAGGTTAACTTCCAAATGGTCGTTTTCCTGGCAATATTCTTAGTCATTTTCTGACTAGTAACAGTCCTTTCAATGTGGAAATATTTTATATTCTTCTAAGTAAAGGGCCTGTAACAGTGAGGACAATTGCAATATAATTTTCAGACCTGGATGCATTTTAAAAATGAAAAGAAAATAGATTTTAGCAAACACATCAAACAATTTAATGTAGTGTGGTAGCAGGGCTTATACTGGATGTGCTGGATCAGCGCACACACACACACACACACACACACACACACACACACACACACACACACACACACACACGCACACATAATTATATAGACCTGTGTGTATCCCCCTTCCAGTTTATTATGTAAAGGCATCTGAGGTTCCATGGCATGACACAGATTAGGACTAGAACTGTATATTGTGTCACATGTTCTGGATATTTAGGCTTTGCAAATAGGATTAATTACAAGTTACAAGTTTCAAGAATGTTTATTACGTTTATTTTCCCTGCTCTTAAACTGTTAATATGTATTCTCAAGAATTCCTAATAATTATGGAACATTTTGCACCTCTGTTGATACCTGCTTTGAGCTTTATTGGCTTATTCATTATCATTGTTATGTTTTCTTTTTGCTTATTTTAACATTTGTTAATCTTGTTAACTTTTCATGAAACATTTGGGCACTTTTTGTGATATATTTTTATAGTTTGTTTACTAACATTTGCAAGAAATTGCATTTATTTTTTTGTTCATGTAGACTTATCAGAGCAATGAAATTGGTCTAGGTAAAGGGATCTCTTGTTTTTTTTATTACAAAACACAATGTATAGAACGGTAACTTTTCCCCTCAGTCAACCCTGATAAGACCTTCCACATGAAGAAAATGTTTTAAAGCATGGAAGCGTCATGACTTTGATGCATTGCATAATTAGCATAAGCTTGACTGCGTTTCTGTGAGGATCAGTATGTATAAAACTGAGCTTAAATATTAGCATAATATTGATAATGGGAAATCAGGACTGAGTCTCAAGAACTAAAATCTAATTTGCACGTAGGTGTTACATTTGTGTTTTATTCAAGTTATTTAAGCCTCTTACCTTTGTGGTATGTTGCACCGTAATATTAACCACCTAAAAGTGTGGCCATGGAAGTTCAGTTTGAATTCATGAAAAAAATCCGGGAATTGCTTTACCCCAAGTACCGGTATGTGAGAGTCATGTTAGTCATACTTTATTTTCCATTCTCTTTATCTCTGTTCTGTAAACAACATTATGCACAAACAGACGATCACAGGTTCAATATGATTTGAGGTCAAGATGTTATTTTTTGCATTTTATTTAAGGGCTATTCTTTTTAGATATAATTATATGCTACAAAGATTGAGCATGCTTACAAAATATTCTATTGCAATTAAAAACATCAGATCTGGAAGTATTTGTTTGTATGCTTTCATAGTATAGCATGAACCTTTGGTGCAGTGGTTTGGTTTTGAAAGATTTTGCTTGGATTGTACATCAGTTGTAAGTAGTGCTGCATTAGTGCAGCTGCTAAATGATGTAAATACAGTTGAAAATAATCCCCACTGCCTGCTTTTCTATTGTACTGTGTTAGGGTGCTTAGCTTTGATTGTGAACAGTGATTTCTGTAAAACACTGATACAGGTATTATTTAAACAGAAAGGACACAGTTACTGCTGTAATGCCAATATGTTCTCTGATGTACATATTGTTTTTTGTTTTGTTTCAGGCTGCTACCCTTGTCCTGGTCCTAACCTTAACCCTATTGCTCTTGGAAGCCGCTGGCTGGCCTATGCTGAGAACAAGGTAGAAAGCAATCGTCGTAGAGATGCTCTCTACAAAGCCACTTGTGTATTTTGTTATTTTCAGAGCAATGTATGTATATTTAAAAAACCTCATTGACTATAATGAAATGATGAATAAAAACCAAAAAGCATTTAATTCAACTTAGGATGGTTACAATTGTAGCACACTATTTTTTTAAAGTAGGTTTGATTCACTGCAGTTAATTTAATAGAGTGTTGTTTGCTGCCGTCTTATGATTGAGGTCAGACATTTCTCAGTAATGAACAGATGGGACAGTGAGCCTGGCACATGGAATGGATTTCTGGCCTATAGTAAGAGAGAGAAAGAGAATCCAGGGAAGTGGGGTACGGAGTGTTAAGGTAGATGTTACATGTGCAGATATCATGGCAGTTTCCTGAGAACTATGCTAAAGGCTTCAAGGTTGTGGATGATGATGATGATGATGATGATGTTTTTTGTTTGTGTGTGTGTGTGTGTGTGTGTGTGTGTGTGTGTGTGTGTGTGTACGTACGCACGCACGCATGCATGCAGCTGATCCGGTGTCATCAGTCTCGAGGCGGGGCATGTGGAGATAATGCCCAGTCCTACACTGCAACTGTCATCAGTGCTGCTAAAGTGAGTATGCTTTCTGATTCATGCATCCCTCATGCAAAACACACAAACACAACAGATGTTTTAGTAGTTACTGTTTTGGTAGTGTCATTTACAAAGCTTGAATCTAATTTGAAAAAAGACAGAAAGAAAAATAAAAACCAAAGTTTTAATGGCAGGTATGCATCATTTAAGGTCTAGTCCAGCCAACCAACCTCTGTTTGCTTTAATGTCTGAGACCTTAAGAGTTATTATAGTAAATAAAAATGTCTGATTTACATCTGATTCATATCTGAATGGCAGAAAACATAGGGTTCCAGTTCATTGCAGGTCTGTGCAGGGCCATAATAACCCCACGGCCAATCTCCCCTTCCTCAGACACAGTCAGCCATGTTTGCATGGGATGCTACACCAGTGTCACAGTGTCTGATTGTATCTGTGCATTTCTGTCTGATAATGATAACAATTGAATGGTTACTGATGGATTGAGTTGCCTATATTGCATAACGTTCATATGCCGTCTAAAAGAGCTGTGCTGTTTATTTTGCAAAGTATGTGTGTGTCTTGGCCTCTGCTCTGAATAGAAAATGGATTCTGCAGAGCCTAATCGAAATTCAGGAAATGTTATATTACTGCGCATGCCTTGGCTCTTCCAATAATAGATGGAAAATCAAATACAGTATATTGGCCTACTCTACATCATCTGTAACTCCTTTCCCGTTGCTTTAGTTTTATTAGTACTTTCTTTTGGACTTCTTTTGAATTGGTATTCCCACCCTGGTACTTATTTTCTTTTCAGTTTATTGATTCTTTATTGTAACATTTAAAGCCGTGTCAAGTAATCCAAAAAATATGAGAAGAATAATATTTGACTATAGGCACTTGAAAATAGAATCAGCTCATCATAGACCTTGCACTCTCTGCAGTGTAATTGCTCTCTGACGCAGGTCTAGTTCTTTACATGTCTTATGGTTTCATGCTCCTCTCCCTAGCAGGTTAATTGATTTATTAACCCCACATCCCTATTCCCCGACCGGCCCGCTCACTCCCTAACGAGTTGTAACAGGCTACGTGAGAGAAGCACCATTAGCCCTAATGGTGGCATACATCAAAAGAAGCGCCCTAAAGGTTAGCAAGGAGGAAAACATGGTTAAAAAGCGCCTGATGCGTAGATGGGGCCGTCTGCAGATGGAGCCGTGATTTATAACCATCCTCTCCGCTCTGACACGCCGTCCCTGCCTGAGTGGCTCTGAGTGGGCTGTTGAGGGGCCAGGGGACCCTTCTGGATCTCCCATCAGTCCTGTAACTCAATCACAATGCCAGTAGGGAGGGGAGGCATCTGTGCTTTGGGAGGGGGCGTGCTGGAGTCTTTTGGAAAATTGAATTCTGCCTGTGTAAATGAGCGGGATGGGACTCCAAACGAGATGCTGTCGCGCCAGCCACAGGATAGTGCCTGAGGTGACTCCAGGTCCTTTAGTGGCTCCACTGTTTGGTGTCTGTATAAAGCTGAGCTGGCGTGTGCTTGCAGTAAATGGATAGTGCAGCTTAAGTGGGGCTCCCCTGCTAGTTTCTCACTTGATGTAGTAGTCATCCTGCTCGTTCTGCGTGTGAGAGAGAGCGTTTGTGTGCCGCCTGGGTCCTCAAAGAGCTTAATCTAGCATTCAGTCCGAGTGGCAACATCAATACCTCATGGCGCCTGTGTTTGTTGGGCCCCTTGGATAGTGCTCTGACAAGCCCACTAACAGACTGTGTGTAAAATGCCCTGGGCCATCAATTATTAAGAGAAGTGTTTGCCTTCTAATTGATCAACACTAATGTGTTTTCTAATCACTGCAGTTGGAGTTTTTAGTGCTAATCCAAACAGTCAGCATTGATCAAGACTCTCGAGGGCAGGTGGCGGCATATCCTATTCCTGGCTCTTGCTGTTTCAGCATTTTCTCGCTGAATGCTTAGTTTGCTAAGCTCACACACAGCTCTATTGAATAGAAGTACTAACAAAATAAAAGAAATTTGCCATTTTTACAGTATGGATAATTCTTCAGTTAACTTTTTTGTCCCCAGGTTACAAATTCATTTTTGTAAAACATTATTATTACATCATCATCAGTACTTTGCTGACGTGTCCTTTAAAAGCAGACTTTAAACTTTCTGTGCATCACTAAGTTGATAAACTGTGATGCTCATTATATAACACATAGATGTGATTTATAATATAACCTCAATTCAGAAAAAGTAACGGTATGGAAAATGCAAATATGTACTAACATGTACTTTAACTTTAATTTCATTCATATTGATCATGTACAAAACAGTGTCTAGGAAAGTCCTTGGCTTTGAGGAGAAAAATGGGAAAAACTAGGATCTCCATTTTATCAACAAATGTGTGAGAAGGTTATTGTAATGTTCAAAAACAATGTTCCGCAGTGTAAATTATGTTTGCTAAGGGCTTATTCTGATTTGGGGTTGTACTATAAAACATATTTATGGAGCATTTACAGTTTTTGGAAAAATATATTTTCACCTCCTGCATTACCCTCATTACCCCCAACAGTCCCAGATTTATGTAGCAAACAAGAGGTTGCTCTTGTTTATGTCGTAATCATGGAAACAATGACTGATGGGATCATATGTCAGCTATAAGTGAAGAGTGACATTTAATGTCTGGAAATTTGAATTAATCATGTGTACATCTAGGCTGGATAAAAGATGAGATACAGCCGCGCATTGTTTTGCATTCACAGAACCACTTCACAACATCTTCCTACTCTCAGTAAAAGGTTGTGCTCCCTCTCAAAATCTATAAACTGGGTAAAATGTCTTTGAGGACACCATAGATGCATGTCTAGCAGCCAGTGATCTCTCCCCAAGAGGTACACTACCTAAGATATCCTCTGAGAGCCATCTTGTATTACAGTGGAAGATGCATTTTTACACCCTTTTGTGGCAAAACCCACATTTTTGTGTCTACTCTGACCACATGTGTATTCATTTTAGTATTACGTGTAGTTATACTAAAAGAACTAAATATTACATATTTCCTCTAACGTTTCTTCAGTGTTTTTGAAACAAATCATCAGATTTGGCGTGTATTTAAGTAGGGGCACCTTTCCAGATTATCCACTTGTATTTGGCAAGGTCTCCGTTCCTAATTCAAAGCAGAAATAATATTATTGACTATGTTAGTCCATTTGACTTAAATAGTTTTTCTGCTAATTGTAGCCTTCATGGCTTAGTGGAAAGCTGACCAGGGGTGTCCCCACATAAGGAAAATGCTACATGTTAATAAAGTGCTTCGGATCTTACCTTTGCTTGTTTGTATTGTCTGTTTGACTAATTCGTTATTTACCTCTGTCCTGTTTTCTCTCAGACATTAAAGACTGGGCTGACTATGGTTGGGAAAGTCGTTACCCAGCTTGCAGGCACTTTGCCGTCTGGATCACCTGATGAAGAGGGCACTACCCATACCAGCTCTCGCCGCAGCCCTCACCAGCCTGGTGTGGTCACTGTCATAGATACATACAATGTGGGAGAAGGACAGGTAAAGTTACACAACCGTGCCGGTAATAAATCCCATTTTATTCCTCTAGGCTGCATACGTAATATCTATTCAGCTACAGATTGTTGTTAAAAGTGTAGTATTTTTAAGGTTTTAGATGCTTACAATTGACAGGGGCTACCTTGAGCTGATCAAATGTAAATGCTGTTTACTCTAAAACTCAATTTTATTTGAACCCCAGGGACCTACAGTAGCCCTGTTACACAGATTTAGATCCTAATTAAAACCTCTGACCTAAGTGCCTTCTGCAAAAAATGCCTTTTTCATAAATGTTTATTGGTTGAATAAACCACAGGCTTTTGAGTTCCATTATAACAGTATCCAGTAAATGGATTTTCTGTTGTTTTTGCAGCGCTGGAGTTTAAAGGATGTTTAGCAAGTGTCCTAAATGTCCATCTCTGTACAGCTCATGTTCAAAGGTTTTGACTTACAACAAAATAACGTTATTTCGTAGAATGTAGAAAATGGCTACATACAAATCATTATTCACATATGACTACAAAGCCTCCGTTTTATTTCATTGTCTTAATGGCAGTAAATGTTAGCTGATCATTAGATAAACCTTTATTGTTAACACAGCTGAAAGCTGTTATTTTGTTCAGTAAAGAAATATGTTGTTTTTCCACGTGTAGCAATGCCCTGGCAATTCTAAAGTTCACTTTTCGATGTGAACTCATGGTTTAAAATGGCAAGAAAAAGAAAACACTTCAGTCTGTAGTTGTTTGGCAAAATACAGTGGTGCTTGAAAGAACCGTTCTTCTACACTTGTGCATAAATGTGAACTAAAACCAGATCAGATTTTCACACATAGTCATGAAAGTACATAAAGAAATCCAGGCTAACTGCGTTAGAACTTATGACGTAACTATTACACTTGGTCATTTATTTAATGAGGGTAATGATCCAGTAATACTTATCAGTGAGTGTCAAAACTGTGAACCTTTAACTAAATGTTTCCAGGAATTGTTTATCCCTCCATACAGAACAGATTCAACTTTCCGATGTTAATTCCAAAACATAAACTTTATTGCTTTTTAACCATTCTTTAGTAGAATGACTTGTGAGCTTAAGTGTGTTATCTTGTTAAATTACAAACATTTTCCTCAGAATTTGCTAACATACAGTATGGTGCTAAAGCCTTTGGCCAAGAGTAGTGTAGATATACAGTGGTACCATGGTTCTCAGCCACCTCGAAAAGCATGCATTCTCAATGCATTTTGATCACTTCTTGTTGTTTGCTTGGTGGTTTGCTTAAACATGTAGGACTCAATTCAAGTAACTAATTTTGGGAAAAAATTGATTTACAAGTCACAATTCAGTTTAGTGATTCAGCGCTCAGTGCAGATCACTGCTGTTTTTATAGTCTTTTTTTTCCTTTTTCCATTTACAGTACTGTACATTTCAGTGCAAATAAGTCCCTATGGGTTTTTAGCAGCACTTGTACAAAACCAGTCTTTTAATGCATTTAATGACTTATACAGTGTGAATTTTCTGAGGGTAAGGAATTGATTTATTAAATTGACATTATTTCTTATTGGGTAAACATGCCTGGTACTCCTCATTTTTAAGTACTCGACAAGCCTTGTGGAACAAATTAACATTGAGAACCGAGGTATCACTACAAATGTTTTAGCAGTGACCATGAGCAGCACGTTGGCTTGGTGGGTAGCACCGCTGAATCACAGCAAGAAGGTCCAGGGTTCAATCCAGGGTGGAGCGGCCTGGGCACTTTCTGTATGGAGTCTGCATGTCCTCCTCGTGTCTGTGTGGGTTTACTCTGGATACTCCGGCTTCCCCTCTCAGTCTAAAGACATATGTTAGGTAGTTCAAATTGACATCGATTTGAAGGCGTAATGGCCTGCCCGGCTAGCCAGCTTGGTGGTCGTTAAATAATAGCTAAAACACCACTGCAGTGACAAGTACAACTCAGTACAAGGCGTCTGACAGACTGGTTGGTCGAGGTGATCAAGGTGATAATGACCATAAATATATTTTTTCTCATATCTTATTTTTTGTGCTATATTATAAACACATAACAGCTTCTATAGGTTGCAGTGGCAGGTGTTCTGCAAGCTCCGCTTACACTTGAGCAACTGCAGCACTCGGCAGCTTAATCAGGATGTCAAGTTGACCCTTCTACAGTCATAAGAAGCTTGATCAGGAACAGGCAAAAAGGCTAAGATGTGCTAAAGCTCCCAAAAATTGGAATGAAAAAAATTATTAAGGAGTGACCAATCCAATTTGTTTGTGTCCACGTGTCAAAATTATGTTATTTTTGGTCATTAAACCATTGCTAATCATCAAATCTAGTGGTGACCTAAGACTTTTAAACAGTACTATGATTCAGTGTGTATTGTTCCATCAATACTTTCAAGCTATCCTCACCCAGACCATGTCACTACCACCATGTTATACCACCAGATAGGATAAGGTACATACTCTGTAATGAAATTTTCCTTTGTCCGGAGATAATGCTTCTCACATAGCCCGAATTGTTTTGTCTTGGTGTTATCTGTCTACAAATGTTTTGTCAAATGCAAATGCACATACAAATATAAAAAAACTTTCAGACTTCACTGTGAAAGGTGTAAAAGGATTTCACATAAAATTGCCCTCTACTTCTGCAAGAGTAGAGTGCAAAGTGACCCAGGTGCGTGGCTACACAGAAGGGGCTAGCACATCAGTGTGTGTCGTCTAAGACAGTCACCCTAGAGGTCCCCATATGGCTGCTTAATTAAATAGCAAATAGCAATCCCAATATCAACTGCAACACTAGAAAAGATGTCTCAGAAATTCTGCAGCCTAAAGGGCGTAACGACCGTTTGCGATTACTGATTTCTGATTTGTATTTTTGTTTTGCCTCTGTTGTTCCCTGTTGTCTCGGAACAGAGCCATTTTACTTGCTTATTAAATGTCATTGTTCACACTATGTAAAACAAATTAATTAATTAAAAGTTTATGCTGTTGTGTGCATCCTATATTGGCATTTGCATTTCTCTTTGAGCAACAAAAACATGTCGCCAGAATTTAGTTTTTTTTTTTTTTTTTTTTTGCTGCAAAGAATATGCACTCCTCACAAAAATTAGGGGATATTTAATTATGGGAGATTTCATTTTAAGGTATATTAAAAAAAATGTGCGCAGTATATATTATTTTAAGTCAAGAAATTGTCAGAATAGCTCACATTTTTATGTCGTTTCTTTTGTTGTGTATCAGTATTTACAGGCAGTCTTTTAGTGTAAACGCCACATTTGAAGCTAATATGGATTTAAAAACAGATAGTAAATTGTTGACAAATGTCAAAAAAGTCATTCATTTGGAAGCAGCTGTGGAGGGGAATTTTCTACAAAAAGGGCTGACAGACAGGAATTTCTGTAATTTAATATTGATTTGATGTATATATAGCTGATAGCTGATAGCTGATTCATGCAACAGTCACAATTTTTATATCATTTTTCATTGATATAAAGGTGCACTGTTAAAAAAAAATAATTAAAAAAATGATGGCGTTTCATGATAACATTTAAGTGACCTTAATAAAGACTACCCTGGTTCTTGTGTCCTTAGAAATTAGTAAACCAGTAATTCCGCTCCCAAGTCATCCCCTTTCAAGAGTTTTTTTTATTACGTTGATTTGTCATCACCATGTTATAAGGAAACCGACTCTGTAAGCTCAGAGTACCATGTTGGAGGCTGCCAGGCTTACGACACAGTGGCACTTCCTGTGGGTGCACAGGCATGAGAGCGCTTTTATTGAGAGATTAGGACCTGGTTAGAGGTGATTGGCGAACTGGTTTTAATATTCCTCCTCCTCTGCTAAAACCTGTGTGATAGTGATAAACACCGTTCAGCCCATGAACATACGTAGTTTGGTTTTTGGTACTGCTGTTGTGGGCAAGCAGAAACATCTCCCAGGTGTTCACCTATCACACACTATCCCTTTAATGGAGTGTCAGTTTTACAGGCTGGTTTAAATGTTTGCCGTTCTTCCTTTCAAGGTTTTTTACTCAGACAGAGGTTAAGTTGGAACAGATTTCTTTCATGTTCCTTTTTTCCCAGCTCGTGTTGATTTTGACCCGTGTAAACAGATCGTCTGGTTTTGTGGGCTGTTAAAAATCTGAGGGTTAAACCAGAGTGTCCACAGAGGCACGACCTCACACGCTACACCCATTCAGAGGTGTGATTTATTCTGCTTACGCACCTCCTGTCTCAACACTTTTACAAGGTGTTCATTCAAAGTCATGGAAAACTTGATGCCATGACTGATTGGCTCTGGAATTGGCCGATGCCTGGTGATCATGGAACCAGTTTTACATGTACGTTTATGTCACTTGGCAGACACCCTTTTTCACAGTAAATTGCAGCTCATACCATCTAGCAGACATGCAAATACAGTGGATTCAGTCTTACATGATACAGACAGCTGAACATCAAATGCCTTACTCAAGGGCCCAATAATGGCTGATTGGCAATGTTATGTTCTGGTCAGAGGTCTTTGATCTAAACTGTTGATCTACCATTGCTCAATCATTGGTTTTCATAAGAAGCCTTATAAAGGTTCAACACAAATTCTCAAGAGAAACTTTGGATGAGGTACCTAAGATAAAACAATAAATGGATGAACTTTGGATGAACTATTGGTGGTTAAGCCAGGATTTGAACTCACAACCTTCTGATCACTAGCCCTGAGCCTTAACTACTTAGCCACCACCATGTTTTTCTGAGTCAGTAATCTGTTATTTGTATCTAATTGATCCAAAACCTTTCATTTTATCTCTCCTAGCTTTT
Source organism: Parotocinclus spilosoma (assembly GCA_033117975.1). NCBI lineage: Eukaryota > Metazoa > Chordata > Actinopteri > Siluriformes > Loricariidae > Parotocinclus > Parotocinclus spilosoma. The sequence continues at coordinate 4,128,132 of JAVSBV010000049.1, forward strand.
CTTTAAATAGATTTTCTGTCATAGCTGAATTCCTGCACAACACGGTCTGGTCCTTAATAAAAGGGACCTGCTTTCTGTCACCAGGGGCATGTTTTGCAAGCCTAAATTCAAATGGCTTGGTATGAGAGGAAGCCTGTTTTGTGTTTGGACTGGATCCTATTAAAAAACTGCATGCTCTAATGTAACACCCCACTAGATTTATCACTCTTCTCTTTGGCCTTCTCATGTCTGGCCTTAGTTATAATCTCTTTCATGAGTCAATTTAACACAGGGTCACTGACTAGAAAATGGCCTCTTGTGGAGAACCTTTGCTGCTCCTCTCTTTTTCGCTCTTTATCTTTTTCTTTCTCTCCTTTCTCTGATCCTCCTTCCTCTCTTTTTCAATTTGGGGGCAGTTTTCTGTAGTTTTATATATGTATTTAAAAAAAACACATGTGCCATGGAAATCCTGGAGCAATAAGCAGAGAGACAATCTGGACTGTCCTCCTGCTGTTGGTGTTTTAACTCTTTCAACACTCCGTTTGTTCTTTCAGTTTTTAGTTTCTGTTTCTGAGCATACCTAGATTTACACAGGATGTGCACATGATTTGCCTGTGTGGGTGAGATGCAGTGTCTTTCTGAATCCACTGTTCCAGGCATTAAAGCCAAAGTTCAGGCGAAAATGTTTTCTCTTCCTACAAAGATAGTTAAACTGCCAACTTGTTTTATGTTCCAGATTTGCTTTTTTATGCTTTTGTAAAGTAAGTGTAGTGAACAAGTAATGGAAGTATTTCTTAAGGGACTGTGATCAGCTCCTGTTTCTCATGTCACCCAGACTTGCTGATGTGGTCTAATACACAGTATGATGTTTTACTCAGTAAAAATGCACAATAACTTAAAAAAAAAAAAAAAAAAAAAGTACAACATTATCAGGGCAACTTTTTTTACTTTTTGCTGCAGATTATATAACATAACTTTTGTGTACAGTTTGGAAAGCAACACTTTATCCATCTTTTACTCTAAACTTTTACTAAAATAGGAAAACTTTCTAATTATTAATTAACCAGTAAAGTGAAGCCTAGATTTAATTGCCACATTATCAGGTACACCTCCTTGTTTCTACACTCATTACCATTATATATTTTATAGATTTCACTATTTCTCTCTATACATTTACTCTGCTCTCTAATGGTCAGGACCTTCACAGGACAAGCACTGATCAGGTGGTGGATCATTATTAGTACTACAGTAACACTAATGTGGTGGTGGATCAGACCCAGCAGTGCTGCTGGAGTTTTTGAAACACTTTGTTCACTCACTATGCACTGTATAAGACACATCTACCTTATTAATTTGCCTAATCGTCCTCTAATCTAATCAGTGTTCACAGGACACTGATGTCTGGACATTTTTGGTTGGTGGACTATTTTATCCAGTAGTGACAGGTATTTAAAATACTAAATCAGCACCGCAGTGTCTGATCCACTCATACCAGTGCAACACACACTAACTCACCATCACCACACCGATGTCACTGCAGTACTGAGAATGATCCACTGCCCTAGTAGAACCTGATCTGTGCTGGTCCAGTGGGGGTCCTGATCATTAAAGGGGACTAACAAAGTATGCAGAGAATCAGACTACAGTCTCTAATTGTAGAACTACAAAGTTCATCTACAGTGCATCCGGAAAGTATTCACAGCTCTTCACTTTTTCCACATTTTGTTATGTTACAGCCTTATTCCCAATTTGTAATAAATTAATCTCTTTCCTCAAAATTCTACACAAAATACCCCATTATGGTCATGTAAAAAAAGTTTTTTTGGAGAGTTCTGAAAATGTATAAAAAATAAAAAACTAAAAAAATCACATTTACGTAAGTATTCACAGCCTTCGCCATGAAGCTCAAAATTGAGCTCAGGTGCATCCTGTTTCCA
>JAVSBV010000049.1:4132414-4150061 GCA_033117975.1 Parotocinclus spilosoma
CATAAAAATCATTAGGGAATGACTCATTTCATTTCAGAAACAAACAACTTTTGAAAATTTGTTGACCAGTGTTATGAATCCATCTTCCTTCTCCCTGTTTTCCCGTACCACTAGCTGCTACACAACTTCAGAATTAATACTACGGCTTATCTGTTATTTTGATGTTAAATGTAACATCTAGACAGTTTTAAATAGAAAACATTGGCAGGTTTTTTCCTTGCCACTGTTGCCCTAGGCTTGCACAGCTTGGGCTATGCGCCTAGATCTTCGTTAAGCTGCTTTGACACAATTCTCTCTTGTAAAAAGGGTTATAAAAATAAACTTGACCACACTTGAATAGCTTGCAATTTCAGTATGTGATTACTGTAAGCATGAATATGACCTGAAATGTTTTGGTATTGTTCTGTGGAGTTCATTATCTTTGACTTTTTTATCTAAAAGGCCTGTCTCTTGGGGGCGCTGTTGGTTAAACTTTGGACTTATGAGACTTGACCAACCTTTGGCCTATTAACCTGCCTGGCTGAAAGTTGAAGTGGAGATAAAGTTAGTGTGCTGTCGCTTTGGCTAACCACACAGTAAGCGTCAACCATGCAGTCCTTTCATGTTTACAGGTCAGCTTTTTTTTTTTTTTTTTTACCCAGAGCGCTATACAAACACGGCCTCTGGTTTTAGTGTAACACACTATTTAGTTGGTCTTGTACAAATATTGCTCCATGTGTGATACTTCTTTTTCTAGTGTAAGTACGAGTTCTGCGCTCTTAAATAATTTAGTCGAAGAGTGTTACAAAAAAGCTTGGTTAGGTGACCTGTTTAAACTAAACTGTTTAAGTGTGGTAGAGTGAAATGTTTATGTAATGTTTTAGCAACTCTTTCTTTATGGAATAAGACAGAGGTCACAGTCCCGGTTCAGGGAGGCCCCACTCAGGTCCAGTGAGTGTTAAGCCTCTAGCACAGCTTTGTCTGACATCCTCTACCCCGTACAGAGAGGGCAGCAGTCGACTTGGTTTACATAACTGTAGGGTGCTTAAAACTTCAAACAGCTCAACCTTCCACTTGTCTGCTTTACTCAGAAATAATGGGATGTGTCTGTTATCACTTCATTTGCTCAGGCATAAATCGAGAGGACTGTAATAATTGTTTTGAATTATGAAATTGCTTGGCACCAAAAAGGCTGGGAGAAATCCCCTAATTTCTTGAGACTGAAAAGGGCCTCTGAACAGGGACTAACGAGGTCAGGCTGAGTATTCCTCATGAGTGGTCGCACACAGACATGCAGTCATTTAGGTGCCTGACATCATTAGGGCTCATGATCAAAAAACAGCTCCCTTAGCATTCTTGGTTACTGCTCTCCCTGCCCAGTGGTTTGATTTTAATTAGCGGGAAATGCTCTCTGCCTCTTAGCCACTCTGGCTCAGACCGAATTATGTATAAGGACTTGCAGCCGCAGTGGAAAGTGTCACGTTTGCTGTCGGGTTGACCACAGCTCCCTCCAGAGTGGGTAGATTTCAGAGACGGAAAGCGCTGCTTAAGACAATGCAAGTGACAAGTGACAAGTATAGAAAACGGCAGCCATTTGGGCAGATACTTTTGTCTGTGGTTTTGTACAATCTATTCATAGGTGTATAATTAAAGGATGGTATAGTGCACTGTATAAACCTGTACATCCTTTTCCATCACTGGCTTAAATGGCTGGTGCTGAATATGCTGCTGAGCTGTGATGGGTTAGAGCAACTAAAAGCGGTGGGACTGCTTTAGAATATTTTTAATTATTCTCGTGTTCTGAAAGCTTTAAGATTCATTTTTGTGTGTGTGCATATTCAATACATACATTCTCTGTAATGTTATTTAATAGTAAAAGTGATGTAAAGAATTGTTTTGCGTCTTTTCTGGAAATTTTTTTTTAGTAAAAATACATAGCTTGAAAAAATTAGGGGATATTTTACTGGGGAAAATATTTTGAAATATCCCCTGATTCTTGTGAGCAGTGTATTTTGCGTTATAACCGTGATTGTACAGCATAGTCATATACAATGTTTAAATAGCACCTTGCTATTTTGTGTTTTCCAAATTCCTGCCATCCAACATTTTGACATAAATTATATGGTATTTTTATACTGTAATCCGATATCTGAATCTCTGCCCCAATATAATGAAGGTGAATCTTGGAAATGTACTGAAAATAGATTGTGTTCTGAATTACTTCTTTCTTTTACTGCACTGTCCTTGAACCCCTTGTTTTTAATTAGGTTGTTCTGTATAGTGCTACAAGAATGTGCTGTGAGACTCCACTCAATTTCCACAGTTGGAAATTGGAAGACCGGTCTCAGTAGCTTGTTTGAAGCGGTGTTATGTTAGCACTGTGTGCATCCTTTGGGTTGTGTAGCACAAGTTATGCAGGAAAGCAACCTAGTATACATACTTATATTCTCACATGCTGTAAAATAAACCACTAAAATTGTTCTCCTCATTTAGTAATTAGTTTCCTCTCTGCCATGGCTGCACCTAGTTTGTGGAGCTCAGCATCAGACAGATTTGCTAAGGTGTGAGTGGGAGATTTAATAGGACTGTGGCATTGTATCATATTTGAATTTTGCACAGAGCCTGAGCACAGTGGGACAATCAGAAGTGATTACAGCTCCAGCCTGAGAAGTTGTCTCCGTATGCCCGTTGCCAGCAGGGAACAGGGCATTAGTGGAATTTGCCTGGAGCCTGAGCTTTGTTTTGTAAAAGTGATGACTTTGTTAAATCTGATAATCCACACTTTTCCCCAAGCCCTTTTTGTTCTTTTGATCTTTATATGCTTTTGTGCCAGTTTATTGAATATGGAAAAAGCCTATAATTAATTACCTTGTTTCTTTCAGAGGATTTTCTCGTGACATGTTATTGTCGCTTCTCAGTCTGATTACATTCTTATGAATGTTACGTTATTTTCTCATTTAGTGTAGGCTGATATAATTCTCTGGATGGCTTTCTGATGACCAAACATGTCATCCCTCAGTTAAGAACATTCTATAGAGTGTGCATATAGTGCTATAAAGATATAGTGCATTATTCCAGGTATTTTACCTGTTACTATATACTGAATATATAAGTTATGGATTAATGAATGAAACAATTAGCTCATTGTTCATTTAATAAATACTGCTCACAAAATTAGGGGATACTCTAATGAAATCTCCATATATGAAATCTATATAAATATAGTTATTTGTTCTGATGATTATAGAAGTTTGCCTTCATTTCTCCTTGTTGTACAGGTATGCAGGGTTTAACATTCGTCAGCATCCGTTGGCTCTAATTAAAAAAATCATAAATGAAAGTAATGACAACATTAATAAATAATGAAAAAATGATAATGAAAAATCCCCCCATATATATATATATGGGGGGATATAATACACACACACATGTATATTCTCTCTTACTTGCATTCTACCGCTGATTTACATCCTCGGTGGTACGGCTTTCCCATACACATGGTCAAAAATGTCTTAAAATTAATGGGAATTTGTAAATTAAAAAGGTTGCACATAACAATTTAGGCTTCGGATGTAGTGGCATTAAGGATGCTGGGTAGATTGTAGTGTTCCTCTAGTGTTTTCAGGAGTATCTCTGATTTATATATAGTTTATTTATAGTTTTGCACACAGTTGTCTGGCTGGCTGACTGACTTTGGTAATGTTTCTCAGGAAGGTATTGCGGATGTTAAACTCTGCATATTCTGCAGACTCACCTTAGCTCGTTGTCATCTTTGAGCTGTCTGATCCATTAAATTCTACTTTGTATGCCTAAATCAACCATTGTTCACTAAGAACCTTCAGCTCAGGCTTCAATTCTTCCAAACAGCATTAACACTGAAGCATCGCAAAGAACTGTGAAATCTGATCCGCTTTGGTGAATGTTTCAGGGGATTAATTAGTTGACCAAACACTCTGCAAAATAATAGAGAACATTTTGATGAAATCAGATCATCCACTGTCGAGAAAGGATTATGGTTTTTGTTTGTTCTCTGGAGATTATTAATTTGTTTTGGGCCTTTACCCTTAACACAAAAAGCTGTGTCAGGAAGATCCTAAGCCTTTATGGGAGAATGTGCTGTTCACCACCACAGCACTGACAAGCTTTTGGCTTTATCAGGCCGTAAAAGGTAGATGGATTTAAAATAATGTACATATTATATACGTGTTGCTTTTGTTTACACTATGCTTTAATGTCTTGATCCTGAATGGCTATATTCTACTCCCCTCACCCCTCAAGTTAGGCTATATGTCATTAGGGAAGATTTCATTAGAGTATCACCTAATTTTGTAAACAGTATTTAACAAATGAACAATTATATTGTATTAATATAATTGTTATTATAAATATATAACTAATGTTTTCATTCATGAATTAATTAATTTGCATTCCTTATTAATCCAGTTCAGAGTGCTGCGACTACTGGTATCACAGGGTACCAGTCAGGATCCAACCCTAGGTAGGGTGCTAATTCTCTGCAGGTCACACATTCACTTAACCATTTAACCTAGCACATGTAATTGGAATATGGGAGGGAACTGCAGTATCAAAAAAAAAAAATCCACACGTGTACAGGGGGGGCATGACTAAAAATGTTTGATTTCTAAGGAGCTCAGTTTTATTAAATAAAAAAATTGATTTCTCTGTGGAGAATTCCTTTCCTTTTTACTTTTTGTTTTTTGTTTTTTCCGACTTTAAATTAAATTGAATTTAGAATTTTTGACTTATTTTCTTTACAATACCCATGTAACTCAAGTTTTGGCTTTTTGGTTAGTATGAGTCTGGAGTCTATCCGATAATTTACATGTAGAATTTAGAATTTACATAATGACAGATTATTATTTTCTCTTATAATACTTTAGACCTCAACGTACAGCTGTTGATTGGATGGACTGATCTGTTTTTGTTAACAAGATTCAAACTTGCCAACTTGTACTTGCTTTTTGTCCTCGAGCCCTACCTGGCCACCCTAACCCCTCCATTCATGCTGCATTATTCACAGAACATGTTTAAAGTAGAGCACTTACTGCACTGTAGCATGATCTGGCTATACCCATTTAATTGTACAGTCCTGTGAAAAATTCTTATTCCACCATTAGATTTGTTAGTATAAATGTATAAAGACCTATAGATAGATATATAACTTGAAATAGTTACCCAATAATACTGTTTTCCACTGATCTTTATTCCGGTCTTTGTGGGCTTTAGCACATCTTAGGCTTTTCATCCTTTCTTTCTTCTGAAAAAAAGTGTTTTTTTTTGCTGCTATTCTCCAAAAAAGACTATTCCTAATCAAATGTCTTCAGACTGCAGAAGGGTCAGCTTGGCATCCTGATAAAGTATAAGGGGAGGTTAATACTCTCCATTGTAGCCTATAGAAGCTGTTTCTTCTGACTTTCTTTGTCATTTGTAATTTTTAATTTATTTATTCAAATAAATGTCATACAAATGGTTGTATTCTAATAAAAAAAACTGAGAAATAATTATATAATAATTATACCATTGCTATACCAACAAATTGAAAGATCTCATGGTGTCCTAAGACTTTTGCACAATACTGGAAGTGGTTTCCAGTCACCGCTGGAATTCACACCTCTCTTCTCTACATCCCAGAGGAATTGTTTTCAAACAATTCCTATGTCTGATCATCCTGTGCATCCTTCATACCGCACATACAAATCAAAGCTACTTCCAACCTGGGATCAAACAGCTTTTCTTTTAGAAGTTCTCACTTAGTCTTTGAAAGATTAACAGGTTATTGACTACATGGCAACCCAGGCCAGTCTTCTCCTGTCCTCGTTTGTGTTATCTGATGGTTGGATTGAGGGTGGCCTCTGGACTCAAAGTGTTGCTTGTTTTAGGCTCGAGTGGGTGGCTTTGATGTAATGCTGGAGCCTTTTTTTTATTGCGTTCCATGCATGTGTGTGTTCCACTGCTTTCATAAACACCTAAAAAAAAAATAGAGCATGCCGGGTGATGTCACCCAATAAGTGGACACCCACATAAATGCACATCGAGTACGTGCCTGTGTTACTACTGCAGAGCAACCAACACGCTCGACAAGGATAGATGTGGTTTATTTTTCCTCTTTATCTTCAGTTCTGAAGAACGGCTTTGGCACTCGAGTGCCATTTCCTCCATGCTGTCCCTCAAAGCTCTTTCCACACACATGCTTAATTTGAGATTTCCTACTTTTCAAAGGTTTTAGACAAGTGGCAATAATTAGAAATGGCTATTTTAGTTTTGGCTTTGTGTACTGCCAAGAGGGAGATATTAGTGTTACTCAGATGCAACTGCAGTGGACTGATGAAATGACTCAGGCACTTTTGGTGAAAGAAACGAACAAACAGCAAACCTTGCTATGTTAATGGGTTTTAGCTCATGTTTTTTGGTCACGGCAGGAAGAAGCGTTTGCAAAAATAAGCAAGTCCATGTCACACGTGGAAAATAGAAAAGCTCTCGTGTGGCCTCCATTTTCCCCAACGTCGTAAATAACACTTTCACCAAAGGGATCAGGTTTTATAAATAGGATGTGTCAAGAGTTGCTCGAACATCTCAGGTTTCTAAAATTTTGTGGTGGCTTACCAGCACCGAAAAGTCTGCTTTTTAATTTTGCTTCCTGTGGGCTAACCAACTGACGCCTCACTGCGAGGCTCCGTATTTCAACAAGGCCACAAAAGCCCCAGCGTTCCTCTGCCAGTCTCCACTGGCCCTTTGAGAACAGAGTGTACCATCATCAAACTTGTGTCTCTGCAATCTGGCCAAGCCTCATCTGTCAGAGCTAGGGTAAGTGAGGGAGTGATCGTGCAGGGCAAGGGAGAGGAAGCTCCCAGATAAACATACCGCAGCGCCTAAACTCCTAATCACTCTGCGCTTCCGTTTCCAGCCTCTATAATTAGAAGGCCATCTTTTCCATGTATTCCCAGTTGATGCAAATGCCTCTTGTGGCTTGGCACCTCATTTGGGGCGTAGGTTAGTTTATGGCCTAGTTATAGCTAGCTTTAGTCTTCTGATACAGCATAAATAGCTAACCGCCATCTAATTCACCGCCTTGCTGTTTTTCTTTTTCATGTGAGCAATCTGTGCATGACCCTTCCTCCAACACCCCCCGAACCCATGCTTCCTTCTTAACGCTCAGCGTGAGGGCACAGCCACACCTACAGCAGCTGCAGCTCTGAAGTGTGAACATGAGGATGGATGCTGGAGCCCAGGCTGCATGAGCTCATCTAGTACTTTGGCTATTTTTGCGCACATTTATTTCATCCATCCTGCACGTGTCGGTGCGAGGGCTTTTTATGTCATGCCATTTCCTTTTATACATTTGTCAAACCACTTTATAATGACTTGTCTTTAATTACAACCTTCTGAAACCTCAGCATGGAAAGTTGAGCAGTGGAACATGACTACTGTCTCATTAAATTATGATTGTGTAATTTAGAGGCCGAACCCCGCTGCGTCTTGCGTGATGAGGCCTTTTTGCACCGTTTTTAAATGGATTTTCTATATGTATTTGTGTTTCCATGGCCGTCAAGTTTGCATTTGGACGTTTTTTCTGTCGTGGTTTGTTCAGTGTGTTGTTTATAGCTGGAGTATATGCTTTCTGTAGCTTGACTAACTTCAAATAAAAGTGGAGGAATGAAAGGCTCTGTCAGCAGAGGTTCCACATGGATTCGCCTGTGGTCGAGTTTAAAATGGAGAGGGAGAGTTTGGCATGTGGTTCACCATTGAATACAAATTGCAGTGCCAAGGCTACAGTTCATTATTGCCCTTTATTGCGCTATAAACTCGTCTCTTATGTCAGGTTTACCATCAGTACATGCCTGGGTGCTATCTAGCTTTGTTTTGGCCTAACTACATCAAGCTGACCAAACGTGATCAGGCATTGTAGTGTTGTTTTGGTGGTTATGTAATAATCCGATCTCTTTCTGACACACAGGTATGTTGCTGGTGACGGCCGACACACTGGGACATGATTTTCATGTCTTTCAAATAATGACTCATCCGTGGGCATCGTCTCAGAGTGCAGTTCATCACCTGTACACCCTGCACAGAGGTGAAACTGAAGCTAAGGTGAGAGTGAATGCATCCTTCTACCTGTGCTTGTAATAGATCAAACTGTATAATGTAGGTAACCTATCACAAATTTAGATTCCAGAATGACTAAACAAACCTGTCTGCCAGAAAGGTGAAATTCATTCATTTGTTGATGTTATTTATATAGAGCAAGGTCACATCGATACTAGTCAGACACATTATAGTCCATTATAAGTTATGAATTTATTATAAACTAAGGAGTTTAACTCATGAAGCCATTTTTTTACTTTCTTTCTGTCCGCCTACATCCCATCCCATCCCATCAGTAGGCGAGTTAGAGCACCTGATCCCCAAATGGGGATCATGGTTTTTAATGAGCTAATATATATTGTATATACTTGTAGTGAACTTGTATAGTGTAAATTACAATTTGTCAAAAATCATAACCAAAGTTTTTTTTTTAATAGTGTTGAATATCTCATTTAATTTATTGAATGAAAAACAAAAACAACATGGTTACTTTGTTGGTGGACTGACGTTGCTGCTGTTCTGCTCGGTCGGCTGGCTTCTATGGGTGACCGCTATCTATGGGAGAGTCCCGTACTGGGTATTACTTGCCAAAGGAAAAATAGAAATGGAAAATTCAGAATACGGTTTCTGCTGAATTTATGTGGATTATTGGAAAAATGCAAACCAAACCACAATGAAACGAAGACCTCTTGAAATCCATCGCATGTCTTTGGGATGTGGGAGGAAACCGGAGTATCCAGAGTAAACCGCCACGGACTTGGGAAGGAAATGCAAACAACACATAGACAGAGTTCGTGGTTGGGGTCAAACCAAGCCAAGACATTTGCACCAATGTGCCTTCCTCTTTCATTCATGTATACCCCCTTGATCCAATTCAGGGTCTCACTTCTGGAGGAAGCAAGACACAAACCAACCCTGGACAAGGCATCAGTTCAGTGCAGGGTGTGTGTATATACACATGGACGCACACTCTCTCACACTGGATCACATTAGAGAAAGCGGATAATGTAAAAAAAAGTGTAAGTAGACAATGTAGTTGTTGGGCAAAACTTAAAGGTATGCCTGACTGTGTTTGAAGGAATGGAGGCCAGGTAAGAGATCATCCCCACCACTGTAACAGCGATCCCTGCCCACCCTGCAATGGACTGGAATTCTAAAAAGGACATATTTCTGCATGCAACCTATGTTGTCTGGGATAGGCACCTGGCATTTATCAGGTCAAACAAAACGTGAATATGGGCTAGACATATGGAATATTTCATCCTTCCTCACAACTCCAGCCATTTTCATTTGTGATTGCGATGATTGTTTTGCGTTCCTAGACGCTTTAATCATTAAGCTAATCATTTGTAGCTTTTGAGGGCCACCCACAGCTGTTTATGGTTCCTGTGTTCTAGTGTCTCAGGAACTCTGCAGCTTGAACATGCTTTTCATCCTCTTTGGATCCCTTTATGTTTTTTAAATACTGTCAAGTGACGTGACTCGGAGCAGCATGGAGCTCTACACAGAGCAGAACGTGGCCCTGCTGCTGAACCCTCACCGCTCCTTTCATGAGTCCCTTGCGCTGTGTGTGATGGACAGCAAACCTTCTAAGTGCATGCTATGCCAATTCTGACTAGCCTGATGTAGGATGCAGAAGCAGACTACACTTATTAAAACATTCCCAGAGTGCTTACTTTTGAAGTAAAGATATTTTAATCAAGATGGTACAACAGGGTTTTGTCTTTGTAACATTTACTAGCAGACAGTATGAAACTGAGATATTTTATGTTTTGTCTGGTCAACTTCATTTCATTTGGTAATGAAACATCCATTCCTACATTTCACATCTGCAAAACATTCCAAAATAGTTTCTTTTTTAGTTTTGAATGTTGCTATTTTTTCACCACACTTAAAAGACGTTTTGGCACAGATTATACCAAGCAATTTAATGTTTCAGGTGTTATTTTGCCTCATTCTCCCTGAAAACACATCAGTTGTGCAAAAGTGCAGGGTCATCATTGCTACATTTTCCATTGCAAAATTCTCCAATTATTCTCAATTAATATTAGTCAGGACTGCAGGCAGGCTAATCCGGTACCCGTAATCTCTTCTTCCATAGCCATGCGGAATTCTCTGATTTGTCTTGAAGACGGCATATGTTGCTCTAAAATCTCCTGTAATGACCTTTGACCAAGAGAACTGACAAAACCCCATACCATGACAAACCCTGGCTTTTAGATTTGATTCTAACAGTCAGCTAAGTACAATACACTGTTCCACTATGTGAATGTGTGATTTCCACTCAGAAACCTCAGAGCAGAGAGAAGTCAATTATACTTCTGGACATGATTAAAATAAGGCTTCCTTTTTGCACAGTACATTTTTAGATGGCATTTGTGAATGTAACTCCATATTGTAGTGCTTAATACAGGTTTGCCAAAGTGATGCCTTGCCTATGTACCTATACTAGTTATTGATAAATAACAGTTCTTGATGCAGTGCATTTGAGGGTTTAAGGTTTTTTCCCTTGCCCTTTATCCATTGAAATTCCTTCGGATCCTTGAATTGTGTAAGGATATAATCACTGTAGAGAACGAATGTGCAAATGCACTCCAAACTTTCTTTAAGGAATCATTGTTTTTAAACATTTTCATAACTGTATCTCACATTTGTTGTATCCTTTGGTGGATACTGATTTTGTACCAAATCATGTTTGCAACCATCAGTTAACATCACCTGTTTGATATAGCATGATTATTATTTTATTTACCTCAGTACTAGCCCTAAATAACGCCCACTTTTTTGGAATTTTTTGCAGACCTGAATTGCATGAGTAGATGTTCATTAACATTTTTTACCAGGTAAAACAAAATGTCTCAGGTTCATACTACAGGAATCTTCATGGTTTGATTATTTGACAGAGCAAACTCTAAAATGGTTTTCTTAAAACATCTCATAGAAAAAAGGTTTAGATGTGTTGTTGCTCACTGGCATCAGGCTCCAGGTTTTAAGAGCTTGAGTATTTGAATATGATCCTGTGGCCAGCAGTCGCTCCCAGTGGGCCAGTGTGGGCCAACACTTACTCAGTCATCTTTACACCACATCATCTTTGTCTGTTGCAAATGGACTGGAGAGTGAGAGCGAGAGTGAGAGCAAGAGAGCAGCTGGCATTGTTTAACTGCTGATCATGGTTTGTTAAAATGTATTTGCATACTATGTAGAGTCACACAACGTTTGTTTCAAAGTCTATCCCTTTTTCTCTAACTATTCATAAATTGCTTACTTCTCACTTTCACCACAAAAGCACTGGAAAACAAAAATGCACAGACGTTTCTGCACTTTTACCCTCATCAAAATATCCAGATTCTATTAATGCATAAATTTGAAATGGCTTGAACCCCACACATACTGCATCTCTCTCTTTTTAGTCTGTGAACAGGTGTTACACGGCCTGTATTTGCGTGTCAGATAATGATTTGGCTTGCATCCCATAATAAAATGATGTTTCTCTGTGAACTGCAATATTATGCTTTGATGTATTGCAATTGTATTTACTGTAGTTTGTTTATGGTTTAGGTATCTCTAATCAAATTCAGACGTTTTTACATAGATTTTATTTAATAGATGTATCTAAATGAAAGTATCAAAACTCTGTACTCTCTGGGAACATATCACAATTTTATAAAAAATGTTTTTAGAAAATTCTAGACATTTAAACGTGTTAGAAAAAACCCTGAAATTTGTCATGTGCAAAAGTTTGAAGATTTTTCCGGATATCTTTAGGACATAATTGATTTGGAAGGCTTTAATTCGACTCAGGTGTAGTCCATTTCAAAGCTTAATATATTCTGTGATGCTTTAAGGCTTTTAGAGTGTTGTGCTTAGACTCAACAGCTTACACTTGTGCTTACGCTCACTCTTCTGAACTGCTCAAGAGAATCTACAATGAAAGAAAGTTGACCCTCATAAATTAGAAGTTGTCAATGAAAGGATATTTAAAAATCTCCTGCTTCCATGTTTCCACTTTCCAGAATGTCATTGAGAAATAGAGTCAAACCAAGATGTGGATGACCAAGAAAACTTGGTTAACTTGCCTATACAATTAATCATTCAGAAAATATTCATGCAGCTTTGAAACTCGTACAGAAATCCTACCAAGTAACCAATGTAAGATGTTGGGCTAGCTGTTAGTTATTATTGCAGCTCTTTGTATTGGTACCTACATAAAATAATGCGTATTGTGCTTTTTTACCTAATTGACTGATATATTATTAATTGCTAAGGTTGCAATTGTATATATTGAGTTAGAATCTGAATTAAAAAAAAAACTGGCATGAAATCACACTCGTTTCTACATGTGACCGATAAAAGTCAATATACAAACAGGTAGCTATCAAGTCCACAAACTTTTGTAAAACGAATACAAAATGATGCTGCTTTAGAAACAAGACTTTGTACACTATATCGTATGTTACACTAGCAATAACACAGCTATATGCACTACTTTGACATGAAATTTACAGTTTGTTTTTTAATACATTTTTTCCAACAGTGTACTTCTGCACATTTTTTCCCACGTTTGGCTAATAATAAATGCATAATTAGCAAGACAACCACACAAATTAGGAATTTGACATTGCAGTCTTACATTTGTCTACCAGTGACCATGTGAGCAAACACAGTATATTAGTTGGCTAACCTCCTATAATGGGACATCAGAAAGACATAGCGATGTTTGCAAATGGCATAGTATGACATTTCTAAGGAAGTAAGCCAGATAAAAAGTAGTCTCCTGTTACTATAATGTTACCTAATAGAGTGAAATACCTCCACACATGAACTGGATATGTTTCTGGATGTAGGCAACATCAATGCTCAGCCACTCTTGCATTAAAGATTGCAGATTACAGATGCCTTTCCTGGCCTCATATTTGTTGTTCCAGGTAGTTTGCCAGATTGTCAAGAGGATTCAGATCCAGGGATTTTGTTGTCCAGATGTGTGCCTGTTCCTAAATGTTCATCATGCCAGTCAGTCATATTTGCAGGACTGTGAACTCAAGGACAGTAGTATTATGTTCCTCAGTAAGATAATGAGACGACCTGGCCATCTACCAGCCCTGTGTAGGCATTATGGTTCAAATTTACTTTCTCAACCAAAGGAGCCACGTAATTAAAACGTCCCCAGAACCTTACAAAACCTCATCCAGCTTGAACTGCACCTTGCACACAGTCTTCATTGAAGGCTTCTTGATGTCTTTGATAAACGACGCCAAGCGTCTTTCACATACTAGCAAAAAAGATACTCATCTGACCAGATAACACATTTCCAGTTTTTTTTTTTACCCATTCTAATCGGACACCCTAGTGAGCAGAAGTAAGAAAATGCCTCTTACACTTCACTCCATAAGTTTATGGTATGCATTCCCACGCAGAGTGACTATGAGAAAGGGTTTTAATGGATCTGTGTTGACTTCAGCAAGCAGTACTTGCCTGGAAGTGAAGCGATTTTTATTCACAAACTGGTCCCTGCTTGTCAGTTTCGGCTACAATTCAGATGAGAATTTCATGTAGACTGGGATTTTTGCAACTGCTGGAAGACTCGTATGGCAGTATGCTTGTATACACCTGCAGACTCAGCAAATTCCTTCACACTATGTTCTTTGGCACACCCAAATGCATCCCCTTCTTATACATCTGATTTTGACTTATCTTCCACTCTCAGGACTGAGACATTCGCTGCACGGTACCACCTGTTTTTAGTCTTTGAATCCCACTGAAGACCCTGCAGGTATTTTTAGCCTGATCATTTTTATCCATTGTCAGGAGACTGGAGTTACCACCACCTTAAATACGCATGGAGACTATTAAAAAATCTGTTTGATTATGCTCCATGTTGACACGATTGTGTCACTCAAACCCTGTGTATTTTGCAGAATGCCCATTCTACTACATTCCAATGGTCTTGTGTTGGATTCGGTGGCTGGGAAAGCCAAGCAATCATCGTTCTGTTCATGATACCAGATTGACTTGGTGCATTATCATGCTGGAAGTAGTCATTAAAGGTTGGGAAAATTGTGTCCATGAAGGGATGTGCATGGCCAAGGACGCTACTTAAATATGCTGTGGTTTTTAAGCAAGAATGCATTCCTCAAACCAGTACACACCTTCACCTGCCAATACTGATGACACAAGGCAAGCTTGATCCAGGGATTCATGCTGTTGCTGCCAGATTTTGTCCTTACCCTCCGTGTGCTATAGTAGAACTCCGCTTCATACTCAGCTTTCTGTATTTGGTTGTCAGAATTGAAACCTGACACATTCTCCTTCTGTTGTAGCACATCTGCTGCAAGTTTCGATGTGTTGTGCATTCTAAAATGCTTTTCATATGACATTTGTACAAAATAATTATATTTGTTGCCATAGCTTTTCTGTATACTAAACCGGTCTGGAATGGGTTTATCAAAGCACATGCCCAGAACTACTACTCACCAGTGAACTCTAGATACTATTGTGTGGGGAAAATCCCAACCCCCTAGCACCAATAATCATGTCATAGCCAAAATCACTGGAACCACATTTTTCTCCCTTGTTGTAATGGATGATGTAAACATTACCTGAAGCTGCTAGCCAAGATGTGCAGGATTTTATGCATTTCACTGCTGTCATGCAATTGTCTGATTAGATGCTTAAAGGAACAAGCAAGTATTCAGGTGTTCCTAATACAGGTGTTGGTGTATATTGCTCCTGGGTTTGATCCCAGGGTGGAGCAGTCCATGCCCATTCTGTGTGGAGTCAGCATGTCCTCCACGTGTCTGCGTGGGCTTACTAAGGGTACTCTGGTTTTCTCCCACAGTCCAACAACAAATACGTTAGGTTCATTGATTATACAGTATGATTATTCTTTATATAGCCTTGTGTATAGATGTAACCTTCTGTGTGTGTCGCAGAAATAGCCACTGATGCTGATAGCAACGAGAAATAAACCAAATAAGTAATAAAATACCCGAAAATATCCATCTATATATAAATAAACGAAATAAAAAGCATAGAAAAATTTGTACAATATAGCTGAGAATTGCTTAAGTGTTGAAATATGCTGCTCAAAAATTAGGGGATACTTTAGAATGAAATCTCCCATAATGAAATATCCCCTAATTTTCGTGAGCATTGTAATATATAAAAGCCCAGGAAGGTAAGTACAATTGAATTCGGTTCTTGATGCATTTTGACTAGAAATAAATAGTCTTGTTTTCACAGTACTCTGCACAGCTGTTTAAACTTGTATGAGTGGAGTCATTTCAGCCGAAATTTGATTTACGACTCGGTGCACAGTGATTCAGATTCACATTAGCTCTCGCTCAGTGCAGATATCTGATGTGTTTACCATGTTTTTTTTTGTTTTTACTGTTAGTCTACAGTACTGTATTTTTAGTGCAAATAAGTGTCAATTGGTCCTAAAAAGGATTCTTATTACAACCATGAGAGCGCCAGTAGAGTAAGTCTTTTTACTTTTTTTTTTTTTTCAATTCATTACTCACCAATTTACATTTGATGTTTATGACATTATTATATAATAAGCTTTGTGTTAATGATTTTAGACAACTGTTGTTCAATGTGTAACTGTTTTAAGATGCAGTGTAGACTTAATTCAACTCCTCGGTTTATGATGCATCTAATTTACGGTGGATTTATCGAAACATATCCTCATCATAAATCAGGCAGCAAATATACAATACAGCTACATTAATGCATATAACACTGTGGGAGCAGAAATTATATTTACTATTTTCTATTAATTGTGAATAATTAATAATGAGTATTAATCTTTTAAGAAAGTTAGAATTGTGTAAATTGCAAGTATAGTATATAAAATACAAAGCTGTAACTGAATGACACAAATGAAACAAAATGAAAAAGCTGGAAATGAAATAAATCATTAATTCATCCTTTTATTGTCTTCCGCTTAATCCACATTGGGTCGCGGGCCAGCCGGTGCCCACCTGGCAACTCTAGACAGAGCGCCAATTCATTGTAGGGCACACCCATTCACACACTAAGGGATACTTTAGAGACACCAATTAACCTAACATGCATGTCTTTGAATGTGGGAGGAAATCGGAGTACCCGAAGTAAACCCATGCAGACACTGGAAGGACATGCAGACTCCAGTACCCAGGTCGCTCCACCTTGGGATTGAACCCGGGACCTTCTTGCTGTACGGCAGCGATGCTACCCACAGAGCCCGTGCAGTAGTGTTAGCTTCACCAAATACTTGTGACACACAAGACAGTGAGAAAAGCAGCCAGTCATTTTCTAATCTGGCAAAGGGTGCGTTTTTTTTATATTTTTTTAATTTTTTAAGTTAGTTAATGAGTTTTATTTCGTTGTTTCAAATGACATGCAATCAAGTGTAGTTCTGGATTAGATAACACATTGGCAGCTGTTATTTGCATATATAGCTTTAGTTACTTTTCACAGTGGTGACTGCCATCAACTAAGCAGTGCAATGGGTGGAGTCAACTGATAGTGAGATAATCTGGTTCATTTAAGAACAGAAATGAAATGCAAGCCAACAGATCCCATGTGGATGTGTGGTCTTACGCTCTGGTGCAGTATCATTTGGCTTCATACACAACGTGTCTTGCAGAATTAAAGAACAAATTTGAGAATGTATATTGCGTGTGGAAAAGTGCAAGTACACCAAGTACACACACAGTCACCCAAAGTTCAAACTGATGTTTTTTTCAGACGCTTGAGGGCTTGAAGTAACCATGAATATTTTCCAGGGATCAGTAACACATCTTTGCATTTTAAGGTTAAATGTAGTTTGTTGAAATATTGTTAAAAAGTTTGGTGAATCGCTGCTGGGGTTTAGTTTTCTTCTCTCCCAAATGCCAGTGTGTTGATCTTGCACCAACATTTCTTTTTTGTTGGCAACGTGTGCAGCATTTTTTTGCTTAACCACAACTAATATTTATCCCTAGAGACCTGTACTTATTCAGCAAGTGTCTTGTTTGGGGATGTACACAAAGCTGCTCTCTGCTCGGCTGCTTTCACTTTAACTTTTACAGCCTGTCTATACTGCCAACTCTAAAAGCCTAACTGGCATTTTTCCTTACATTTTATCAAAACTGCTTTACAATTGCATCTAGTTGCTCAACTTAAATTCAGCTTGTGCCTTTGGAAAAGAGTGGTTGATAAACTCAAATTTGTATCAAAATATTTTTTACTATCCAGACAATAGGTGTGATTTCATTACCATGTGGTAAAGAAGGATAACATATTTAGGTGTTAATGAAGTAAAGTTTTGGTACATATTTCAAGTAGTTTTATTATGAGAAGGTGTCATGTAACTATAGATCAAATGCTTTTGTGTTCTACAAAAGTTCAGTCATTTTCCTTCAAAAAATGTTTGTTTCTTAGTTTTCAAATCCTTACTCTGCATGTTTGCTTTCATTTATGTACTGCTCTACTCCCTCTGTAAGGGAACCTTCAGAAATGTATGTGTATATATGCGTGTGTGTGTGTGTGTGTGTGTGTGTGTGTGTGTGTGTGTGTGTGTGTGTGTGTGTGTGTGTGTGTG
>JAVSBV010000049.1:4150161-4163182 GCA_033117975.1 Parotocinclus spilosoma
TGTCTGTCTGTGTGTCTGTCTGTGTGTCTGTCTGTGTGTCTGTCTGTGTGTCTGTCTGTGTGTCTGTCTGTGTCTGTCTGTCTGTGTCTGTGTCTGTGCCTGTGTGCCTGTGTGTCTGTGTGTGTGTCTGTCTGTCTGTGTGTGTCTGTGTGTGTCTGTGTGTGTGTCTGTGTGTGTGTCTGTGTCTGTGTCTGTGTCTGTGTCTGTGTCTGTGTCTGTGTGCCTGTGTGCCTGTGTGCCTGTGTGTGCGTGCTTTGATCAGAACCAGCAAAAAATTCTCTGTAATCACAACCTGCCGCCCGGGCTTTTTAAGACACACACTGACTCTGGAGATTCATCTTGGCGACTTTAAGTTGATTCGATGTTAAAGATAAAATGATCGTCTGCTCTGTAAACATCAGCCAACCAGTCAACCCAGGCTTCAAAGTCCTGCTCCAGTTTAACATGCACCATGTTGCAGTCTTTAGGATTTAGTGCTTTGGTTACAGTGTGTTGTTGCGTTATTGCCACAGGATTTTGTACAGGCATGCATGTTGTGCTTTCTTTGCCCTTTGTGTGGCGCTGTATTCTCACCTTTCATTTGTGAATTTGCAGCTCGAGCTTAAGTTTAGCACAATAGCGCTGTATGATTTTTATCCAGCAAAATTGAACTACTGTTATAAATATTATGAAATAAATCTTTAAAAACCAGAGAAGAGTTTTCTAACATAAGTAAAAAAAGGTTTTATATTGTTTTTAATTAGAAAAAGCAAGTTCTTGTCATATGTATTGTATTTTATATAGATAGTACTTTCTTGATCAATAAAGGAATAAAGAAAAAATGGGAGCTATTTTAGAAAAACGATTTTGACAGAGCACTGTTATTTTGGTTATATAATAAATCAAAGTTAATTATATAGTGCTTTTTACAGTGGAGTATTGTCTCAAAGCAGCTTTATAAATATCTAGGCCCAAAAGCCCTAACTGAACAACCTAGGGCAAACAGTGGCAAGATAAAACTATTTACATGGTACAGGAACAAACCATGGGAGGACCAAGACGAACTAAATTACCTAATTAATACGTTTATAACAATAATTAAAATGAACAGATGCCGAATGTAACATTAAAAGCGATACCATTTCAAATGTAGTAATACATTGGAGAATACGATATAATGATTACAACATTTCTTTTTAGCAATAATTATATTTAGTGTAATTAATACACGTATATTTAATTTAAAATCTAATAATAATAATTATTGAAAAAGGATAGTAGTAGAAGTATTTCACAGTAGCTTACAAATGTACACTCTACATATAAATGCTATTTTCTTTAAAACTTTAGACACATCTGTACGAATTACTTTTTATTCTAGCCAGTTACGTTCTGAGCTCTTATAAACCACTCGTGGAACATTTGAGGATCACTTGGAAAGTTTTGCGCACATTTTTTATTTAATTTTTGAAGTGTTTTTAAATTTGCTTATTCCCTGAACAGTTTTTTTGCGTATTATTCATAGTCAGTAATGAAAAGCAGGTTGTCTTTAGAGGGTTTCTTTTTTTGTTGTTTGTAAGTAATGTTTTTACAGATTATGAAGTGATTTGGGTTATGCCTGTTAAGACGATGCATGAGGTTTGTTTTTAAATCGAGGCGCTCGTGTCAGAGCAAGCAAACAGTGTTGAGGCCATTGATATTTCATTAAATTCTCAGGATGACTGGTTTGATACCAAATACTCTAATCAAAACACGACTATGCTTGGTTACATTTATCATGTAGCGCACAACCTGTGCACTCCCCGTTATGTTTGTGGTTTTCAGATCTGTGTTATTCATGCTTGATTATTTGTTTATGTAGCACCACATCTGTGGCTATTGACATCAGGAGCAAGGTTACATCGATACTAATCAGACTCTGAGCCAATTTAGAGGAGCTAATTCATTAAACTCATGTCTTAGGGAATGTGGGAGGAAACCAGATAAACCCACACGGACATGGGGAGGACAGGAAAACAGGTAGAGATCTGTGGAGCTGTGAGGCTGACAGCACTAACTACAGGTGTTCCTGAAGACCTGGTTTCAGTCCCCAAGCTGAGCTTGCACTGTAAAGGTTGGGTAGCGCAGGTGTGGGGCCCTGTGACAGACTGGCATCCTATCCAGTTAGTACGTTTGCCTGTGCCAAATAATATCTGGGATAGGCTCCAAATTTTTAACCCCATCCCGCCACTCTCTGTGAGCTTGACGTTGATAGTCAGGGTCAAAACGGAGCCATTAAAGTGCACCAATGTCAGGAAATTCATATATGTATGGGATAATGTTCACAATCCTCAACCTTAATATGTAACATAATTTAGCATTGAAAGCTGTGATCTGGCAACTGGTTCTGGTTCCAAATGCTTGTAGAGAATCAGAGGTGTCACTGTGATGGTGTAAATGTCGACTTGGTATTGGATCCAACCTGAGAGTTATGATGTGAATGTCATAAAAAATGGCAATGGAAGATCATTCGTTTTAACCAGGATTACATCGCGATATTGAAATTTGAAAACAGTTTTCTTACATCTCAGAACTCTTAATGTAAAAAGTTGTGGGAGTAAATATCTTTAAATAATACTAGAATGGGGTATTATAGCATTTATAGAATAAGTAATGTATAAATGCTTGTTTATATGATATATTTTTATAGTTTTATCACTATATTTGCAATGCAGTATTTGTACTGCATGCTTTTGTAACTTTAAGGTAATTATCACCAGTTCTGTCTGGCCAGCTGATTTGGAAAAGGCTGTAGCACTCTTTGTGTTTTGTAGCTCTTATCTCTTGCATGTAAAGACTTGTAGAAATGGCTGATGTGTTTTTATCAGTCAACGTGAGCCACTATGATCCATGTTGCCCTTTCCCACTGTGTGTAAGTGTGTTTTTGTCACTTCTCTTGACCTGAGGCTTTTCGTTGTCACACCACCTTACAGAGACACTCCATATTTTATTTAACTTCTTAGCTACTTGACCTTTTGATACATGTTTTAATTTTATTCTTACATATATATTTTTTATACAGAAATGTAGTTAAATATTTATTCAGGTCCTTGTTGTTGGACCTGAGTGTGACATGAGTTTTTTTTGTGTTAGTTTATTGTAACATGATCTCCAGTGGAAGTTAGGAAGGGGCTTGGTATACATAATTATTTAAAAGAAAACTATAGAAGGCTTATGATGAAAAGGTCTCCATGGCAGGAGTCTCTCATGAGGCTGAAACCATTGTACCAAATGTAATGTTGAGACTGGCTAGGCAGACTGCTGTTGGGTATCAAAATGTGCATTAGGTTTTTGGGGAAAGCTTTTTAGGTTTAAGTTTTTTTAGGCATGTAACAATCTGGTATTGAACTAAAACAGTGGCTTTGTATTGTTTAAGATTTGAAATATTTTCCAGCTTCCCCACTTACATATTTTTAAAATCAATGAATCTGATGTCTGGAATAACTGTCCATGTGAACATAAAGTCATGGCATAATAATAATGGATGCCAGCATGTGAGTAGATATTGAAATATATACATAAATACATATAAATAAATATTAAATATTACCGTTTTGTTATTTGTACAAAATTCTATAGGGCTTAAGCTCTTGATTTATCTATCAGTATTTTGGAAAATGCAAATTTTATTCACCACAGTCATGGAAATTTTATTTAAAAGACATTTGTTGGTTAAAACAAGGGGGGTTCTGGCTGTCAGAATTATGTATTAATGGTAATCATTTTTAAAATTCCAAATATTTGGGATTTATTTTCTCTCTCTCTATTTGGAATATGTATATACCCTACAGGGCCCTATGTTTTAAACTATTTTGCGCACTATTTCATACAGTTTTGCTCATTATATTTCTGTATGATGCTTTGCAATCAAATATGATTTATTTAGTGTCAAATACGAGCAAGCAAGCAAACATAAGCACAGAAATAATGAAATATTTTAATCCTTTGACAGGTCTGGCATAATTTGCTAGATTAAAAATCTCTTTTTTTTTTTGTTAGTTTAGATTGTGTACAGGCAATGTGTTTAGTTACGTGCTGGAAGAATCAGTGACATGGAGAAAATCTGAGTCAGAAATGTTGCTTTTGTCCAAATAGGTTCCGACTTATTCTTTTTGTCAGTCAGTGCAGATGTTTCCCTTAATTACCAAGAGCGCTATGTAACATGTTCTTTGCCTGCTAAACTACAGAAAAGTTAATGTGGAATTAATGAGATGAGAGAGACATGTAGCTCTATAGTAGTATGTTAATTAAAGGATACGTTTACTTTCTCTTTGTGTGTAACACAAATGTATTTTTATTTAGAAACTCAGTATATTTCTTCATTTTTCCCCTCACTATGCTAAGATGTCATTTCTGGGAACAAAACTAGTCAAAACTGCATCAGTGACAATATTCTGTTTGTATTAAGGAGCGGGACTACATAACTCTCAAGGATCAGTGCTGTAGCATAGGAAGAAATACAAGAAGTAATATGTCGTAGTCACCATTCTTAAAACTCAAACCCTACCACTTTTGTATAGGCTTTTGCATGTCCTTAAAAATCATTTATCTTAAATTAATTTATCTAAAAAGGCTTTATTTTGTATTAAATTGTCTTAAATCTGTCTTTAGTGTTATTTTATTCACCATCTGTTCGATTTCGAGGCTTTTCCCAATGTCGAAAACGCACTGACCAATCACCATTGCTTCTGGTGTTGACATAGCAACAACAGCTGACAACTGTATTTGACAGGGCTGGTATTTAACTCGTATTTATGTAACTATAAATATAGGTCAATTTATTTACATCACATTTCTTGTGCAATGGCCTTAATGCCCTTTACAGTAAAGTGTGTAAACATAATATTGATGTTGGATGCTTTTTGCAAATTGATAATGCAAAAGTGGTCTTATTTTTGTTTCTAAATGGTATTAAAACAGTTTCATATTTAATTTATTACATTTAATTTAATTTTTTGCCTAAGCATTTTTTGGAATTAACTGATTACATTCTTTGACTGTGTAAATGTTATTATTATTATTATTATTATTATATTATGTTAAAATGTGTAAGATAACATAAGCTTATGCAGTATATCTTTTAAATAATTTGCTCTAATTGTCTTTTTGGTCAATCCAGGACATGACAGTAGCTTCTTTTTCGTATTCTCAAAAATGATTTGCCATTTAAAAATGTTAAGACTGTGGATTCAGATGTGCAGGTTGTATTGGATTTATATCATGGGGTTGTTAATTAATGAGAACTTCTGAGTACATCAGCTCGCAATACAGGTGGGTAAAGCATTTGTTATGCTTCATCAACTTGTAAACCATTACACATTCATATCATATAATCACATCATTTGTTTTCAGTCTGGTTTTCCTCTTGAAATAGAATGATTAAATCATTTATTTACCATTTAACATACGTATTAATTTCACCATTTAGACTCAACACCAAGCATTGAGTAACACAAAATGATATTCTTTGTAATAATATGAAATCATGATGGAATAACACAGGTTTGACTAAATACTACAATTGTCACATTTTCAGCCTATGACCTCAGACTTCTGGCCCTCTGCACTACAAATACTGTGGAACCTATGAATATTTAAAAGTAATTTGAAGGACTGATACTGAGCTTAATTTCCCCAAATGACTCCAAATTGCTTTTTTCAGTGATGTATTTACTATTACCAATTTACAAAATACAAACTTAATGAATAAAAGTGGCCTGTGAGAACATTGTAATGTGCTGTGTATAATGTTGACATCAACACTCCCTCACTTCTTCTCACCCTCCCCCACTTGCTGCTCCCCACACATCACGCGTCACCCGACGTTCATTTTCCAGATCTGAAGAAAAGGCGGAACCTAGCCGAAAAATGGGGGTTGACGTACTCTTTAAATATGTTTAAAATGCCTTTTTGTCATAGGAGCCTTTATGAGTTGGAGGTCAGATGTGGACCCCACTTATACTTAAGTAAATTGACATGATCAGATTACTGTCTTGATCAGAGCCACATGCCGGGGGGCACTGACTGAATCTCAGGATACCTTACGGTTCATTCGCTCATGCCCCATTTGCTCACTCTGCTCATCAAAGGTGAAAGATGCAGACCTACACACACTCACCTTCCCGTCTGCAAGTAGACTCACCCAAACAAACGCTTTCACATGTGGTTCTAATAATAATGTTATCTGAGCACCTTAATACAGATTCCCTCTGTCACTAGGGCACTCGTCTGATGAGCTGGAAATGTTAAAAAAAAAAATCTGGATCTGATTTCGGCTCTACAATTGACAGGGTTTACTTAATAAACTACCGCCACTTAATACACTTTTTAAAAACATTAAACATGTTCTGGTTAATTATTGTAAAGTTTTGCATTGGCGGCATGATGGCGCACGACATAAAAGCATCAGTTCGATCCCAACCTCGGACTAAACTTGCGTGTTTTTTTTTTTTTTTTTTTATGTATTTATTTATTTTAGTTTTTCGGTCGTCCAAAGACGTGTTAACTTTATTGGTCAGTCTAAATTGCCACAAGTGCGAGTGGCTCTGACTGCTATCAGTATATTGATGCTGATCTGGCATTAAACAAACTAACAATTTGAGTTGTTTTAATTATTTTTGGCATGTTAGTTTAGCTGAGATTACTGCAGTGAGATTTTATACTGTACTTTAAATATATTTTCAGAAATTAATTTTAAGAAGGGCAAAGAAAGATCAACGTCTGTTCATTTTAACAACAAAGGTCTGTTGCTATACCTAAAAAGTATAGTAAGGAAATAAAAGTCTGTCTTATATACATATATATTGAACCCAGACGTTTATTTCTGTGAGGTGACAGTAAGGGCCAAATGTACAATACAGTACAGCAATTATTTGTACCTCATATAAACCTTGAAAAAAAGTAGAACGATACCATGTTTTCAAGCCTGCGATATTCTATATATATATATATATATATATATATATATATATATATAATATATATCATGTAAATATATATTATATATATATTATTAACCTATGAATGACAGTCTGAGTGACGGAAAAGAGAATCGCAGGCTTGAAAAATGGTACCGTTCTACTTTTTGTGTTCAGTAAGCATTTCATGGTTTATAAGAGGTACAAATAATTGCTCTACTGTATTGTACAGTACAGTACTAAATATTTTGGCCCTTACTGTCACCTCACAGAGAGAAAGGTCTGGGGTCAATTCCAGGTGAAGTGACCTGGCTCCTTTCTCTGTAGAGTCTGCATGTCATCCCCATGTCTTCTTGGGTTTATTCTTGGAGTTCTGGTTTTCTCAACAGTCCAAATAAATGCTTTAGTTAAACAGATAAATTGGCCCTGATCTGAGTATTTATGTGACTAGCTTTGATATAATATTGAGTGCTGGTGTAATTTTGTGTCTGTCACTGAATGGCCATTGATGCTGAAAAGTGGTGTTATACACTAAATGTCTTTATATTGTGTTTGAATTAATATTTTTTCTTAATTACTGTGAAGTAAGTATTAAGTATCTTAGTCACTGAATGACTAATGATAATGTCCATTTCTGTAATGCGGATGTTAAACACAGCATACCTGCATTGCATAATGCATCAGTGTAATTCTAATAGCAAAAATATGCATTGGTTATTTATAATATATTTTATACAAGCTGCTGTTTTAATGCTG
Source organism: Parotocinclus spilosoma (assembly GCA_033117975.1). Lineage (NCBI taxonomy): Eukaryota > Metazoa > Chordata > Actinopteri > Siluriformes > Loricariidae > Parotocinclus > Parotocinclus spilosoma. The sequence continues at coordinate 4,157,853 of JAVSBV010000049.1, forward strand.
TACCTCACATCCCTAATTTCATGTAAAAATTACTTCCTAGAGCAATATTTACCATTATTCAGGGCGTGATGTAGAATACTACACTTTAAAATGCAGCCAAAATGGACAGTCTGTAACTGCTATTAAACAGACGTTTGCTGCTTTTACAGATTCTGGCCTAACACTAATGTGAGGTTGAAAATAGTAGCCAAGCATATGCAGTTTAAAAAAGCTGAGGCGAATGCAACCTTGGCTCGGCTTTGTGTATACCCTGGAGTCGCCACTGATGTCTTTTCCACCAATGTCTGATTTCCTCAGAAAACAGTAAATCTTGTGAAGTTTATTTTCTTTACAGCATCTGTGTTTTATAATGGCCCTTTTAATTTGTTTTCACTTTGTCCGGTGGGATTGCTTTTATCCGGCGCTTTCTGGTTTCGTTTTTTTCTTCCCTGGAAGTGAGTATTTAAATAATGATCGTTCTGGGACTTGGCACGGCCAGACATGACATGACAGTGCTTTACTCCTAGCTGAACAGCCATTGTTCCTCTTTCATTCTCCTCCTTCCCTACATTCCTCAATCCCTGCCTTCTGTGCTGCACGCTTTAACTAAAACATGCCTGTGAAACTTGGACCAGAAAAGTAGAAGTGAATGGGAGGAAAGGGAATATATCAAAGTATTCCCAAAGCAGTCGCAGTGCTTTATGTGTGCCACTTCTTTGCAGATGCTGTAGAAGCAATGTCTCAGAGCCTAGCTGTTGCGCAGGGTTTAACACTCAAACCTGCAACCATACAGTATATCATACCGCACTGCTTTAAACCTTTGAGGCTGTGTTTTTGAATCAATCAAAAACAGCCTTTTCTGTGTCTTATTTGAGAATAAAACACAGGCGGACGCTTCCGTGAGCGTTTAACGCAGTTGTGCTTTTCAACAGCAAGAGTGATCCAAGTGGTCCTAAATACAAACAGATCAGTTCGGGAGAGAAAAACAAGCTATCAGTGTCAGTCCAGATAACTCTGTGCCATTAGAAGAAAATGCAAATGGGGCAGAGTGAGCAGGACCTGCAGAGTCAGGTGACTGCGTGACCCAGACCATCTCTTCGACGTCAGGCCTGCAACGGCTGCGGATTTGCATCGATGGATTTTCTTTCCATTGTTCTGTCATGTATCAGTGCGCGAGCTCTCACGCATGAGTCATTAATCAAATGATGGTTTCGTAGGCAGTATGGCTTGGAGTGACCAAACACCTTGCACACTTAAACGTGCCATTTCTGAGGCTTTTTGCCAAGTAGGCTGTGCCAAGTTTTCATCTACTTTGCATGCTGAGTGTTCATCACAGGTTGTTTTTGCAACTACACTGACTTGTGTTCGTCGCCACGGTGGTGCTAGTCACTTTGATTTTAGTCATATGTTAAAATGATGGAAAGAGAAGGCATACAAGGGAAAAGTAGGTTTTCTTGGAAAGATGCTAAATTCATTAAGATTTTTTTTCTTCCCCTTCTCCTCGTCTTTGTCTGTCAGAAGCACCATTATGGGTTTTCAGGCTGCTTCCTGTTCAAATTCCTTTTCTTTTCTGCTGCTCTTGGACACAAAAGGTAGCTGAGCTTGGGGTGTAGTGGTTTTGAAATGTGAAGGGCCCTTGAGAGCCCCGGCGCTGTGTGGAATAGGGCGGGGGGTTTGTGTAATGTCTCCGGCAAAAGCAGGGCTTTATTGAGGGCCATGAGGCCTAAATAGCCTCTCTTTGGGTAAGCACAAAGCCAGCGTTTCTGCGCATTACTGAAACACAGAGAGACTGGGTAGCGATCTAAAACCCCTCCAAAACACTGGTGCACGGCTGTTCCTGGCGCTTTCTCTTCCAGATAATCAGGTTTTGTGTTTAAGGATTTTCTCCTTTTCTTGTTGATGGCTTCTGCCCTCTATATAGTACTATATGATTGGCGAGTTGTAATGAGGTTGGAAAACACCACTTGAACTTTAGTGATTAAAGCATGCATTTATCATATCGGATCGTTATTTTGGGTATTGTTCCAAGTAATAGGGTGTTTTAAAATCTTTGGACGTACATAGAAAGGATGGCGTTGATAAGGAAATAACAACAATCACACTTGATCTTGCTTATATATAAGAAATAGGGGATGGCTTTCTGCTGCATGGCAAGCACAAATATCTTAGATAGTTAACAACATGCTGTAGGAAAAGGAGGAATCATCAGTTAACCGGGAATTAATAGTTAATTTCTGAAAGCAATACAGTGGGAGCGGATATCAGATGTTGTTTTAGCAGTGGTATAATGAACAGTTATATATATATAACTCTTTAATTTTTTTTATTTGACCAAAATCCCCAGGGTGTCCCAATAGTTATGCAGATATTACAACATTTATATTTATATGTTGCAATACATAATAAATGTATCCATAAAAAATATATTATTTTATTATTTTGGCAGATTTAGTTCAAGGAAAAACTTGGACATAAGTATTTAGACCCTTTGCCTTTGCTGTTTCTGCACCTCAATTGATAAACCTACCTGTGGTAAATTCAGTTGATTGGACATGATTTGGAAAGACACATCCCGGTTTATATAAGTTATAACTATGCATAATATAAGAGAAAAAACAAAGCAGAATGACTAGCAGAACTGCCTGCAGAGACAGGATTGTGTGGATGTGCAGATCTGGAGAAGCCTACAAAACATTCTGCTGCACTGGAAAGTTCCCAAGAGCGCCAGTGTCCCCTCTAATACTTAAATGGAAGATGTTTAGACCAACCAGGACTCTTCCTAGAGTTGGCTGCACCAAAAAACCTAAAAGTAACTTAAAGTAACTTTACGAAAGTAAAGAGAGATGACCAAGAATCCAATGATTGCTCAGTCAGAGCTAAAAAATCGTGTGTGTAGTTGGGAGAAATTTCCAGAAGGTCAGCCATTACTCCAGCACTCGTCAAATCTGGACTTAATGGCAGAGTGGCTTTCTCCTCAGTAAAAGACACATGAAAGAATGTCTAAAGGACTCTCAGATTGTGAGAAACAAGAGTCTCTGGTCTGATGAAACAAATATTAAACACTGCCATTTTGTGCAGAAAGTTTTTATATTTTCTTTATTTTCAATTTGTATGATAGTAAAGAAACTGATAAGTAATGTGATATGCTCACTGTACCATTATTAAAATAACAAATCTAAATCTATTGTTGGCAATATGTCATTTTATGAAGGAATTCATGTCTGTCTTGTAAGATAGTAATTAGGTTATTCTGTTTATCTCAAAGCTATTGCATTAATAGACTAAAAAATTCTTAACCCCAGCAAGGCTTGTCCAGATCATTTAAATCTGACACACGCTGTATCAGTGCGTGCTTTTCAGTTGTCAGCAGGTTCAATCAAAAATTCCCACAATGTATGTCTATTGCCATTTCCATCATCTTCAATATCTGTAGCAAGGCATGTTGTGTTAAAATCAGTCTAACGTAATGCAAGTTAAAGTCCATTTTCTCAGAGAACACATCATGCTCCAGTGGACATGCACTGGCTTATAATTTAATCTTGACCTTCTTAGTATGGATTGACATGCTGATATATTGCAAGCAACATCAGCTTATATATTCCTGGTCGCCTTCTTAATGCATTTTCATTTTCTACTTAGAACAGAAATTGACATATATAAAGCAATTACAAATGTAATGTATTCAGCAGGAATTCGTATGAACATATTAATGTCGAATCCATGGAGTGGATTCCATGGAGTGTGCTCACAGTTATTAGGTAAAGACCACTAGCTTTATGCAATTTGCCTTAAACCAGCATTGCACACAAATGTAATGTTACTAAATGGTTTATTATTACACACTTTTTTGCTGGTTTAAAGGTTAAATGAGTTTAATTAGTCATAAATCATTTATGATTTATATAAATATACAGTACATACTGTACCTAGAGAGACATGTCAGAAACAGGTGAGTTCTATTCTTAATGAAAATTATTTTGCTTATTGCAGCTGGCTGTACTGACAGTAACATGCAGCTGAAGTTTCACTCAGCATCGGAAAGACACAGGGGCTGATGAAGCGCCATGTTTGATCGGCTCCATATGTGCATCTGTCCTGTCTGCTTTAAACATGAACTGCTCTCCACCTTTGTGTTTTTGGTTTTGCAATTCTCACTTCAATAGAGTCATTTAAATGCATTAGACTCTACAAAGGAGCTTTTTAAATGGGGAAATTACATTTCTGCTGGGCTGGTAATGCACAAGATTTGCCTAAGTCATTGAACGGTGGGTTTGTTTGAGGAGTGGGGGGGTCATTTAAGCTTGGCTGGTGATTGTCTTTGATTAACTCAGACCTCTCTAGCATAGCATCTTGAGCTAGTTAGGTTTAATCAGTCTTGCAATGGACACAGAAAAACTGATCCAATGCAGATTTGTGTTTGTGGCTTTTGTCCATTTAAGCTATTAATTCAGATGCTAATTTTATCGTTCATTTGTTGTTGTTTTATTTTAGGTAAGCTCACAAGCCAAGAGTCATTTAACAACTTTACAAACAACAACATGGGAAATCCACGGTTGTCCCCGCTGCCCAGCCTGACAGTTGTGGTGCCACTGGCTCAGATCAAGCAACCCATGACCCTTGGCACCATCACCAAGCGCACGGGGTGAGCATCCCCACCACACACTTATCAGTCATCAGTTGTCTGGGTTTTTTTTCTCTGATGTGTGTGTGTGTGTGTGTGTGTGTGTGTGTGTGTGTGTGTGTATATATATATATATATATATATATATAATTAAATATTTGCTCATTTTTGTGAGTTATGTATATACAGGTGGGTCAAAAGATACGGGACACGTTGCATGCTGTGTCATGGACTTTTTGCAAAGGTGCCCAAAACAATTATTGAGTTTTTTTCTTTGCTAAAGGTTTTTGGACGACCACTACGTAGTTTGTCCTTTTCAGTCCCGGTTTCTCTGAATTTGACTATGAGGGATGCAACAGTACTGTGTGAAATTGGTCTTTCTAAATGATGGTTGTTGAGGTCCCAGGACAACAGAATGATCAATTCAATCTTCATTTACCTGTGATGAACAACAACAATTTAGAAATTTTGGTGTTGATAACTTTGTCAGACAAATCTAGTCTTATTTGATATGCTACATGACCACCTTCCCATTGGAAAAACCTAAGGCAATTCAAGGTAATAAAATCTTGAGGCTTTCAAGATGGCATGTTCCGTGTGGGTGTGTGTGTGTGTGTGTGTGTGGGTGTGTGTGTGTGTGTGGGTGTAATATAAATAGGATTGTAATATAGATAGTATATAGATAGAATAATGTATAATATAGATATAGATATATATATGTATAATATGT
>JAVSBV010000049.1:4170143-4184717 GCA_033117975.1 Parotocinclus spilosoma
ATATTTTATTTTTTATTTTTTTATATATATATATATATAATTTTTTTTTCATTAATGTACACTCAGCATTCCACTTTCACAGAAAAAAACAGACATGTAGAACTTTTTTGCACATTTATTATAAAAGAAAAACTGAAATATCACATGATCATAAGTATTTAGACCCTTTGCTCAGTATTTATTAGAAGTACCATTTTGAGCTAGTACAGCCATGAGTCTTCTTTGGAAGTTTTTCATACTTTAATTTGGGGATTCTCTGCCAATCTTTCTTCCAGATCAGATTGGATGGTGAACATTGGTAGACAGCCAGAGATGCTCAATTGGGTTTAGGTCAGGGCAAGAATGGTCACAGAGTTGTTCTGATGCCACTCCTTTGTTATGTTTGCTGTGTGCTTGGGGTCTGGGTGAACCTTTGGCCCAGTCTGAGGTCCTGAGTACTCTGGAAGAGGGTTTTTTTCAGGATAGGTCTGTACTTGGCTGCATTCATCTTTACTTGAGTTGCAACTAGTCGTCCTGTCCCTGCAGCTGAAAAACACCCCGACAGCATGATGCTGCCACCACCATGTTTCACTGTTGAGATTGTATAGGGCAGGTAAAGAGCAGTACCTGGTTTTATCCACACATCCCGCTTAGAATTAACGCCAAAAAGTTCAATCTTAGTCTTATCAGACCAGAGAATATTATGTCTTATACTCTGGGAGTCTTTCATGTGTTTTTTGGCAAACTTTTTGCTGGCTTTTATAGGTCTTTCACTGATGAGAGGCTTTCCTTCGATCTCATGATTCTCATTTGCATTCTCATATGAGTGTCACAGCAAAAGGTCTAAATACTTGTGACCATGTGCTATTTCAGTTTTTCTTTTTTAATAAATTTACAAAAACACATGTCTACTTTTTCTGTCAAGGTGGGATACTGAGTGTACGTTAATGAGAAATAAACGTAACTTTTTTATTTTAGCAAATGGCTGCAATGAAACAGAGTGAAAAATGTAATGGAGTCTGAATACTTTCCGTACCCATTGTATGCTTGCTAATATAGCCTCTTAGTTAAGACAAAGATAGCTTTGGTAACTTGAGCTTGATACTTTATTTAAGGTAATGGTATGGAAAATCGCATTGTTTTCCTTATATCATCTAATGTCTATTACACAGAGAGGGCTGGGAACATATTTTAGTATGAACACACTGTTTGGATCAAATGCATGTGAAGTATGCCCTTTTCGAGCATTTTATGACCCGTAGGTAATGACTTTTGGAAATGTCTGTAGTTTGACTTTGTAGGGAGCTGTTTGGAGCAGCATCTAGTCATAATGCTATCAGTATAAACTACAGTTTTATTTTGTATGTACATGTCTATGCTCTTTGTTAACTATGATTACAAATTAAGTGCATAATAATGGTTTCTCCATGTATTTGTGCATCTCTCCCGTCATGAAGACCCTACCTCTTTGGGGCAGGATGTTTTTCCATTAAAACTCCATGGTGAGTTTTTCCAATTCATTCCCAGCATGCCCGTTCTGTATCCTCTTCAATGACTGCATTCATTCCATTCGTTTTGATACTGTAGCTTGCTGTCATCACTTTATTCTTGCAGCTTGTGGTAACACATTTTGGTTTGCTTTTTTTTTTCTTTACCTCTCTGTGCCTTGTTGCATATGATGCAGAACTGCTAATTAACTACAGTAGCGCATTAGATTGTTTTTCTTTTATTTCTCGTCTGTTACTTGTATAGCTGTAAAAGCAAACAAAACAAATAAGCTTTAGCTATTGTTGGTTTTTGTATCTTTTGTGAATAATTGTTTAGTGAATCGCTGCACTCTGGATGATTTGTGTATTCTGTGGTGTGAGTATGTTCATGTGATCATGGAGAGAGTGTCTGCGTGTGAAGAGTTACCAGCCCCAGATGCATTACGTTTCAGGGCCTCAGCTAGACATCACAGAGCTTCTCTTGTGCTGTGGTTAACTTCAGGCCATTTTCCTATAATTACTTATCCATTGCCTGCTTCATTTGTCTTGTTCAGTCTGAAAGACAATGATTGTTTATTCAACCACATCAACTTTGTGTTCCAGTTCATCTTGAATTGTCATTTTATAGCCTAACGACTTGAAAGATGGTGTGTGTGTCACACTAAACTGCACACAGCACTCTCTGTGCAGTGCTGATGAAGGAACTGTGATCCATCTGTTTTCCATTTTGATTCAATGTGATGACCTTGGGATATAATTTGGCCATTTTAATTTGTGCCTTGATCATTTTTTTTTTACTTGGAACAAATATATGCCCTGACGGATCACTAGTTTGAATTGAAGTAAATCCTTTGTTATATTTAACATTTTTTTTTAGGTAAAAATGATTTAATTGCATAGGGAATAGTATTTTTAATAATATAATTAATAATAATACTTTTTAATACATTATATACTGTATATACAGCACTAGACCGCTTACACATCATAAGCTGGACATAACCGAATGAAAGTGTTAAATGTTTTGGTTTAAACACAGACACCTGTGATTAACTGTACAATTTCTAACCCTGTGTTCATACTAGTAACAAGTCACTGGTGCTGCTGCAGGTTTGTTTTTTGTGTGGGTAGTGACATGCCGCTTTGGGGGTATTTACTCTCCAGCTTGTTTCAGTAAAAATGATAATCCACAGAATTTACAAGTGCAAAAGTATTAGTATTAGTGTATCTTAGATTTATAACCCTGTTCTTCCAAAAAGGTGGTTTCTTTGCTGCTAACATTCTAAACAGATGATTACTGATCAAACTTATTTGCACTATAGAAGGGTCAACTTGGCATCCTGGTGAAGCTACCAGATGCTGCTATTATTCAAGTTCAACTGGAGGTCACATTAAATACTTAATACTGTAACCTACAAAAGTTTTAAATCATTTTTTTATTAGATTTTTTTAAATAAATACTGACGACTTGAATAATTAATGTCCTGTATTACTGGTTGCATTCTTGAGAAATTATTATAAATCAATAAAATACCATTGCTAAAACCAATACGCGTGTGTGTGTGTGTGTGTGTGTGTGTGGTGTGTGTGGTGTGTGTGTGTGTGTGGTGTGTGTGGTGTGTGTGGTGTGTGTGGTGTGTGTGGTGTGTGTGGTGTGTGTGGTGTGTGTGGTGTGCGTGTGTGTGGTGTGCGCGTGTGTGCGTGTATATATACATACATTTGCACAGTACTTCTTACATGCCAGTGTTGCTCTAATATATAAAGAAAAACTTTCTTTTTATACCTGTCATTTACATTTTTTTTTTTATTAATCCAATGAAATCACTTTACTGTAGTTGATCTGTTAATATGCATATTCATCTCATTAATCTGTCAAAAACTTTATTTACAAGCTAAAGATAAACATTATCTGAGCAACACATATGTGTATGCATTTAGTGTAAATGTTACCAGTAAGTCCTGCCGATCGTGACAAGCAGCTTGTAGTGGTTCAGCTTATCTCAGTTTTCAGTTACTGATCGTGTATCTGTAATGATTCTTAAATTGTGACAGGTTCAGAAAGAAATGCTTTAAGTATACATACTATACGGGGAAGGAGTTAGATTTCACATCCTGTACCATTTATTCACATGCTGTGCAGAGAAACTACTGTAGTTCATTTGCTTAATACTGGATTAAACAGACAGATATAGTGAACTTTGCTGCCCTCCATCCTGCTGAGTAAGGTATTTTAAAGCTGTTTTTTTCTCCAAAGATTTTTCATGCTTGTCATGTAGAAGTAGTTAAGCGTTTCATCATGACGCAATCGTATATTTGCAGAAAGCACTCACATAGTACGATTGTAAATGTAATTGGATAATGCATAAGTTTACATGGATAATATTATGCTTTTTAATGCATTGCTTGAAGAGATTACTTAAATTACTATTTTGTTTCTTATATGTTCTCTAGATTTATATTAAGCTTCTGTTTATGTAACTCTTACTACAATTTTAGTAAGTAATGACCAAGAAGATTGCACATCTTTTTGCGTCTTGATCCTCTCAAAAAAATTTTACGTTAAATTTACAACAGCTTTTTTTCCCAATGTTTTGTTAGGGAGTGCGACTTTATATTTCTAAAGATTTTTGAGACAAATATATCATTAATAAATTTAAATAGATTTGATTTGACTCTTCAGATGCACCTAAATTGGGTTACTCTATTCAGGTTGAGCTAGTAATCCGAGTATTAACTAATTAGAAGGCATGTCAGTGTAGAGCCTGTTGTATAGGAACTGAATGTTAGTAAGAATTCCGTCTGTAAACCTGAATATTTAAAACTTATAAATATATAAGTTTATATAAGTATATACACGTTTTCTGAACATTTCAGATTTCTTTAAGGTGACCTGGGCATAATTAATTTCATTAAATTAATTAATTAGTTTGAGATTTGTTGTTTGTCTCTTTATCTGTATATACACTCACCGATCACTTTATTAGGTACACCTCCTTTTTTCTTCATTTATTGTATGGACTGCAATCTGTAATAATAGAATTACAATGTGCATAAAAATGGTAATTGGATCTGATAAAATGACAATGAGTGTAACAGCAAAGAAGCGGTGTACATAATAAAGTGATAAGTGAATGATATGTTACATGTTATGCACTTACTTAGAAGATTTGTGGTATAGAACAAAGTGAGGGGTAAATTAGCTCACCCCCTTCAAATGTGCTATCCCGTACTCCCACCCTCAGATGACTGATGTTTTCGAGATTTAAGCTTCACTATATTGTGAAAAATTACCCAGCTGCTTCGCTCCGGAGCCTGACTTTTAATTAATAAAACATGTGTTGCTTACATTTTTGCACAACATTGTAGATAAAATATTGCATGCAAGTCTTCATACAGCAATTAAACTGTGATAATCTTGCTTTGCTGTGATTTGTCGTGATTAATACATTTAATACATTTAATACATTAAACTGTTTTCACTATATTGCCTAATCTGACCCACACCTGCAGGAAAGGTCAGCCAAAACTGTGGGTGTTGCTAATGGTTTCACTAATGCAGATTAATGTTGTGCACATCTGCTGTTTGAGATTTTCTGCAGTTATCTGTGATAAGTGTGCAACTCACAGATAAAATAGATTTGTAAGAGTAGCCTATTTTTGCCCCTTTTACGAGGAATCACAGGTCATTAAAAGAATCCCATTTGTGATCATTTTGTTATAAAAGATGGATGACTTCTTTCAAATGATCTTCCACTAGATGGTCTGCTTAAGATCCTTGCACTGCCTTAATTTTGCCTCCCTGTTAAAAAATAATGTTGGCTGCCTTTCGGCTTGCATAGTGTCTTGTGTCTGGGAGTTGCAGCTCTGTGATTAAGTCTTCCTCTTGTTGATTCTTCTTAATTGAATTTATCTTGTTTTAATGCTTTACGATTTTTAGAGCCTGTATACTTTTTAGTATTAGGAAACTGTGATGTCCTTAATGACTTCCTCCCTAATGAGCCGGTCAGCTTTCAATGCAAATGGCACCAGTACTACAGCTTTCCCTGCACTTAATTTGCTTAGATATTTTATTGGGTTGTTTTTTAAGTCTGTGTGTGTGTGTATCTGTGTGTCTGTGGATGGGTGGGTGTAAGTTGGAAGTGGATTCTGGAGTGGAAAGGGGCTTCAAATCATAACGGTTTAACTATGAAGTGGATGAATCCAACTTAAGTTCACCTTTATGGCAATATTGCTGTGGTGTCCTTTGATGGTACCATGATTATATCTCGCTCCTAATGCTGATTCATTCATGTTTTACATGAGTAGGAGTGTGGTTAGAGACCCAAACCGTTATTGCACAACCGCATGAGCTCATCGTTCAGTTAAATCTAACCGCAGTTGAGGCCTGCAGAATTCACATTAGTGGCTGCTTCTTCATGGAAAGAAAAGTTGCACGGGAATGCATGCCTTTGTCAGTGGTATTGTGATGAGGTGGAACGCTGGAAATGGAGGAGAAAAGTCCTTGTTCCTGCCTAAGTGTTTGATGGTATTTGAGCTGTGTTGTTTATAAAAAAAAAGCTCTCAAATGGGCACCATTAGCACACTGTGTATCACAGGCATTTGCTCTGCCAGCATTCGTAGATGCAACCGCTGTAAAACAATAAATGGGATGTTGAAGGACATGTCCACATGCTGCTGTAATCTGGGCCGTCTTCAGTGATATAATACACCAACCATATGGACCTCTCAGCCAGCCCTGAAAGTCACGGTCATCATACTGCTGCAGCTCTTTGTAGCTCTGATGGGAGAGAGGTCTGCTGTTTTTGTTTACTATAGGCCCTGAAAATAAATGGCTGCTTCTTCCGGCCCTCAGTGGCGCCTTGCCTGCTCCCAGACCCTAATGCAGATCGCTTTTGATGGTGGACATTACAGATTGAATTATGTCCTTGAGGAAAAGCTATTAGCTCAAGTCAAGAGTTCTCATTTGTTAAATTAAAAGTGGAAATGACATGCGAGGAGTCTTTTCAATGAATTAGTAAGACAGGAATCTCTGAGTTTCTCCTTTAGGAACAGTCAGGGCAGAGTGGAAATGCAAAGAAAGAAGGAAGGAAAGAAAGCTTGAGACCCAGTTGGCTTCTGTTCACTAACATCCATCTTTCTGCGGTAACACATTAAATATGTTTATTTTTTATGTTTCATTGATATTGGGTTACTGTTTTGTAGGATGCTTTTGGTGCCAATATTTATTCTAACCAAGCCACATGTACATATGGTCTGTGGGATCGGTGCAGCTGGTGGTGTCTGTCACAAAAGTTGAAATCCCAACACTTTCGATCCACTTTAAAAGAGCACAAAAGGAAAAGACTAATTTTAAACGCAGACATATCAACGCCAGTGGTTATTTTAGTTAAAAGGCTAGAATTCTGTGAAGTAAGATGCGATCTGGCTCGGTTGGCAGTCACCCTTGACCAAAACCTCTTCAAAGAGTGACAGTTAAAACCACAGTGGCAGGTTGGGACTCAGTTGCTTGGGCTCATGAATTGCAGCCAGATCTGTCCTTCAGCTCAAACCAGCACCATGTGCAGCTTTCATGCTCATCATTATCAGTGGTTTTACATTCAGTGGCTGACATTTATACCTTAAAACATATCCTCAAGAATAATGCAATTCCCAGATTTCTGTATTGAAAGCTCTAATTTAAACAAGCCACATAGTGTAGGGTGATACCTTTTCCTCTCCATGTCTCTGCACTACCATGATTTATATGAATTAATTAAAAGTCATCCTGGCATCAGGCCATGTTAGAAAATATTGGAAACAGCTGACTATAGGGCTTGAGTTTGGACTTTAACAGGGCAGATAAGCCACTTTCAACACTTTACACACCTTCCCCAAAGTCCTTCAGTTTCTCTAAGCTTCCAGGTTTGTGGTGTGATGGTTAAGCTTGTGCTATATGCTATACTTGATCCTTGTTCCATAAGACCAGTATCATATTTGCTAATGTGTGTTATTAGATTTTTATTTTTTTTTTAGATCAGGATATATCTGAGCAGGAAAGGAAAGAATGGTATAAAGTCATTCTACTCGTAGGAAATTGACGTAAAAAAAGAAGCAGCTGCTCAGTTTAACAGATTGCATCCAGACCACAAGCTAATAACAGAGTTATGATACCAGATATGTTGCAAAGTTTAATGAAACCAGATACATACATGGTAAACCATGCAGTGAACTTTCAAAGATGATCATTCAACTGCTAATGCAGTGACTGCTATCCCTTCTCACTGCCAGAGAAATTAGGAATGTTGACCATTATTGAGGTATCTATAACCATGTTTTTAAAATCTATATTTCTGTATATAGAATAATGTTGGCCAAACAGAGCAAGTTATTAAAAGAAGAGCTTTTATTATGTATTTTCATACAGGATACTCTATATATATTGCACTATAGAGCGAGCGAGCGAGGTTTTGAGGTTTGAAAGTATACCGTACAATTTAGTTCATTATGTCATTTAGCAGATGCCCTTATCCGGATCGACTTACATTTAACCCATTAACTGGGTTAAACCTGTTAATTTTTTTTCTGATTTTTTTTTCTTTATTTCTGTCTGCCTATATCCCATCTCATCCCATCAGTAGGTGAGTTAAAGCACCCGATCCCCAAATGGGGATCATGGTTTTTAATGGGTTAATATAGTCTTACAATCCAAGCAATTGTGGGTTAAGGGCCTTGCTCAAGGACCCCACTGTGACAGAGGTGGGATTTAAACCCTGGACCTTCTGGTCCATAGTCCAGTAGCTTAACTACTAAGCCACCATTGTCCCAGTTTAATATGTTTAATAGTTAATTGTTATTTTTTAAATGCCAGCATTTAATAAGGTTCCATGTTCTTTCTACAGGCATGGGGCATTTTATTGTACCTTCTCAAGTACAGCTGAAAACCTTATACTCAAATTCTGTAAATGCTGTAATGTGTGGGATGTTTTAATACCTCAATCTGCTACCTGTACCATTCACACTATGACTAATTGCAATCCAAAACATTTGACCTAAATCATCTAACTTATATTTTATTCACCAGTTAATCATAAGGTAAAGTGCTATTTCTGTATTGAATTAACCCTTACAGGCATTAATCCGGTGGTTATTTTCTATATAAACAATTTCTTTCAAAGTTAAAATACCATGACCTGCAGTATTTCCTTATTGTAATATAAAATAACATGGTAGAAGGCTGTATATCACAGAGCAGAGGAAATGTGCTGAACTGAACAGACACACCAGAATCAGTTCCACACGCTACAGTAAATATGTTTATCCATTTAGCTCTGCACTTCTCCAACACTAATAAATACACTGCAGAAGCAGCGTCTTTTTCCCCCACCACAGACCTTATCCCAGCCGTGGTGTTAGCTAAACAAAGACATCATCACTCCTCATCCAAAGAGTAATTTATGACTTGCTGACAGCTTTAAAGGAAGTGAAATAGTGAGAGTTCAGTGCAGCAACAGGTCACTCAGCACCTATTAGTGTATGCAAGCCAGGAGAGAAGAGTTCAACTGCTGGACTATGCTTTCACCTTCACTTTTGAAATTAGTCTGAAGATTTTCCCAACACTGTTTTATGGTAACATATTAGACATTATTCAAATTTTGTTAAAGCGTATAGGAGTGCAACAGAGATTGTGATAAAACATCTTTTTCTTTTAAGACTAATCTTATACAGGTAGTCCTCGGTTTTTAGTGGGGAGATGTTCAGACAAATCCATCATAAGTTGAATTTATCACAGCCTACATTAAACATGCATAAAACATGACCGTGACCACAGAATTTTCCTCACTACTTTTTATCCAGTACTTATCACTCCCGCTACATGACTCAGTGCACAGGGGAGTTTCACGCTAAGTAATGAATAATCAAAATTCAAAGTACAATTTCTGCTGAATGTGTGTTCGTTCCCATTATAAAGTAAAAGTATCATTATGCCATCGTAAACAGGGAGTAGTTGTATACCAAACATGCACTTACATGGACCTACTTGTGCCTTCAGAACTGCCGTAATTCTTCATGGCACTGCTGTAACAGGGTGCTGGAAACGTTCTTCAAGGGATTCTTGTGCATATTGACATCACACAGTTGTTGCCGATTTGTCAGCTGCACATCCATGATTCAAATCTCCCATTTGAGTAAAGTGAACTCATTATCATGTTCAAGGAACCAGTTTGAAATGATTTGAGCTTTGTGGCATGTCCCGTTATCCTGATCTATGTAATACTTCCCAGAATTCATTAGGTGCATGTGTCATCTGGATCTGGATGGCATGTTTGTTAGTCACAAAGACCCAAAAGAGGTTGATGTTGATGGGGATCAACCCACCTCAGACCCACAGACACAGCTAGTCACGTCTGTGTTGCACCGATGCAGCAAGAAGGCACTGCTGTGACTCGGACTTGGGAACTGTTGTTGTTCCCCATGTCTGTGTGTTTGTACTCGGGTTTCTCTCACATTCCAAAGACATGCATTAGGTCAATATGTTGCTCTAAATTTGCCCAGAATAGATGTGACTGACTAGTATGGATGTAACCTTGCTTCTGTCATGAAAAGCCATTGATACTGATGTGATAATAAATAAAGCGATAACTATTTCTGAGTGGCATGGTGATGCTGAAGTGAAGCACGGTTCTAGGGACGTTGATTTGATATCTTGCTATGATCGGTGATATACTTGGCACATTCTTAATGTGTTCATGTGGCTTTCTTTCAGTTGCTCTGGTTTCCTTAAAAACATGTCATTATTGCAAGGTGCAGGGGAATAAGTAAGAACATGAGGCCATTACAATGTACTTTCTTGTTTAAAGTGTTTCCAGCATAATGTCTGGACCCAGCATGATTCTGCCTAGAATAAAGCAGTCACTGAGTGCCAAAATAACTAACCAGGAGTTTGTACATGTGGCCTGTTTACACTTTAAGGTCGTACCCAGATAATGATCTACTGATTCCATAAAAAGTAGAGCTCTCACAAGGTCTTAAGTATTAATCTAAAGAGTAAAAGTTAGTCCCTATATGCTGTCCAATGTATTGAAATATGATCATGTGTTATTATGTTGTCATGTGATGGGATTGCGGTGGTTTATGTGTATTATGGACCAGAAGGTCCAGGGTTCAAATCCCATCTCTGCCAGGTTGCCACTGTTGGGTCCTTGAGCAAGGCCCATTAACCACAGTTACGTGGATAACGTTATTTCTGGTCATCTTAATTCATTAATAAACATCCAATCCTGCACTGCACCCATAACTGCCATTTTTTAAAAGCTGATAGAACCAACTGGGTAAAAGGTTACTTTAGCAAACCTTTATCAAGCACTACAATACGAAAAGAGTTACATTCCCAAATGCTATTAAAAACTGTACTGTGCAAAAAATGTTTTTCTTTTCTGATTGTTGTTATCTAGCATACACAGACCAGCCATAACAGGTGAAATGAGTAAAACTGACGGTGTGATACTTTGGGCAATGTTCTGCTAGGAAACCTTGGACGTTGTGATTCATATGACTTGGACACATACCCATAAAGTCCAAGTGCACCTCTCTATGGAACTTACATTTGACGCCTTCAACTGTTGAATGCTCTTTTTGTAGTTAAATAATTAATTAAATAATTATAATGTACAGTAACTGTAATATAATTCCATACATTTGGTTAGTTGGTTATGTATGAGTGTGAGTGAATTGCGAGGAGCTGACAAACCTGTCTAGGGTAATTCTTGCCTTGCGCCCTGTGCTGCCGACTACGCACTGGCTTTCCAGCAAACCTAATCAGGCAAATATCTGACGTCAATTTTTAACGTTAACTTATAAGCATTTAAGGTTCCGACACAAACAGTATGATTCTGTAATGCGTTTTAACCCCTCGGGCGAGTCTGTGATGTTCAGCACTGCTGGATCTTTTTTGGTCTTCAAACAATCGTTACAAAGCTCTGAGGTGTGTTTTGGGTCAGTAGCCTGCTGCTTTATAAATCCATATGTTTTTACATTGAGTCTTTTTACCATTTGTACTCTGTGCGTGTGTGTTTGTGTGTGTATGTTTTATTCCATCTGAAGCAAGCAATAAGTTCTAAATGTTTTAGCAAGCAATTTAATAGGAACAATGGACTACAATCACTGAATTAGCTATTGCAGTTTAAAAAATATATATATATATAAATCGGTTCGGCTACATATTAATATTTTTCATATTGTAACTGGTTACTAAGACTGTGTTAAGGTCAAACTGTGACATTTAGACATCCAATAGCCTACTGAATTGGAAAATATCGTTTTGCATGAATTGTTTTTGTGTGACATTCATAGTTTTACAGTCCAAGTACTTGGTTTTGTTGATCTGAAACAGTCATGGGTCATCCAGAACCCCTGAAAGACGTAATTCATGCATGTCTTGATTTATGCATCCAATTTAGATGTTTCTTTTGCTCTCAGTGATGTGGCTTTGAGTTTCCTTCGATGATTTGACTTTGAACATCAGTTTCCCCTATAGCAGACTTCAGAAGCCATTCTGTGTATGCCTTTCAAAGAGCTTCTTTCCCTCTCTCTCTCTCTCTCGCTCTATGTCTCGCGCTCTCTTTCTCTCGCTCTCTCTCTCTTCATCTTCTTTTATTCCATTTCTATGTCTCTCACTTTCTCTTTCTTTCACTGTAACTTACTATTTTGTTTTTTTCTTATCTACAGTAAAGCCAAGCCACCACCTCAGATTTCTCCCAGCAAGTCTATTGGAGGAGAGTTTTATGTAGCGGCAGTGTTTGCTTCCTCCCGCTCTTGGTTCATCACCAATCCCAGCATGAAGAGAGAGAAAGGTTAGATCTGCACAGACACGGTGCATGATTAACAGCTTTCTACCCAAGTAGGGTTAATAAAGCATCAGTTACATGCCTCTGCTGAGCCACACCGTCATATCACGAAAGGATCCCACAAGAACTGCTTGACAATCTGATCCACGCCCCATCGCTGTCAGTCTTGGGTGACCATACACCCTGTTGAACAGTTAATGTGTGGCACTCTCATCCAATTTAACACACTTCTGTTCACCCCCATCAATACGTCACTTACTACTCAATCACGATTAAACGTTTCATTAGACTTTTCATTTGCTTTTCTGATGATCATGTTTAGGTAAATAAAATGCTGCTTTTTTAATAGTTTCATACTAATTTTTTAGTATCCCCTAATTTTTCGTGAGCATTGTATGTTGTTAGACATTCTTTTAATGTTTTTAAACATTTTTAACTTTAAAAATGCAAGCGTCAATCAGTAATTAATGGGATTGTATGGCGATCATTAAAGCTAGAGTTTTATTAAAGAAAGAGTTTCACAAATTAACCAGTTCTTGTTTAACCCCTTGTCTATTAAGACACATTGTATTTTAGTACAATCTTACTTTTAACAGTATTAATTTTCGAGAAAAGAAAATAACCCTAGTAACTCAAATGTATTTTGCAGATGAAATGCATTTTAATGCATATAATTATTAAATTATTTGTAGCTTATTATTATATCATTATATTATTATATTGATTGTTATTGTAAACTATTAATTGATATTTCAAGATATTTTTTATTTTAAGTTTAGTTTTGTGCAATATTATATTATATTATATTATATTATATTATATTATATTATATTATATTATATTATATTATATTATATTATCAGCATCTGATCATACATGATCGTAACTTTAAGCATTTATAGATATAACCATAAATTTAGCTAATTCAGCATTTATGCTTTGTTATACGAAAATAACACAAACTAAGTTAAATGAGCAATTACAACGCAATTAAAAATCTGTGTCATTATTATAAAGATGGCATTGATTGTTGCAAGCTAAACTGATACTGGTCACTAACAGTGATGAGCAGCAAGCTAGTGAGGAAAGTATAAGAGACATTTCATTGTAAAAACCATTCTGAACAGCCTGCCATATTGTGTTGTAAGCATTAAGTTTCCGAGATAATTGTATTTCCTGTTACAGTTCCATTCATGATTTTTGCATGCGAAAAATAAAAACAATTGTAAAATGGTAAATAAAACATAGCTATTTTTTAAATTGGCTGAGTCAACGAGCACAACTGTTCCCTGCAGATCAGTCCCGTCAGGCTGTGGTCGACTCCCTCTATATTGCAAGCTGCTATGGTAATCTAGTGGAACATGTGCTGGAGCCTCGGCCAATCAGCACGGCACAGAAGATAGGTGATGACACCCCTCTGGAGCTAAACACCTGTCCTCGGGCCTGCTGGACTCTGGCCAGGTACATCATTATTCAGGCAGCATTCCTCTGCGTGATGTCATGTTCTTGCTCTGCTTATGTAACTGCAAATCCAATGTGGCTTGATAGCAGTTTTTTTAAACAAGTATTTCTTTAAAGGTATTCTGTATGATCAATTTCTGAAGCTCATTCTCTGACTCGGATTTTGGGCATAAAGCATTAGTCCATGACCCAGCGTATCCAATGGAATTGGAGAGAAAGTCTTTGCTTTGATAACTTTGTTCTTTGATCAGTGTGCGAGTGTAAAGTGATAGCATCTATTACCATGTATGTTTGGGTCAATCCACATGAGGCAGAAGAAATGGAAGGGCTGTCAGGCTCATGGGAACTGAGTCCATTACTGCTCAGCAGGAGAGCGCTCCATACATCTGGTCCTTTGATATGTGCTTCCTAAATTGATTTCTGTGTTTGTTTTGAGTAGAACGCCACAGTGGAATGAGCTGCAACCTCCTTTCACCAGCAGCCACCCCTTGGTGCAGGCCTCAGACTTGGTACAGTACTATCAGTACCTCATAGCTGGCTGTAAGTACTAAGCCCAGTGTTTTTCTGTTTTTCTGTGTGTGTGTTTCTGTGTGTCGGCCTGCGTGTGTGTGTCGGCCTGCGTGTGTGTGTCGGCCTGCGTATGTGTGTGTGTCGGCCTGCGTGTGTGTGTGTGTGTTTGTGTCGGCCTGCGTGTGTGTGTGTATGTCGGCCTGCGTGTGTGTGTGTGTGTCGGCCTGCGTGTGTGTGTGTGTGTGTGAGGGTCGGCCTGCGTTTGTGAGTGTCGGCCTGCGAGTGTGTGTGTCGGCCTGCGTGTGTGTGTGTGT
>JAVSBV010000049.1:4184817-4205614 GCA_033117975.1 Parotocinclus spilosoma
TTGTTATTATTATTATGGACTTTATCATTAGTGGTAGATAGGCCTATTAGTGTGTGTGTGTGTGTGTCGGCCTGCGTGTGTGTGTGTGAGTGTCGGCCTGCGTGTGTGTGTGAGTGTCTGCCTGCGTGTGCGAGTGTCGGCCTGCGTGTGCGAGTGTCGGCCTGCGTGTGTGCCTGGTGTGTGTCAGCGTGTGTGCGTGCGTGCGTGCGTGTGTGTGTGCGTGCGTGTGTGTGTAGGTGTCTGTCTTTCTCTCTGTGAGTATGTCTGCCTGTGTGTGTGCGTGTGTGTGTGCATGTTATTTGAGTTGAGCATAAAGTTTGTAAAAACATATAATGCTGCATATTCCCCTGTGAGACATATATTGTAAACATTATTGCCTCTTGCTGTTTAGACCCCTTTGGGTGTAGACACTGCGTCGTTTTAGCACACAGACTGATTCACATCCTAAGGCCAGTTCTTCCCATTTCATTAGTCACACTATTTTTACGACATTTCATAGGTAAAACTACAACCCCAAATCTGAGAAAGCTGGAACAGTATTGCAAATGTAAAAATAACAATAACGACAATAAGCAAACTAACTAACCAAAAATGTTCTTTACATTTACTTTGATTTTTTTTTATTGCGGACATTATGAACCCAAGATTAATGTCTGGTCAACTTGATGTTAAAATATGATAAAATACAAATAGACTGCATCACATTCCAAGAAATATTAGGATGGAGGCAGTGCAGGGCTATTAAAGTTAAACAAAATAATATGATTTTAAACATGATTGTAATCATGATTTTGTACATAAGCAGTATCTAGATGGGCACATGGATCTCCACTTTGTCAACAGATACATGAGAAATACTAAAATATTAAAAACAATACATTTTCCTCAAAGAAAGCTGCGAAAGGATTTGCGTATTTCTCCCTTTACAGTACATTACATTATTAAATGATTCAAGAAACCTAAACTGTAGACCTGTGATCTCCATTCCCTTAGATTATGGTCAGACCCCATGTTTAAAGCTTTGAATATGTGAAAATCAAAAATTTCAAATATATGGTTGCAGAAGAAGAGGGTACTGGTCTGGGACTTGCAGTCCTTACCTGTCCCCAATAGAGAATTTTGAAATGAGGAATATGACAACCTTGCGTTAGCAGGAAAAATGGGACAAAATAACATGCTTGGACGTTTAATATCAAATGAAATTAACAGGACAGAAACAAAACAAGAAATGTCTCAGGTTCATACTGTCAGCAATTAAATTAAATTGATCGTTTTTCATTCTGATTTTGGGTTGTACACGCATACTTCTTTGTCTATGTGCATGAAATTCTTAACAAGCATCTTGAATTGCATATTTGTCTCTCGGTTGTAATGTTTGTCTCATACACTTCTCGGCCCACTGATTTAACAAAGCATTCTGAAATACAAATTCAAAATTTAGGATGTTTGCTGCTAATTGTGTATCTAACCTTAAATCAGCTTGGGAAAAAAAATAAGCATTAGAAATAATTAGCGTGACAATCCAAAACATAAATCGGCGATTAGCTCTCTGGATCCTTCAGGCATTGCTTTACGTTTGTTTTCTCCCGCTCAGTGTTGAATTTTTTTCTAGAAATCACTGGCAGAAATTGCCTCATGTGTCAGAGGGATGAATTAGAGTAATGTGAGCAGTCATGGCAGTGACTCAAATGTGCATTCAGTAGGAGGGAAGTGTCATAATGAGCATGTTAACATTTATATCTAATTAAAATTACCCTGAGCTGTTTGCCCTTTATAAATGGGCAAAATAACCAGCATATGCAGGCTTGTTTGCTTATGCTTATATGTTGCATCACTTTCTGAGTTCTGTTCCAAATAAGACATTTGGCACTTACTTAAGTACACATGCCACCTTCTAAAGAGAGAAATGACTTGTGATTTAACAAAGCATCCATTCAGTTTTCTGGGTGGTGAGAGTGCCATTGATGCATGAAGAACTAAGCCCGGCTGCCACCTTTGGCTACACACAGAGAGCCAGCCTGAGAGGCTTTTGCCTTTGCTATGAATACAAATGTTATCAGGCTCTCGTTTTCCCTGTAATATCAGATGAAGCCCACTACAGAGACGAGAGACAGAGAGAAAGATGACAGAAGAGAGGAAGCGATAGCACAAGGGCACCAGCTGTGGGCAGTTCCCAAGCCCTGTGGGCAGAGCAAGGACAGGGTTTCCTGCCTGTCCTCAGCCCACGCGGATCTGTGGCAGCGCCACGTGATTGACAGCTTGGCTGTTGCCTCTATATTGGATGACCCAGCTGATTAAAAATGCAGCATGCGGACTGTAGGGTCAGAGGAGCTGGAGCCTGCTGGGCTGGTGATAAAAGCAGCCGTGGCGCCACTTCATGGTCACTATCTCCACCTGTCCATCTGCCCAGGCTTTGGCTGCACTTGGGAGGAGGAGCATTACTCAGCCGCCACCAATTATACCCAGCTGATGGGCAGATAATGAGGACACGCTGGCCTGCAAAAGCTCCCCTGGATGAACCGGCAGCACTCAGGGAAGCCTAGTGACATTAGCTGCCTTTTTATCAGCTGCAGGCACCTCCGTGTCTGAGAGCTCCCTAATGAATCAGCCTGCATCTTGACGAAAGGTGTGAGGGCTTTCATACAAGACTGCAGCTAGACGAAGCCTGTGTGTTTCATTTTTGATGAACATGCAGCTTTTCTTTCTGGTTCAAACCTGTCATTAAACGTGAAGTCATCAGAGCTTTTTCTCGATCCTTTCTTGGCCGCAGTGTCATATTTGTGTGGCTGTCCATAACGTGTACCCAGACTCCTATCGCTGGCTGCAGAGTTGGATAGAAGAAAACAAGCTCTGAATAATTTAGATCACAGCACCGTGGCTGGCTTCAGTTTAACATTGCTGAAGTCAGGGCCTCCACGGCACCTTCCTGACTCATAATGCTCTAATTGTGGCTGGAGATTCCAAGTCCTGAAATCTGCTTGTGCACTGCAGCAACTTGATCTATATCCTATTTGCCTCCATAGGTCAGAGGCAGGAAAATCAGACGCATTGAAGGGTAATGGGCAGCTTTATTGCAGTCCACAAACAATTACGGGGCATATATTCTTGAAATTAAGAGTCAAGAATCTGTGCAAGACAGCTCAAAGCTCTCAATCAAAGCTGGCAAACCAATTCTCGATGGACGTGTACACATGAATGTGTATCAGGATGGTGTTGCTGCAGAAGTGAAACCCAAAAACTTTTGTTCTTATTGTATAATGTACATTCATTCATTATGCTTGGTCTTGCTGGTGCTACTCATTTGTTGCCAATGTTGTGTTCTACTACTCCAACTGTTGTGACCACCACATCTGTGCTCCTGGTCCTATTGTGCCCCACTGTGCTGCTGCCTGTGATGTGGGACAGTCTGTAGAAATCTATGTCCAGGTTGGCATAGTTTAGACAATTTGTATTCCCTGAGGACTTATTGGACCCCTTGTCTAAGTAGAGCTCTTGAAATCAGTCCTACCTTGTACATTCCACTGTCCCTGCTGTGCTAATACTTTGTCATTCAGATTCTACAACTGTGCTACATCCCATGGTGTGGCTTGATGAACCCATAAATACAATATTTCTATATTTTAAAGTATGTGAACCCTTTAAAGCATTTACATTTTAGAAATATGACCTAAAACACCAGAGCAGTAGCTTTCTAGTTCCAACTATACCTTGCACACCATGTCATTGCGTGTTCATCTGATGCTGAATATTAATATTAGACAATAAAAAGGAGGCTTTTAGATATTTAGAATTTGCCCTGGGTCCCATTGTAAGCTCAGGGTCTTATACACATAGCTCTGGGAGTGATCTTTGCTGTTTTCCATTAGTGGTTATGGTTTGATGGAGTGCAAACTCCATTTTTGTGTGCTTTGTTTTGCGACCTATTCCAGCCTAATGAGTGTGAACCTCAGAAATCTAGATTGTTCGTACCATGACACACTAATCCACTAATGTAGTGTGTAAATCATGTGTGTATGATACATGATACCTCATTGTACCTTAAATATGGCCAACTTGGCATCTCATTTATTTGAAACACCTGACTATAATGTCACCTTTGAGTTTCACCTAACTGCTAATATAAGGGGTAACATGTACTTGTGTTACTCCCAGACATATAATTATTAGATATTATTTATATTGTGCAACTGCCTAATTATATTATATATATTATATAAGTATAATAAGTATAATATGTTAAATTATTTAATTAATCAGGTTTATTTCTGTCTGCAGTACTTTTACGGACCTGTAATAGAACACCTGATGTTGTAGGTCATATTTATACAGAAAAACAGAATATATAAAAGGTTTACAGATTTCCAAACACCATTGTATGTGCTGCTGTTTCTGATTTATCAGTCTTCCTTTCTCATCTGCTCTCTGTGTTCCAATAACAGCATGCTACTGCTGCTGCCTCTGTAACCCATGCGTTTTTTTCCTGTCCCTTGAGGAACCTTACAAGTTTTTTGTTCCTTATCTGTGAAACTGTTGCTGCTGGCTCTACTGTTAAGCTGCTGCACCTGTTTTGGCACTTTGATTGGGCTCCTGTTCCTGGAATTCACCTTCTGCTGCTGTTCTTGCGGTGATGGGGCTTCATGCTTTCTCACTTCGTCTGGAGTGCAGCTTCCGCTGTGCTCTTCTGTTACCACTGTACTAAATTTCTTGTGTTACCCATAGCACTATGCACCTGTCTCTGATGATAAATATGCAGTGATCGATGATCCACCACCAACTACCCTATGTTGTGTGTTTAAATTAGTGAAAAGTTGATGATATGTATAGTTTTGTATACTGTAATAGTGCGTGTAGACAGACCTAATTTAGATGACGGTTTTGCTTTTTTGGCTTACATTTATTGAGTCAATGTTACCATGGCCAGCAGAAATGTGCAAATTCTGTAGTCAGAGTGATGCAACAAATACATGTGGTTTGTTGCCGCTTCCTATCCAACCTATACAACCTCCTCCACTTTCAAGCCTTCAATATTTTGGATGAGTTGCTGCCGCTACAGCCTGGATATATTGAACCCAGTGAAATTTGATCTACAGAGCCAGCTTCTGCTCTTAAGTTTCAATTATTGATTAAGCAACACTTATTGCCGCCAGGCTTTAGAACCACATGGGAGGATACAGAGGAAGCCTTGACTGTGTTTAAGGAGTAACAGTACCTGTTCTCTGCTATTAGAGTACAACACGAGTTGTCATGCTGCTAAGCCTGATGTGTGCATGTGCGTGTAATGAAGCATGCTGGTGTGGCTAAAATCTTGCTTCGTTCCAGAACTGCCAGTGGGTGCTGGTTCTGTGATTGAGTAGCAAAAAGAGTTTGGAATCCTGTTTGTGTGGAAAAGTCAGTGTATGTTACTGAGTGAACTTGGCAGAACCACCTCTTGGAGTGTGTTTGAACACCTGCTGTGTGTACTTTTGTGCTTGAGAGGGTGAGCGGGAAAAAAAGATGGAGAGGAAACAGCAGAAGCTCTTTGAGGTTCCCATATGAGATCTTGACAGCTTTATAATCCGCTCTTTTATTAAATACATTTGCAACAAAGCCATGTGTTCGCCCGGAGGTGGGAAGAGAAACGGTCGACTCTACACATTAGTCTTCATTCTTAGCGCCTGCTTACTCAAGCCTGCTAGTTCTCCATCTGTCTGTATTACACGCACACACTCACCACCTCGTAGCCCAAATGAGCCCAGTGCTTTCTCACTGTCCCCATTACACAATATGTTTACTCAAATGAGGAGCCTCATCCTGTTTTCTGTTTCATCACAGTGGTGCCTCCAGGAAGCCCTGGACCGATCACTAGGCAAGGCTCATATGACAGCCTGGCCTCAGACCACAGTGGCCAGGAAGATGAAGAGTGGCTTTCTCAGGTCAGTTCAAGCCTACTTTTAGTCAGCATAAATCAAGCAAAGCCCAGTCCAAGAAAAGCTGTATATATTCGTTTGTACTTTGATTCGTTTGAATTTATCTTGCTGTCATATGTCATATCTAATCTAAATGTAAATGTCAGTTGTGCAAATGTAAATGCACCCAAGATACCACTAGAACACGAATGCCAATACACTTTTAAGTCATAGGACTTCGCAATATTATAGAAGGTACAGTAATATACTGTTATGACCATGTCTAGGGGAAAGCTGTGACAGTTAAAGAATATACAGGTAGAGTGGGGGGTACTATTTACAATAGGACAAGCACATACACTTCCGTATGCCATTTGCAGCTTGTTGCGAATAACTTTACAGTACATTTGTACACACACACACACACACACACACACACACACGAGTGACAGACTGCCACTATTAAATTACAACCTCGTAGTTCCACAGTGTTGATTGGCTGTTAAGGTGGCAAGCAGTTTTTTTCAGTTGCACCGTCCAGAGTTAAAGGACATATTTTAATTTACTATTATAATTTTAAGACCTCGGTCGTTAAAGTAAGTGGACGTTGATTATATGGACTTTAAACACAACGGCCTGTATAAAACTCACATGCATATTGCACATGTCTATTTTTTTTCTGCGCTGATTGCTGTACCCACGTCTCCCCACCGTGACTGAGATCAGCAGTTTTACATTATTCATCTGTGCTTTAATTAAGTGGTCTTATGGGTCGTACCTAATATACTTTTTATGACTAAATGATTTGTCATAATAACATAGCTTCACATAATCCTCCTATTGCCAATACTTTTAAATACTATTGGTCTGTGTATAGCTAAAAAATTACCCGAATGTTTCTACTTTACGTTATGACACCATTAGCAATGTTAACGGGGTCTTAAATAGGGTTTATTTTTTCTGGATCAGGAACAGGATTGTGATTAGACAGCTTGCTTGGGACGTACAGTCCTCTGTGCAAGCTGTGGCTATGTGTAATAAGTGCTGTCAGTGTGCAGCATGCTCAATATGTCACCGCTGAATGTGGCAGGACAGTCAGGAGAACATCTGGCCATAGCCCCTGCACATTGCAGCAGTACATCTGTTTGTCTCAGGGCTGGGTGACACTGATGGTGTTAACTGCAGAAAAAAGCCTCACACTGCATTCGTCCACCTCCCTGGGCTCATTTTCACAGATGTGACTGGAGGAGGAGAGAAAAGCAAAGCTCTTGGCCTACTTTCTGAAAAGACAGTTGGATGACTGCGGGACTAGGAAGCTGTCACGTCGATGTGGTTTTAATTCTCCCCTTATTACCAACTACTCGATAAGAGTTGTTTTGGTTCCATTTGGCTTCATTCTGACCAAGGGGAACTTTATTTCCATGTAGTTGCATCCACATTTGAAGTGTGGATTTGCAGTCTATTGAGCAATCCGAGATTTCGGTGCACATGAGTTATAATGCGTAATACAGGCATAATATGTAATCACAAATCTATGTAATTAAATGTGAATTTTCTACTGCAGCATCATTTTACTTGATGTTATCAGGGATGCACCAGCCCAGTATCATTTCCTCTGGCAATGACAGCACAGTTCAGCAGGTGCAATCTTGATTTCACAGTGACCACTGAGATAAAATTAATGTTTTCTGTGTGACTTGATTCCTCATATTTGAACAATATTGGTGTAATTATGAATTATTTCAGTTTTCTGTTGTGGCATACTATTTCCAGGAATCTACATTGGTTAGAGTTACAGTACTTTAGTTACATGTCACATATCAGTGTTTTCTATTTGCATTTGATTTACTTTCATAGTAGCCTATAGATATTTTCTTTGTAAGAAGTTTAATATTTTAATTGCAGTGGCACAATAGTCCATTAAAATGAATTTAAGAATGCAATTGCTGGCCATGTTATTGGATACATCTCTTTAACTGCACATTGAAACAAATATCTAATCAAACAATAACCAATAAGCAACTCAATGCATTTATGTATGTAGAAATGGCCAAGACGACCTGTTGAAATTCAAACTGATTCAAAAATCAAAATCAGAAATCAGAATTGGGAAGAAAGGTGATTTATGTGACAATAAAACATATGGGGTAAGCGGTTAAGGTAAAAAAAAAAAAAAAAAAAAAAAGCGGTTAAGGTACTGGACTCTGGACCTGAATGAACATTGATGGTCCTCGGTTCAAATCCCACCTCTGTCAAGCTGCCACAGTTGGGTCCTTAAGCAAGATCCTTAACCCACCATTGCTTGAATTGTAAGACTGCACCAGTTGTAAGTCGCTCTGGATAAGGGTGTCTGCTAAAAAATGTAAATGTATTGTATGTAAATTGCAGCCTACTATGTATTTAGACTTCCGTGTCACCGTGGTGGTGAATTGTGGGCCCTTAAGACCACTTAATAACAAGTGAGCATTGTGTACAAGTATTGTTGCTGACCTCACTTAATGACCACAGTGTGCTTGTCTTCTGATAGCTACATCCCGTAACCATAGATTCTCCTTCACAAATTGAACGTCTCTTGTAATTTGTGTTGACATATAGACTTTCAGTGCACAGAGCTAATTCAGAGTCTTTTTAATTCTTTAAAAAGCCTCTACATCACTTTTTTATGTTTGTATTAAGTGAATGGTTTTTTTTTCTCTGATGATGTGATTACATGTTTTCAGGTGGAGATCGTGACCCACACTGGCCCTCACAGAAGGTTGTGGATGGGACCTCAGTTCCAGTTTAAGACCATCCACCCGTCAGGCCAAACCACAGTCATCTCATCCAGTTCATCTGTGCTGCAGTCCCAGGGGCCCAGTGATACCCAGCAGCCCTTGCTTGACTTTGACACTGATGATCTGGAACTGCACAGCCTAAGGTGCGAAAACACATACATATCAGCGTGCACATACTTAATGTAGGACAGTGATGGCTCACTGATTAAGGTACTTGACATTTGGTCAAATAATTAAGGGCTCAAATCCCATCACTGTGCCAAGAGGTCAGAGTTGGACCATAAAGCAAGAGCTTTAAAACTTGCTTGAAGTATATTCTGTTTTGCATTAAATATCCATGGGGAGTGTAGACTAGGTAGGGAAGGGTGTAGACCGCTCTCTGCAACAGAGATGCCAGCTAAGGTTGCCTGAGTTAACCCATGAGGGCACTGGGAGGACATGCAAATTCCACACAGAGTCTGAGAGTCGGACCACACTGGGGTTATCGGAGCTGTGAGTTGACTGTGCTAACCACATGCTCCACTGTGTTGCCCCATCATAGTCACGTAGTAATTTAAATACTGTAACTTTTAAACAATAACATTCATTAAAACACAATGTGAAAGCATTTTGGTATTCTTATCAATGTATTTTTTCTGAAACATGAAACGACGATAATGGAAATGAAAAAGAGAGTATAACGATAACATTGAAATTCTTTTTTCCATCTGAAGGTGTTGCAAAATTTGCTCGTACTGGTTTTCTGGCATTCAGATGTGAAATAAATATATGTAAGACTATATAGAAGAAATATGTGTGTTTTGTTATGACTTTTGTTTTTTATTTTAATTCTTAAGACCTTAGTTATAAAAACTAATAGACATTGATAAGATGAATATTAAATAAGACATAGTTGTACCCAGGATATAAACAGAGTTGCATATATCTGCTCTGTGTGTTTTAGGATCCAGCCAGTGCGCTCAGAGCCAGTGAGCATGCCCGGCGCGTCTTGCTTGGTGCCTGAGCGTATAGGCCAAGGCACGATCATCGATGGCGGCTCAGGTAAGAGACAGAGCTGCTTTCTTTCTGCTTAGGTCGACAGAATAGCAGACATAGTAACGAATGAATGGAATATGTTACCTTTTTCTGCTCCTTTACAATTCCAAAGCTATGATCTATTTGGCATAAATGATGAAGCTAAAAAACAGTCAAAACAGAAAGCAGTTTGAGAAAACAGCCATTCATGGTTCTTTGTGCTTTAGGACAGGTAATTGTTTGGAATGTGATGGCATGCTATGGATGGGCTCACTGTTCTTAATATGCAACCTATCAAGCAGTTTAGTGATTCTTGCGTGCCTGTCACAGCCGTTTCCATTGAGATAGGGAATGAGAAAAAAAAGAAAAAGTGAATGAAATCCAGTAACGCCCAATGGAAATTTACCTGATTATATAAGAAATGTATTTTTTATCATCTATGACTGTGTGGCTATAAAGCAATGGATGTGATGTATGACGTGTTATGTCGTAACGTAGTGGGCTGCATTTTGTTAGTCAAATTGTTCTTGTAGAGTTTACGTATTTACAAATGCTTCTCAAACTACCTACTGTAGTGATTTGAACAATTATTTATATTATATATAAACACATCCAGGGTGCATTTACACACTTTTCTATGTGTGCAGTTCTTGGTATGATCCAAACACTCAAGTTTGTTTTTTTTGTTGTTGTTGTTGTTGTTATTGTTGTTGTTGTTTTGTTTTGTTTTTTTAGTTGTTTATTTTTATAGCCGGCTACCATGCAAGTTTATATGATCTATACCCATTCACTC
Organism: Parotocinclus spilosoma; assembly: GCA_033117975.1. Taxonomy (NCBI): domain Eukaryota; kingdom Metazoa; phylum Chordata; class Actinopteri; order Siluriformes; family Loricariidae; genus Parotocinclus; species Parotocinclus spilosoma. The sequence goes on from JAVSBV010000049.1 coordinate 4,195,284, forward strand.
ATTAATAGTTCATAAATCTTGAAAGATTCAATTATGAAGATGCTCTGAAGTGTGAGGATTTGTTCTAGGTGTTTGTGGATACAAACTGCTTAGCTACCATTGATTTTTCCAGATACTGTTTTCCATCCTCCAGTTTACCATGGTGCCATTCTTTTGCCGGTTCAGCTGTAACTTTCTAAACTGACTCTGGTTGAGAAAATAATGACTTAATCACTGACTCCACTGTGGCTTTAATGGCAATTTCACTAAAGGTTAAGAATTTTTAAAGACTCGTGAGTTTGACCAGAAGGATGCTTTTGTGTTCTTTTTTGTTTTGCTTCCATTTACCTAGGTATTGGGTTATTACATAAGAGTTTTGATATTAAAGAATCCTATTGTTTAATTACTGTTTTGTAACTATTTTTATGTTGTTATGACAATACTCACACTCACCAATCACTTTATTTGGTACACCTCCTTGTTCATTTTATGACCTATACTTATCATATAGAATCCATTTTATAGTTCTACAATTACAGACTGTAGTCCACCTGTTTCTCTACTTACTTGGTCCACTTGAGTTTTTAAACACTGTGCCACTGTCTGGATTAGACACATTGTCTTCTGTAGTTTAAGAAACCGCATAACTTCTCGAAGCCAAACTGAAACCGAAGGGGGGCCGGTAGGTGGACTATTTTGAGTCCGACAGTAATATTGAGGTTATTAACTCCAGCTGCACTCCTTTGTCTGAACCACTCATACCAGCACAACATCGGCGTCACTGCAGCGCTGAGAATGATCTACCCAAATAGTACCTGATTTTTGGGGGTCCTGAACCTTATAGAACAGAGAAAAGCGGAATAACAAAGAATAAAGAGAAACAGATGGACTTCAGTCTGTAATTCTAGAACCACAAAGTATCTCTATATGTTAAGTGGAACTGATAACATGGACAATGAATGTAGAAACATAGGGGTGTACCTAATAAAGTAAGTGGGACTGTGGTTCTGGCCTCTGGACCAGAAGGTCCAGGGTTCAAATCCCACCTCTGCTAAGCTGCCACAGATGGGCCCTTGAGCAAGGCCCTTAACCCACAGTTGCTTGGATTTTAAGACTATGTAAGTTGTAAGTCGCTCTGGATAAGGGCATCTGCTAAATGCCGTGAATGTAAATGTAAAGTAAATGTAAGTGGGATGTATGCCCAGCATTAGATGTGTGTCCCACATATTTTTCCATCACACCATTTAATTGTCAAAATAGACACTCGGAAATGCATACATGAATCTGGCTGGTTGTCAGCAATATTCATCTTGAAGCTACACTGACATTTCGATGTCAAACATGCTGTTCACTTTTTCAGCCAAATTGCTCCCTATAAGCAAAAAAACTGTCAAACTGTTATCTTACAGTCTACTCCCGACCCCTTGGCCTTCAAAACAGAGCATCCATCTTTATTGTCCTGTTTGAACCTCCTCCTTTCCTTTCCTTCCTCCCTTCCTTCCTTTCGTCCTCCTTCTCTTCTCTTCTCTTCTTTTCTCTTCTCTCGCTGTCGTCTGGAGGAGAGCTGCAGAAGTTGCAGCAGGCTTTTATGGCCTGATGCTTATCAGTCTGTGTGTGATTGCTCAGCGCTCAGGGCTCGGAGCAGCCTGGCGCCTCCTCTTATCGCCGCTCATCGCTTTGTCTTTGTGCCTTCAAAAGGCCACGCAGCTTGGTGTGTCCCACAGATTAGAGACACACATCCTCAGTTGGGCTTTGACACTGCTCATCTAACACTCGACCAGGTGCCTGTGGTGCACTTCTCACACTGTATGCCACATACTTTCACATCTCAGATCAGACTCAGTTTGATTTGGCCAGGTATGTGACATGTATGAGGAATGTTTCTTGGTGAGGGCACATGTAACCACTGAATTAAACAGTCCACTAATCAGAAGGTTGTGAATTCAAATCCAGGCCATTCTCGCGATGGCCATTGCTGGGCCTATGGTACACTTATTCTTATTATTATGCTTCACTAGATTGTAGAGCTCTGATTAAGTGAGTATATAAGACCAGAATAATCTGGTCTGAAACAAAATAGTGCTTTTAATATAAAAAATAGGTCTTATGCAGAAAAAATGTGTATATGTGCATGAATATATGATATACATTGATCAGCAATAACATTAAAACCCCCGGCAGGTTATGTGAGGAATTTTGACACTGATTACACTGCTAAAAAGCCTTGAGTCATGGCATTCATGTAGAAGTTACTCTGACATCATCTGTCTAAACGTTGTTTGTGACTTATAACTATATTCGATCAAGTATCTGTGGGGTGTGCTAGGCAAACATGTCAAGTTACTGGATTAAACGATCTGCTATCACAACCATACCTAAATAAATATTTGCCTAATACTCTTATGATGAGTCACCACTATTACTGTGACATCTGCTGTTGTGACTGATGTTGAGAGCTTTAATGAGGTCAGTCCTTAATGTCATATACAGGTCTTTTTTTACAGGCACTTTTTAACAACATTTATTGGCCATACATTCTGTAAAACAGGGCATTGACCCAAATGGATGTTAACTGGATAGTCAGTCTTCTTTTGCGCCTATAATGTAAATATACAGGGTAAATATAATGAGTACACACAAAACATATGGCTTTCAACTACACATGATCATTACAATATAGGTATGCATAACACTTAAGAGGATGGTATGATGGACCTGCCAAAAAAGCTTAGATAAATAGTATGACAAACAACACAAAACACAAAAGATCTGTGAGATGAAACAGAGAATGACTGAGAATCAATTTATATAGTTATAGGTTAGAGAATATACAGGTAGTGAATTGAGTACTACTTACAATAGGACAGGCACAAAGCCATTCACAGTTTTTTACAAAATAGTTGAGGAAAGTTATACTCACAAACATGTGTAACTTAAGTTTAGAGCAAAAGTGTTTCAACACATCAACTGAATTAGAACAGTCTCCAGTCCAAACGTGAGCTAACAAGCTCAAACCTTTCGAAGCTTTCGAGTGAATAATGGACTTCTGCTGTTCTTTAACTTATGCGTGGATCCGCAGCAGTGATTAGCTTGTGTTATCAGCTGTAGAACTAAAGTGCAATAAAGCAATAATAATACACAGCAAGTACAGAAATAACCAATTAACATAGTTAAGTAAGATAAAGTAATAAGAGGTCAGTACCGTACTGCATAACTGGCATCAGGCAGCATCACAAGCATCTCTTCCATTTGTATTTTATTTATGTCGGCAGGATCTGGACATAAAAAGCAATTAATTAGATTTTGGAAATAATATTATTTTTAAAGTAGTATTGTCATGACGAGCAGTTTAAATTTTAAGTTTGTAATGAGTTAACACAGTTGCTGTGATGTCAGCTTTAATTAAGCATTTCATGTATTTGTCTGGCATTTAATTAAAAAGGGATCTCTACACGAGTCTATATTATACATCTTTTATCTGATTTGTTTAGCTGAGGTATTTCTTATAGACTCAAGTCTTGTAAACTCCTTTGATTTGAGAGTCTTTTTATTTAGTTTGTTCCTGTTGTTCCATTTGTAGATGATATACAGCTTTCCCATGGGACCTGGTTTTATCCGAGTGAAATATGGCCAGATTTGTATGCGGCCAATATTATATGTCCTACGCAGCATATTTGAAGAAAGAGAGCACTGACCCAGAGTCTCCGTTTCCCAAAATCAATCCATCCAGAATTATCAATACTCATATCTGGTGCCTGGGCAGCACTCGGAGCCATGATAGACTATACAGTGCTTTGTGCATGCCGAGATAGAAGGCGCTTAATCTAGCAGAGTTCATGATAAACTGTCCAGAATCAAAGGCATCTTTTGATTTTATTTTGTTATGACTCACTGGAAGAAACACCCTGTCATTTGTTCGGCACAAGCACTTTTCCTTCCCGGCAAATTTGTTGTGAATGCGGTGGGTCGTCGGAGACTGTTGACAAATCAACGCGCGACAGCTCATGTAGAGATGCAGGTGTGTTATGATTTTGCTATCGGCCCCTGTAAGACACAGCTGATAGCTGACAATGTGTGATACACTCTTTGCTCCGTAGTATCTGCACGTGTGTGAATCTCTCACTGTGAACATGCGCTTACTGATTTCAATCACTCCTAGTGGCTTTTTTTTAATCTACCTCTGTGATGCTGCCTGGCAGCCAGGTGCAGTGTGTGTTTGTGTGAGATCGGAGTCGAGACAAAGCCTGGTCTGTAGTGTGTTTGCTCTCTGTGCTAGCCATGCCTCAGGCAGAGATGTGAAGAGGATAGGCCTGACTGCTTCTCTGGTTTTAACTCCCACCATGGCTGAGTGCTTCAGGGCTGGGCACCTGGACTCTGCTCGGTTCCAGCAGTAACAGATCCTGACCCGCACCCCATAATTACCCACACGGGCATAAAGACGGCTTGTTGCTGGACATACTACTCACATTGAGGCCAGGAAGATCCCGAAGCAGCCAGAGAAGGAGGTTGCGTCACACGATCCATCCCGTAATGAGAGGTGTTTCTCAAGCACTTGTAGATCACGGCTGATTTCCTCTGACCCGTGGCGTTCTCAGCTAGTCAGCTTTGTCTTTTTCTGTAGCATCCTGCCCCCCTTCACACTCTTCAGCTCCTTTCTTCTTCCAACACTCACATGGGTTTCTCCCACACAATGTAGATTTGCTCAGAGGGCAGTTTTCCGACCAGGCCTTGAAAGATGCCATTCTTATCATCTACCTGCCATCTGAAAATCAGAAACCTGATTTCTCTTGCTGCTGCAGTCTTCCTTCCTGTCCCATCCTTTGTCCTGTTTTCCCAGTGCTTCCGCTTTGCTTTTGTGAATTTTCTTTGAAATGGCAAATATGTTCAGCACATGGATATGTAGATGTAGTGGCTTGTTTGTAGGTTCAGGACTGAATGTATTGTGTATAAAGAAGAATCTGTGATGTGTTCAGTTTTGCCCAGCTGTATTTGCATGTCTACACAAGACACTTTTGTTTATGATCACACACACAAGCCTTGTAGCTCAAAATAACAATTTTGGTCATTGGAAATGGTAAAATTTTCCAATGTTATGTCAAAATACAGTGTTAGTCTACATTGTTTTTACATATTGTTTAGTATTGTGTCGCCTACTCACAACCACTTGCATGTATTTGCATTTTCTGGCAGTTTGTAGAAAATTCATTACATGTGCATAAACATAAATATACAGCTCAGGAAACACTCAAGATTTGGTTCCTTTGGCATTCAGCACTGACACACTTCATTATATTTAATAAGCTACTGATTAGGTGATCACCGGATCCAAATCTTGTTTATTGCAGAACCGTTCAAGACACAGGAAAGCTCTGATTGAAGTATTGATTTTTGAACTACTGTTTTGAAGTAAGTTTGTTCTGAACCAAGTTAAAACCAAGTTATTTTTTATTATTGATCCAGGTCTGATTTTCTTTTCTTTGCTATTCTTACGAGCTGTCAGCTATCCATCCATCCATCCATCCATCCATCCATCCATTATCTTCCTCTTAAACCACATGGGGTCGTAGGCCAGCCGGCAGCTCTGGGTGCAAGTGCAGGAACAACCCTAGATGTGGCGCCAATCCATTGTAGGTCACATACATGCACACTAAGGGTCACTTTTAGAGACACCAATTAGCCTAATACGCATGTCTTTGGACTGTGGGAGGAAATCGAAGTAAACCCATACAGACACGGGGAGGACAGGCAGACACAGAAACACTTCACAGGTCGCAGGTCACTTCACTCTGGGATTGAACCCGGAACCTTCTTGCTGTGAGGCAGAGGTGCTACCCACTTAGCCACTGTGCTGCCCTCCAGTTGTCATTTATGGTAACTAAACTGCCCGATTTTTTGGCACAAAAATCCCATAGACAATGAATAGGGCTGTTTTTAAACTGCTATAGCTCACAACCGGGACTCGGACCCGAGCCCGATCAGAATTGACCTGGATCTCGTCCCTACACCTGACTAGAACTGACCGGGTCTTGGACCCATGTCCACCCAGAATCAGCTGGAACTCCAACCCAGCCCTCACCAGCAACGTCCAGGTCTCAGATCCATGGCGGACCAGAACACACTGCGTCTCGGACCCATGCCCGAACGGGTATCAGTCCTGTGCTCATTCACAGTTGGTCTAGTTGGTTATGCATTTCTATTAAAAGTAAGCAAAATATAGTGCTTACAAAAATATCCCCTAATTATTTGTGAGCAGAATATATGGAAGACCTGATGATCTGAAAGATGCCTGGAGCATTATGGGAAATGACAAAGGTCATATAAATTATAAATGAGGTCACATATTGATTGGCTTTTATGATACAGAATACGTTTAGTTGGCTGTTAGACGGTATTTTAGGCTGTTCTGTACATTAATTTAATGATTATCTCATTAAGGCCTCCTTCTTTATAGCCTGTGCTTGCTTCGTTTACGTCTCTTGGGTTCGTGCTGCGTTCATAAATCGATCGAACCTTACCAGTGCTCGTTTGTTGTAAATAAAGGTTCATGAATTTGTATTGATGACCGTCTTTTTAGATCAGTAAAAGCTTGTAGACCTACCAGTACACGCGCCTCTCCTGTTTCGGCATGATGTGCCACAGGTCAGCCAGCTCTTTGGTCACCACGCTGGAAGGCGTGCCCGGGTGGGTCCTGCAACGAGATCGGATACACTATGAATCTTTTTTAACCCCAAATTTAAAGTCGTAGCTTTCTTTCTTATTACTGTTCCACATTATAATCATCTACAGCTCTTTAAACTCCAAATATTCTTAAAATCAACATGTACTCAACAGTACCTGATGCCTCAGAAGCTACTGAAGGGAACAAAACACACAAAGATATTTTTCTTGAGCTAAAACATGGTTTTTGTTACAAATGAACACACACTTGGTTATTTATATTAATATTTAAGGTCTGTATCCTCTTTATTTTGACCAGTTGTTTTTTACATTTTCGTCATTTAGCAGAAGCCCTTATCCAGAGCGACTTACAATTAGTCTCACAATCCAAGCAATAATGAGTTAAGGGACTTGCTCAGGGACCCAACTGTGGCAGAGGTGGGATTTGAACCCTGGACCTTCTGGTTTATAGTCCAGCACCTTAAACACTAGGCTACCACAGTCCCAGTGAATTTATGCTTTTTTTTTTTTTTTAATTTGTCAGTAATTTATAGAATAAAGCAACAATGGGGAGCAGGACGGGGGTTCAGTGGGTAGCACCGCTGCCTCACAGCAAGAAGGTACCGGGTTCAATCCCAGGGGGGAGTGGCCTGGGTCCTTTCTGTGCGGAGTCTTCATGTCTTCCTCGTGTCTGTGCGGGTTTACTCCGGGTACTCCGGTTTCCTCCCACAGTCCAAAGACGTGTGTTAAGTGAATTGGTGTCTCTAAATTCCCATTGACATTGTTAGACTCGTAGTCTGCGTGTCGTAGCTCCTTTAAAGCCCTCAACACCGAGCTAATAGACACTCGGTGAAGCCGGGGGATCTCTCTGGGCTGGGTATCTCTCTGGGCTGGGTATCTCTCTGGGTATCTCTCTGGGCTGGGTATCTCTCTGGGGATCTCTCTGGGCTGGGTGTCTCTCTGGGGGTCTCTCTGGGTATCTCTCTGGGCTGGGTGTCTCTCTGGGGGTCTCTCTGGGTATCTCTCTGGGCTGGGTGTCTCTCTGGGGATCTCTCTGGGGATCTCTCTGGGGATCTCTCTGGGCTGGGTGTCTCTCTGGGGATCTCTCTGGGTATCTCTCTGGGCTGGGTGTCTCTCTGGGGATCTCTCTGGGGATCTCTCTGGGCTGGGTGTCTCTCTGGGGGTCTCTCTGGGGATCTCTCTGGGCTGGGTGTCTCTCTGGGCTGGGGATCTCTCTGGGGATCTCTCTGGGGATCTCTCTGGGGATCTTTCCTATACCTGTTAATTAAATAGAACCAAACATTATCTCTCGCTGAGCGTTTGTTCCAGCTCGTCCCTGCACCCCCACCTGAGATACAGCTTCCTGTTCAGGCGGCAGAACATGATGAAGCCGTTAACGCACTTCTTCTTCAGGCTGGGCGCTGAGGCAGCTTGTTTTTTGTTGGAGGTCCTCTTGTGATGAACCTTGCTTGCCTTCTTCAGGAGGTGGCGCTGTTTCGGGGTCCAGTTCACATCGTCTGATCCTCGTTCTTCCTCGTCGCTCTGAGATGAGCCCGGTACGCGGCTGCCAGGCTTACGCTGGAGGTATTAAAAAAAAAAAAAAGGCTCCAAATTAAAGAACGCACCATTTCGTATTCGGCTGCTTGTTCTTAAATGAAAAGTTGGAATCTGCTTACCGAGCCGTTTCCAGAGGGGTGGGGCAGACGGGGCAGACGGGGCACCCTGGTGACGGACGGTGTAGGATTGACCCAGACGTCTTCGAATAATGCTGAAACAGGCCGGAGAATAACGCTGTCTGAACTCCCACATGTCCAATATTTCGATTTTATAGCTTAGGCCAGACTTTTTTAATCGCTTGTTCCTCGGATGTTCCTACTTTAGAATCTACTGAGGAGGGAGGAAAAAAATCAAAATAAATATTTATTTTTCAGCATTTTTCAATTTCTCGAGGACTATGTGGAATCAATACAAGGAAGGAGGAAGAAATAACAATAAATTATTTAAAAATAAAAAATTTGTAATCTACAATTTAAATTAAAGTGAATCTGGAAAAAAAATGTATGTACAGAACAATAACGTTGGCTCTCCACCGGAAGGTGGAAAAAGCTAAAAAAAAAAAAAAAAAATTTTTTTTTATGTATTTCAACCATCGGTACTGCGGCGAATCCGCGAAATACCAAAAAAAAAATGTTGGTTTTTTTCTATTCTTTAAATATGATCGTCGGGAAAGAAGCAATAAAAAAAGTCTGGCCTTAACTAGAAATGTGAGATACGGTCACAGGACTAACTGTGCAGATCCTCTTGGCCCTCGGGGAGCAGGTCCTGACTGAGGCCCCTAGCTGGTGATGTGAGTAGAGACGGACTGAGATTTAGGGCATCAGTAACCCCTAGCAGGAGGGGAAAGGCAAAGGTAGGGGTATGGGGCAGTGAGGGGCTGTCAGGAAGTGACTTAATTCCCAAAGAAGGAAGGACTCCAAACATTCGGTCTCTCAAAAGAAAAGACCTGAAGATGAGAGAGATGTAGTAGATGAGATAATCTAGATATAAAAAATAGAAATGATAGATTACGCTTTTAAAATAGCGTAGACCTACTGTAAAGGTGAAGAAACGAGATCCTGGCTTCCATCCTCACTTCCTGTCCTGTCGTCACAAACGGAGCACTGACTTCCAAATCCTTGGCAGGGCGATTCCTGATCTGTACTGCTTTCTGCGTACAAGATCAAGCGGTTGTACTTATTTTTTGTACGTTTGTACGTACCAGGATGGAGAGACCTGGGTCCTTTCAGTGTGGAGTCTGCATGTCCTCCCCGTGTCTGCATGGGTTTACTCCGGGCACTCCGGTTTCAATTCAATTTTATTTATATAGAGCTTTTTACAACGGAGCATTGTCTCAAAGCAACTTTACAATATTACATTATCCTAAATGGTCAATCCCAAATTAAGCAAGCCCAGGGCAACAGTGGCAAGGAAAAACTTCCAGAAAGTGGTAGGAAGAAACCTCGGGATGAAACCAAGGCTCAACAGGGGGACCCGTCATCCATGGGTGGCCTAGATGTTAATTAAATAAATACTTAAACGTATATTGAATAATAGCAAATTTAGGTAAATAATTTAAATCAATAACAAATTGATAATATAATTTTTATTAGTAATAAACTACATTATAAAACAAATAGATTATAAAATGAATGAAAATGGTTTCCTCCCACAGTCCAAAGGCGTGTGTTAGGTTAATTGGTGTGTGAGAGTGAGAGAGAGAGAGACTGTGTGTGAGACTGTGGGTGAGAGTGTGTGACTGTGTGTGCGTGTGAGAGTGTGTGACTGACTGTGACTGTGTGTGTGTGTGAGACTGTGTGTGTGTGAGACTGTCTGTGACTGTGTGTGAGAGTGTGTGTGTGTGACTGTGTGTGCGTGTGACTGTGTGTGAGAGTGCGTGTGAGAGTGTGTGACTGACTGTGTGTGTGTGAGACTGTGTGTGTGTGTGTGTGTGAGACTGTGTGTGTGTGTGTGTGAGAGACTGTGTGTGTGTGTGTGAGAGTGCGTGTGAGAGTGTGTGACTGACTGTGACTGACTGTGACGTGTGTGTGTGTGAGTGTTAGACTGTGTGTGTGTGTGAGTGTGAGACTGTGTGTGTGTGTGTGTGTGTGTGTGTGTAGACTCTAACCTGCTGGATCAGGATGGTGCGTGTGTGTGTG
>JAVSBV010000049.1:4205714-4217364 GCA_033117975.1 Parotocinclus spilosoma
GCAGTCCCATTGGAGTAAAGTCAAATTTCCTTGAGCAGTCTTCCAAAGGTTGGAACATTAATGATCTTGGGGCAGTCTAACAGTACTTTATCCTATCATGCTAACTTGTAATTATCATAGCCAGTATGCTTTTCTAAGCATATCAAGGATATTTGCAATGCATAAAGAACCCTGAAAGGTTTTTCATTATAAAGATTGTAATTATGTGTGAGTATTCTCTTTACATGTCAGAGGATGTCAGACTTAAGTCCTCTAATGTAAGGTAAGCGTAACTGTATTGTCTTAATCATTATGTATTGATAGCTCATGCTTGATACCGTACTTATTGTTGTGTAACAAAAACGTTTTGACGCTACTGAGGTACTTTGTCTGTGATCACATGAATCGGGGTAAATATTTTGCACTGTGGGAATGTCTTTAATTATTGTGCTTATATGTATATATTGTATAATATTTGTGCCATATCGCCCACACCTTGTTAGGTATTATTGTAGATTTAATGAGCTACGGTAATCATTATGTCAGTGAAAAGTCTCCGTAGATGTATGATTGCCAAGACTTTTTGTGTGAGAGAAAGAAAGTGAAAACTCTGAGGCTCTTTCTTTGCTTGATGCCTGTCACATCTATCTGTGCCAGCCACTTGGACACAGCGTCTCAGAGTGGCAGCTTGGTTCCAACACGGTCTGCAATTAAAAGTTGGCCTCAGCAGTACAGCATATGCCTGCTGCTCTTAGTACTAAGATCGCACGCTAACAAACTCTGACAGCGTCTCAATACTGTGCAACATTATGTACTGAACTCGTGTTAAAGTAGCACTCTCGCTTGGTAATGTATTGATGGGCCAGCTGCAGTGGTATTTTACACCTACAGGTCGGCATCTGATGTGCGCCACTTTATCGAATCGTTAACGGCGTGTACCAAGCTGCGTGTTGACAGTAAGCTTAAAAATGAATAGTGTGTGAAAACGGAGAAAGCACTCCTGTGTTCCTTGATGGGAGATAAGAGGCATGTATGTACTATATAAAGCAGCCAGGCTACTTGTATAATAGACCTGGTCAATACAGTGTGATATACTGTGGTGTATCAGTATCGAATCTGATGATGGCCTTAAAATAGGGATCATTTTTCAAATTGAATTAACTGTGATGTCCATGTCAATAACACAGAGCTTAGTATGGTTTTAAATCCATTTCCATCAGGTGTCTATGACATTTTACGTTAAGGTGCTTTGTTAAACCTTAAAGAGGAATTATGTTAATACTGGGCCAACATTATATGTCAGTTAATAATCGGATCTCTATCAGTGTTGAAAATGAAAAGTAATGATGAGGCTCTGGATTCATTCATATATCTGCATAAAGTGCATTCTATCAAAGGGATGTATTAACAGACCCACAATCATGGATCATATAGCTTTCTCACGTATTCCTCTTTAAGTCATTTTTTATAAACTTTCATTTTTAGAAACTCAAATTTGTGCACTTTTTATAACACTGAGATCCAAAATGTACTGTTAGACATTATATTTAGATATTATATTTCTTAGTTATTCATTGTTTCTAGATTTGCTGTAATTGATCTAACAGCAAACTTGACTTCTCCTGACCTGGATCCCTGGGGAAGGTCTGGGGCCTAACTCTGAATTCACTGGATGCAGAGGTACAACCTGAACAGGGCACCAGTCTATTCATAAATGCACTACTCAACGTACACATTGCAAGCTCCATCTGGAATTCGAATGCAGTGCCCCAGAACTAGCTCCTACGACCAAGCCACCTGAGCTGCTGTGATTAATGTAGTGTTTTTGATTCTGTTTTAATTATGGTTGCCTTTATAGTAGTACATAACAGCTCTCTGTATCCACGAGGGATTGGTTAGGGATACAAAAGTCTTCAGACATTGGTGGTTTGTAAAAGTCAAACGTTTTGCATATAATCTGCCAACATGGTACAGTGTAATTAAAATTATTCATTGTTCATTGTTGAGAGTCCCTTATACAATGGCATGGAAATAGCTGTTAAACTTAATGGAATATATAATTATACTTATAGAATAATGACAAGGGGAAAAAACGGGCTGTATGTCCACATGTTCACCAAACAACGGATTTAAACTATTTTTGGGAATAAAAAGTAAGTCCGAACAGCTCCAAGATGCAAACCTTAAGTCTTCCACCTATGCAGCACTACACTAAATCCACGTGAATGTATATGCATACCCTGATGAGGTCTCTCACTATTCCAGTGATCCTCAGGCTCTCTCCAGCATAAGCATGTTTGGGCGTTGTATGCCTTGCATCTGGTTCTTTAGTATATTTTTTTAATCTCACTATTCCAAACAATACAGTATAATGAAAATGTACAGAGAAATTACAGGTTCAGTGATCAATGATCCAGACCCTAACCCTAACCCCAGAACCAGATCCCAAATTCCAAGAATCTGATACCCATCAAGGAAATAGAAGTCCGGTTCCACTTATTGCTTCCTATGAAAACATTTTGTATTTTAAAAACACTGCCATGCTTACTGCAAAAATCCAGCAGCAGTGTGTCATGTGATCACATGCGCCATCACACAGTGTTGTTTTGATATGCTCCATTATAGCATTAGCGGAAAATGGGCACTCAAAGCGCTCAGAAGTTTAGCTCCACTTTCAGAGAAAATGTTAAATGCAATATGTGAGGAACTTGTTCTATTGTAAAGGACTTTTCACTCCTAAAATGGAAAAATATCTGAAGCACCAGCATGGTATTGAGCTTCAGTAGTGTACCAAGTTCAGTCGCCTGCACTCTCCCAGCCCTAATGCCATGTTAGCGGGAAAAATTAAACCGCTTGATGTAAACAAAGTTTTATGTGGCTTAATGCGCTTAAACTATTACCTAGGAAAACAAAACTTCCCTGTCACTTACTGTTGATAAGCAATCTCTACTGCTGGAAAGATGAACCTGTGATCCAAAAGGATAATTTTTACGTTTTTGAGTTTTTCTTCTTTCCATTTAAACCCATTTTACTTCTCTATCTTACTTGCGCTTTTTTGTCATTTTGTAATTCAATTTTTGTCATTTTCGCAGTAGGGACTACTTAAGACCAGTAGTAATTGAGAGAAGCTTGATGTTTCTAGGTCACTGCTTTAGAACATTAAGCCACATTACGTTTTTTACGTATAATAGTTTTAAATGTGATGAAGAAATCTTAATGTAGAAATATTTATTTTGACGTTAAGGTGTATATTATTTTTTACATCATTTTGCAATCGAAAATTATAATCAATAAAATGCAAATAATAGCCGTCCCCAGCGTTAATGTCTAATCATATTATCTGCTTTTTTGATTCTGGATGTTGGAGCCATCCAATCAGCACATATTGAAATTGTTCACATTTCTAAAGTGAATTTATGACCATTTTAGGTATTAAATAATATAGGGTTGATTTAATGTATACAGATGTATGTAGGATATATAAATCCTGGAACCAATACATGTGGATATAAAACAAAATAAAATAAAGCGGAGTATTGCTATACAGCATTTGTGTGGATTCAGTGCAGTTCTTGGCATGCTGTAAATTTAAGTTTTGCTGCTTGGAACTTTCTGGGAATTTGTTTATCTGGATATTTTAAATTGGCGGTTGGCTAAATCCGCACATATGAAACCCTTGGAGAGCTACAGAGAGCTAACTGTAATATTTGATGGTGGCTCTGATGCATGACCTCATGTCGATCTTTGAGGGTCATTCTCTGGTTGGTGTCAGTACAATGAGTTGTTGTTGAAAGATTGGGCTGGTGACCTGTTGAAAGCGATGAGAGTTGAAATCCTCCGATGGCTGAGAGCTAAAGTGGCATGGTTCCTCCAAGACATCTCTCTATTCTTGTCCTCCTGTCCAGGTGTGTTCACGAGGTGCTGCAGGTCATTTCCTGTGCAGATGAGTTTCACTGCGGGAAGCTGATATGAGCTCACCTGGCCACGCTGGCCACAGAGACGCTCTTTGTTTGTTCATTTTAGCGCCGCAGCTTAACCCGGACCATGGTCCTTCCCAGTAATGGTATCCAGGCGACAGCGGGGAGGTGAGGAGCCACTGCCTCTCTCTCCACACCTGGAAATAACTGCCATTCATGCCTGTGTGTTTCCAATCAGCTCAGGAACGGCAAAAATGCCTAGGCCAGATTCCACAGTCGCTTCCGTTCCGGAAACAGCTTTGACTACTCTAACATTGTTGATTATTCACTACAGCTGTAAATCGCTCGTATTCTTATTTTCTAGGCTCCTTTCTGCCTCTCTGTCTTCTAATCGTATGCGTTGTGTTAACCAAAAAGCACATCTGGTGCACATTGGGCATAGTGTTGTCAGCAAAGAAGGGGGAAAGAAAGGCAGAAGAGGATGTTTGGTCCGAAATCTGTTACGGCAGCAAAGTATGCAGGAGACGTCCTTTTGCAGCTTGTCTTCTTGCATGCAGCCAAAGCAGATCTGACATGTTTTGTTCTGAGTGAGCTGTTTCTTTGTCTTTATTGCAGTCTGTAGTCTACTTTTAAGATCTGTATATGTCATCCAGTTGTGTGTGATTGAGTGGGGAAGTTTTTCTGTCCCATAGGATATGCTTGAGAAATCTTGATGCCCCTTCTCTGGGAACGTTATCAGCAAATAAGGAAGCCCTAGTTATCACATTCTTGGTGCACATGGTTTTAGAAGACTGCATTTATTTGACGACAAGAACGTAGGACCAGATGTGAAATAGTCGGTTGATTTGAACTTTGCACAGATCTTATCGCAGTAATTGATACCTCGTTGTCTCAACACAGGGCTGAAAAACATTGTTTAATCCTTTCCTTCCAACCTCCTTTTCTTTTGTAATGCTTGTAGTTAGTGGGTGTGTAGGGAAGGCTTTTATTAGTGTTCAGCAGGCCTTCTGATGTTACATATATAATATTGTGCAACAGTTTTAGGCCACCAATAGATTACATACACCATTGTTTTAGCAATGGTATAATAAAAGTGTAGAATTAGTTCCCAGTGTCTGTATTAGAATAGAACCAGACAAAATATGTTTTGTTTGTATTTTTATTTGTATGCAATGTTAAAAAAGGAAAATAATCAGAAAACAACAGCTTCTGTAGGCTGCAGTGGCAAGTATTTAAAATGAGCTTCCCTTACAGTTGATAAATAGAAGGGTGTGACAGCTTCATTGGTATGACAAGTTAACCCTTCTACAGTCTAAAGAAGCTTGAATGGTATTTTTAGAAGGGGAAGAGGCTGAAAAGGCTACCATATACTTAAGCACAAAAATTGGAAACAAGATCAGTGGGAAAGTCAGTAGAGTATTATGGAGTGATGAATCCAGGTTTGACATTTTTGGGTGTTATTGTCAGCAATATGTTATAGTCAAGGCAAGAGTTTTATGTCAGTCATACAACTATAATGAGCAGTGAAATGCTTACTTGACCCTCCGTGACTGATGAAAAAGTTGAAAACATAAACCTATTTACAATCTCTAGTTAGAGCAAGGTGCAACGTAGAGGTGCAATGACCAGTAAGATGCAGTAAAAAGTGCAGTCCAGTGATATGTGATATTTTGCAGAGTAATGTAAAGTGTGGTATATATACCATGGTTCAGTTCCCGGATGGCCTGCGGGAAGAAACTCTTCTGCATTCTCTCAGTGTTCGCTATATATGGTCTATCCCCAGACATTGCTGCCAACTTCTGAAAATGTCTCTGCTCACTTCTTATCTACACTTTTATTGAATTGTCTACCAAGGGATTTAAATCTATTCTTCTTCAAATTTGGCTTGATCCATTCTCTGTTAGGAAAGTTGACTCCCTGGCAGAGCATCTCGTATGCCAGTATTAATCGCACTCATATGGCAGTACTTAACCCTGCCAGTTGCATTGCCCTTGCCCAGGAGAAGAAGAGAATATGTAAGAACAGCGAACGTGCAAGGCAGTCTCCATTTAAAACATATGCTTCCAATGTACCGCTGCGTGTAAGTAGTGAACAAACGTAATGCCTATTTTTCCTGCACAGGCTAGTCATATTAATTGTCAGGAAAGGCTGGAAGGCAGCGAGGGTTGCCTAGGTTAGTTTTGGAAGGCCCATGAAGGCTGTCAAATGTTCTTTTTTTCTTTTAGTCTTATTGAAATGGCCCAGCAGTCGACACTCAGTTTGGAATGTGTACACCCGTCCTTTTCAAACAATGGCATTGAAGTGATGGGTGAAACCCTGTCCCGAATCCTAGCGCAGGTCCCAGGCCATTACCCTGCTTAGTCAGAGTGCACGTGCTTTAATGGGTCCCTATGGGCTGGCCAGACACGCTTAGGGTAATTATTCCCCAGTCTTGCTGTGTTGCTGAGGCTCAATGTGTTTTCACCAAGTTTGACTGGCAGCCTGACCTGGTATTTCCTCATAACATCACTGTGTCTCTCAATTATGCTGGCACTCAGTTTGTAATTGCAGCAGTTCATATGGGACAGATGATGGAATTATTAAAGGAGACCAACAAGGTACCTTAATCAAGAAAAGATATTAAGATTTTCCTAAAGCCTCACCCTTCATCTCACATCCACGGTGCTGCCCTGCAGTTTGTAATCCACTGTGAAGTCCACATATACATTTGATAATAACTTTTCAGTCCAAATATAGCTTTAACTTCTATAATCATGTGCCAAGATAAAATGATAACACACACTCGTTTGCACTCAGAACTGCTTTAATTCTTCATGGCTTATATTTAACAAGGTGCTAGAAACATTCCTCAGAGAATTTGGTTCATATTGACGTGATGGCTTCACACAGTTCCCTCAGTTTTGTCGTCTACACATCCATCCAAATGTCACCGAAAATGTCAGCAAGCAATTGTGTGCCTGCTGTGGCCCACCTGCCTAAAGATTTGATGTGTTGTGCAGTCTCGGATGCTCATCTCCATTACCTTGGTTGCTGCCTTGCAGCAAGAAGTTTGAAAGATCATTGGCTTGCTCTCTCCAACTGTCTTTTGACAGTTATTGTATAATAAACAGTTATTCTTTGCTGACCTCTGGCATCAACAAGGCATATGCACCTAGAGAACTACTGTTCACTGGATACCTCTTTTCTCTGTAAACCCCAGAGATAACTGTGTGTGACAAAACCCAGTGGATCAGCAGTTTCTAAAATCACTGGGAATCACTTAAATCACATTTCTTTCTCATTTGTATTCTTGGTTTGAACTTCAGCAGGTCATCTTGAGTAGCTGCCATGTGATGGCTGAGTAGATACTGTGTTAATGAGCAGTTAAACAGGTGTACCTAATAAAGTGGCAGGTAAGTGTATATGAGCGTGCACATTACCGTAGATAGGTTATTTGTGCCGATTCTGCTTTGGTTGCCCCCCACAAGCATGGCTAAGATAACCGACAGTTCCATGTCAAGGGATACCTTTCAAATTGCGCACACTGTACTAAATCAAACATTAAAATACTACTGATGGTGTACTAAATTGACATGCTGTTAACTAAAGAATTACTGAAACCGTTTTCTTTGGACTGATAGTAAGGCAGACTATCCAGCATTGGCAAGCATTTTCAAAAAGTCATGTTTTCATTGGGTCAAAGCACAAATTCAATGTGAACAGAAGGCCAAAAGAGAAATAATTTGAGTGTTTTTAAATATTACTTATTATTATAAACAACGCCTGAATGATGAGACTCCCAGAAAGTAATAAAGGGAGAATGTAGGCACTTGTTTTCAGTGTTCTGCTTTTAACAACACTGGTGTGCCTGGTTGATGTAATTTAGGAAATGATTGCCCTGACCCTCATGTACTGACCCTATAAAATTTCCACCAAGGCTTTGTCCTGAGGTTTAATAAACACAAAGCTTTTAATGAAGTGGCAAGCAGTTATAAATTAGCTCCACATGTTCCACTCCTCACTGCTCCCACCCTTTTATGTTCAATAGGACAAAAGCACAAAGATCATCACTTTTTTATCATCATCCAGGAGGATGAGTGTTTGTTTCTGGCTAGTCTGCGGAGGAGGCTGAGCTGTTTCTCATAATCCAGCGTAGGCCACACATGGATGACGTTCCCTCTCCTAACCTTCTGTTTACTGCACTAGGATTGAGAGACTGCAAAAGTCCTCATACAGAGTTACTCAGACAACCAGGGCAAGAAAATCAGAATGCAAGTTAGCACTTTAGAGGCTGCAAAGTTTTCTTATAGCTGCTGATTTTGTACTTGAAGATAATATCCAGAAAAAAATGTTTATGAAGTGTTTTTTTTCCATTTATATGACTGACCAATTCTTTAACCTTGAACATACCACATATTGAAGTTCCTTTTTCCTGTCATTAACCGCCTTTTTTATACACTGTTAGCATTTTTACATGTCTATGTCACTGCTTCTTTGAAGGCAGCTGCTTTGTCTTTTAAAGACCGGTAAAGTCTGTCATTCATAGAGCCCACTTTCCTCCATGTAATGCCTGAGCCCTATCATGCCTGCCTCTGTCGCCACAGCTCGTCTGTAGATGTAAACACAGCACACCACTAATTCTTGTATTTTGGCATCTCACGCCCAAATTGACTCACTTTAAACCCTCTGGCATTTTAATGTGGTCTGCTGGGAAACCTGAGACCTGTCTCCCAGCCCCTCACTTAGTGAAACTCTGCATTTGAAGTCTCATTCTTTCCTCCCACCGGTGAGACATTAACTGTAATGAAGTTTTATTTTCTTTCTTTCCTCGGTATCCCCCCTCTCCTGGCCTGTCCTGCACTGCTGGGAGAATGGATTTAAATAGGGCAGGATTACTCCTGACTCAGACTTAACCCAGCTTCTCTTCTCTACACATCACGTTGCTGCCTTTTTATGTTTTTTACTCACGCACAATAAAGCCTGAGTTGTGCAGTTACAACTGTGAACCCTTGTCCCTGCTGTCTAGATAAAGGAATACTGTGTCTTAACCATTTGGCTAGTAAATCTTTAAAAATCTTGAAAAATGTCAATAAGCTGGCCTTTTATACAAGTTCTCTTCGATTAGTTCTGATCAGTTTTTTTTTTATTGCTCTAGTAAGGTTGGTACTTTGTGTAATTGGGCAGTAGGGTTAACCCCACCTATTCTGGTCAGGGTGTGTGTGGGGAACGGGATCTTTATTGGTTCTCAAACCTTTGCTGGAATTTACCTGGTACAGGTAAAGCAGCACTCGGGTAGGGATTCCCCCCACCTGTCCTCCTGTCGTTGCTGAAATGCACCAATGGGACTCAAAACCAGGACACTGCGGTGTTGAGCTAGTGAATTGCCAGTGCATTTCCTGATACATAGACCAATCATAAGAATAAAAACACCTTTATAAAACCTCTCACGGGATCTTGTGGCAGCTAGCTGGGACCATGCCATTAGAAGCAGGTCCTGTAAGTTGTGATGCGGACCTTCCATGGATAAAACTTGTTTGTCCAACGGATAAGTGACTGGGGAGATAGGAGAACACCTTGAACATTCTGACATGTTCATCAAACCATTCCTGACCATTTTATTTTAGCGTTGCGGACATTATCCTGCTTAAAGAGGCTGATGTCATAGGGAAATATCATTGCATTGAAGGAGTGTACCTGGTCTGCAACAGTGTTTTAGTAGATGTTGAGTAACATCATTGTGAATGCCAGGTTTCTCAGAAGTACATTTCCCAGAGCATCACGCTGACTTTCACCTGTCAGTCGGATAACATGGAATGATATAATGCTGTTCCGTGTACATTTTCTCCACGTTGCATCCGCCATTCAGTCGCTGCACATAATTGTTGTTAATAATAATGATCTCTATCAGGAGAGGTGTAATTCTTTCTCTGGATAGTTACAGTACTCTTTTGTTCTGTACAAATGTTCCTAAATCATAGTCGGTGGAGACATGCTTTAATGTGTGTTTTTGTGTGTGGGAGAATCTATGTAATATATGTGGAATTAAGTGGTTGAGGATGTGGAAGTGAAGTGCTGGCGGCTTTCTCAGGTTTCTGATTCATTTTCTATAAATAAAGTCCTGGAAGCCAGAGGTGTTAGTTCACTTACTGTAATGGCACAGGATCTGAACGGTGTGGGTGGGAGATTACTGTGGGAACGCTGAAGAATTACTCCTATTTGTGTTTTCTTTTTAGCAACTCATTCACACAGCATACAGTATCTCAGAACACAGGCAAAAGCAATTTGTTTGCTTTCTTAATTTTTTTTCTTCTCCTATCTTCTTTCTTGAAATAGCCTGACAGCTGCAAGGAATTGCAGGCGTCTAAAGCATGACTGTGTGTGTGTGTGTGTGTGTGTGTGTGTGTGTGTGTGTGTGTGTGTGTGTGCGTGTGCGTGTGTGCGTGTGTGTGTGTGTGAGTGGCATGAGCCCCTGATCTGCTAGGCAGTGACTCAAAACCGGACGAGTTTGGACACGTAAGAGTTAAAATGTGCAGAAGGTGGAAGCTGGAAGAGGAAGCCACTCAGAGAGAATTTGATGGAAGCACCCGTGTGTGTGTGTGTGTGTGTGTGTGTGTGTGTGTGTGTGTGTGTGTGTGTGTGTGTGTTTGCACTGATAAGCATGTGTGACTGCAAATGTCTGCTTCAACGCGTGTGTATGTGTGTGAGAAATGCGCGGGAGGAGGAAGTGTGCGCGCGCACGTGTGTGTGTGTGTGTTTGAGCATGTGGGACAGCAAAAGCCTGGTTGACAGCACGCTTGTATGTGTGTGTATGTGCGTGTCAGCTAGAAGGAGAGTGTGTATGGATGTGAGCCTGAGGGTGTGTGAATCTTGTCGCTCATCGTCAGTTTGGATGAGCAAGCTTCCTAATGTAAGTGGGCCATGCCAATTACGTGCTGCCATCGTTAAAAAAAAGAGACTAATTAAGAAAGAATGAACTCCTCTGGTATTTGACCCTGTTCTCCTCACACACTGTCACACACACTCGCTGTTTCACTGCACCTATGGATTAAACAGGGCATGGTTCATCTTCCACATCAGTTATTCTTATTATTTGCCACTGCTATCATCATATAGAGGCAGATCTCTGTGTGTGTGCGTGTGTGTGCGCGTGTGCGTGTGTGTGTGTGTGTGTGTGTGTGAGTAGTACTCCTCACTTGTAGTTGGTGTTAAACACTAGAATCTTCATCTTTCTGATATTTGGTTTATAGCATGGCTTCCTAAACAGGGCTGTGTTGGTGGTATTACAGGCAGGTATACGGGGTAACTGCCTGAGGGAGGGGCAGCCACAGTGATTATCAAGCACCCGACCCATCCTGGTCATTTCCATTAGGGATGTATCGTCTATAATAATATCTTAATTGTTATTATTTATATAACTAATTACCCTTAGTGACCAAACTGTTCCAGGTTCCACCAGCCACTCATGATTAGATTTATTAAGCTTGGGTTCTTCTGAACTTTTGTGTTTCTCGGATGTTTCTGCTTTGCTCCGATCCCTATATTTGCTGCAGAATATTAGCCTGTCCTTGATGTTTTTTTAAAGAGAAGTAGCTTCTTTGCTGCCCCTCTTGACACCAAGCTGTCCTCCAAAAAACCTTCATGTCACTGTATGTTCAGATCCACTCACACCTGCCCTCTGATAGTCCTGAGAAAGCTCTTCACTGGTCATGACCAGATCTCGTAGCTGAATCCTCTTTACGAGAAGGTCATGACACTTGCTTGACTTTCTTGGGCGC
>JAVSBV010000049.1:4217464-4237940 GCA_033117975.1 Parotocinclus spilosoma
ATTGGTGCTGCGGCGGATCCAATAAAAAAAGTCTGGCCTAATATATGTCTGAGTGAGGAATTTCTAAGTACCTTCGACAGAACTGTGGTTCAAATAAACATTTACTGAATATGATGTACTGACACTGTCCTAAGTATAAATGAATTTTCCCTGGGACATCATCAAAATCAAAATCAACCATCACCAGCACTAAGTGAAAACAACTGAATTAATTACCAACCACTCTATGATTCTTTTGTATGCTCAATACAGGTATGGACTAAAAAACACAGGCATGATAAAAAAAAAAAGCTGGCCTTAAATCAGCACATGATAAAGGCCTGACTTTAATTCTTGTATAGCTGCAGATGAGAAGAACTCAGTAGTCTGACTCAGCTACAACAGACATGCAGTATGCTCTGCAACAAAAGGGTTTGACTTAGTTCGCTTTTTACTGCGGCTTCATAGGGTGGTTTCTTTCTCCCCTGAAGAGACATCCCGTGTACGATGTTTGATGATGTCATGACATTTATTCCTCTCAAAGGCACATTTTAAGTGCTTGGCATTCCATTGCTCCAGAAATATTATTCAAAATCTTTTTTTAACACTACAAAATCCAATGGGTGTTCTTCATACATGCTGCATAATGTTTATTTTTTAATCCACATTTTTACAAAAATGGATTGTAAAAAAAGGCCCACACAGAGAAGTGCACACCCTCGTGTTTTCTATCAGGTCAGTGTGCTGCTTTCAGTGTGTCTTAGGAAGAATCTGTAATAAGCCAGAAGCATTGTGCTGAGAAGGCGTTTCCTTGACAACAAGGAGCCAGCCTGGACAAAACAATAGTCAGCTCCAGATGGGGCTACAGAAGGGGAGAGAGTGAGTGTGTGGTTATTTGGGTCTTAGTGGGAATGGGGGAAAAATTCAGTAATAATGTCTGTATCCTAATCAGTCCAGGTTTGTCTACATCTGACCCATGTACAATCAACTAAAAAAGGTCAACACCCATTCAACATATTGAGCTCCAACTGTGTAGAGAATATTCAACTTGCAAGACTGCATTAACAGCTTTGCAGCACTTAAATAGCAAAATCAGTAAACGTCCATCTCTATGCATTAGTATGCATTAGTATTAGTATTAGTATAATTAGAACTATAGTAAACAATATAAACACAGAAGTATCATTAAATGTGTGCCCTCAAATGTTTAAAAAATGTATGTTTTATTTTTGGTTTAGGTTTGATGTTGCTGCATCTGAATCTGTGATCTTATCCACCCATTTTGCACAATTATACCTTTATTCACTAGAGCATTGTCTTAATAGTGGAAAAGGATTATTTTTTGGAGCATATTTCCAGTCTGAACACAAACCTCCATACTGTCTCTCCCCAAAGTTTTCCATGAATGTGTGCAGATTTTAAAATGTTGCTAGGTTCTGGTTAAACAAAGGTAAACAGGATCCTAGCATTACAGTGACACAGCACCATGTTAGCAATTCAAAAGGCTTAGTCATGTAATTTAATATTATCTTAAGAATTGGAAATAAATCCTGTTTTTAAAAAATGGCTTGATGGAGGTTGTAGGTTGGAGATATTTTTTCAAGTATTAAAGCCCAAGTTCAGTTCCAAGTCCAAGTCTCTAATGGTAAAGGTAATGTCAACTCACAAGTGTTTTTTTATTTTGTTGAGTTGAATTGCACGTCATCAAATGTGTGAACAGCACAGCAGCACACTTGTGGCACTAGTGTGAATGCACTGATTGAGTTTTAAACATCATGTCTGTGTTACGAGATGTGGTGGTTTTTATTTAGGACCCAGGTATGCGGGATAAGCATATCCCACGACGTATAATAAGAATGGGGAAATAATATAGAACAACTAAAAAGGGCGAGTAAGGCTCCTAACACAAAAAAAACAAAAGAATAAAGGGGCGTGCTGAGGTTGCATCCCAAATGGGAGCAATGCGCGAACTGGTCGTGAGAGGTGCCAAAGCGTCAATTGGGGCAGGCGTGCAGAAAGAACGGTTTTGGGACGTCTCTTAAATGGTAAGGCACGGAGGTAGTCCAAACGCCAGAGAGCAAGCGTAAGCTCGAATTGAACGGAAAATTTAATTTAAGAAATGTCAGCATGTATTAGTGTCCTGTAATGACAGTGTACATTTGAGTTGGCATGGATTCTCAACTTGTGATGTTACTGAAGGTTTGGTTTCCTCTGTCTTCTAGTGCCCCTATAAATGTTTGATAGAGTTAAGGTTACTGTGGAGGAAAGTCCATGTCAGTTATCATCAGTTATCATGTTTGGTCTTTAAAGATTTAAATGTCATTTTCACTAGTGATCTTCTGCATTGGGCATTTTTGTGCTTAAACAGCTTAAATGTTTCCACAATCTTCTTCCACAAGGTTGGAAGCTATAATACACTGTATGTCTTGTATGCAATATCTGATGCAAGTAATGCATCCCATCATTATTTTATTAAAGTCAAAGAGTGTCTGTTGATGTTATTGAATACTGAATACTGTTACTGGTGTTACTGAATACTGCCAATAAATGTAAGATGCGGTTTAGGAATTTTGTGATTATGAAGGAAACTCAGTAAGAGTCATCACTCCAGACTGATTTTCATTGGTCTTCAGGCAAGTGTTGAAAAGCTTTGGGGTGCTATTTTGGGACATTATACTGTATGAATCCGTCTCCACAATAGATCCGAACAAGAATTTTCACTAGTGGTCTCAGACCTTTGGCTTCTGATGTATCAGTTTCAGGTTTTAATGCAGCCTGAGGATAAAAGCCCTGCATTGCTGTGTGCTGAGTCAGCTGGAAAGACAGCTGCTTCCCAATGCAGCTTTTTAAACAGAATCATGAAGTCAATACAGCAGTCCAAGGTCAGAAAGTCACTTGCCATGAGGAAGAGTAAGGTTCTTCAGTCATCTCTACAGTATTCAACTTGTGCTAATGCAGTGCAATAATATACAGTATTTCATATGATCCTAACAAAAATGGTCCTTGAATGGGGCTTGATACAATGTGAGGGTATAATATTATGTGATGACTTAAAATGTCAAATATAATATCTCCCTAGCTTTTACTTACAGTAGTTTAAATGATTCCAAGGTCTAATATTTATGTTTAAGAATGTACTTTTCAGGTGTCCACAAACTATTGCCTAAATAGTATATAATTATAGTATATATATAATAGTTTCAATTATCGTCATTTTATACTATTGTGTTCCACCATGTGGTTTCTTTATTTTGCCCAAATTCTTATCCACTTAATCCTGGACAGCGTTGAGGAATAGCTGCTGCCCAATTAGCAGCACAGATTGTAGGACAGAAACAACAGTGGACAA
This sequence comes from Parotocinclus spilosoma, assembly GCA_033117975.1. Classification (NCBI taxonomy): domain Eukaryota; kingdom Metazoa; phylum Chordata; class Actinopteri; order Siluriformes; family Loricariidae; genus Parotocinclus; species Parotocinclus spilosoma. The sequence goes on from JAVSBV010000049.1 coordinate 4,220,793, forward strand.
GGTGCCAATCCATTGCAGGGCACACACACACACACACACACACACACACAAACACACACCACTTGTCTTTGGACTGCAGGAGGAAGATGGTCACGAATATGACGTTCAGACTCCACACAGAAAGGTCCACAAGGCTACTTACCGAGCCACTGTGCCGCCCTACATCTAATTTATTAACATGTAATTTAGTAACATTTTCAAGTCATTTTCTTTGCAGGCGTTAGTTTAAACCATTGTCCTGTCACCTGTGAGTCACACCTTGCAGACATACACTCACACTGCACGATGTGATGGCAGAAATCACATGACACATGAAAGTGCTGACACTGCACAGTTACAGGTAACCAGATATCTGAGCATATTTGACTAGTTTAACCAAGTTTGTTATTCGGTCACTTTCATTTGAGTCATACATTTTCTAACTAATATTATATCTGCATTAAGCCGAATTATTCTACCTGTGTTGTATGTTTGCATGATATGTCCTACTGGATGAAGTGAGCACTGGGATAGATCATCCACACATCTTTTACAGCTGTTTCTAAAAAAAAAAAGTGGTTTAAGCCTCTTGGTGGTTACAAAGTCTATAGTTAAGTTTCAGAAACTCCTCCCTGGTTTTGCCCCAATTTCCTCTCCCCATGCCAGTTAGCTCAAGCCAGCAGGCAGAATTAATTAGCGATGGCAGAACATTTACTTTGTGAGGTTGATTCATGCACGTCTGGTTGTTTGCCATAAACAGGTTACAAATTTCAGCAAGTGGACTGGATTGTGTAATTTCGAAAAATCAGCTAGGGTTGTTTCACTTTATGTATTTCTTACATAACTATATACAGCAGTGTACGGCGGTATTATGCAACCATTCGATTAGATATAGTATTGTCTAAGCAGTGGTTCTTTTTTCATATTTCTATTAAAATACCACTAGAAAATACAGGACATTTTTACGCAATATTAAAAACTCTCCTAAAACTCCTCTATTTGCTACAGTGGCAAGTATTTAGTGTGAGCCCCCTACATTTGAGTAACCATTCTACCGTTTGAATTTTTCTTTTTGGATGGGTAGCACCCAAGAAACGGCCTTTTTCTAAGGGGAACAGGGAGAAAAGGCAAAGGTATGCAAAAGCTCACAGAGATTGGAATAAAGACCTGTGGAAAAGAATATTGTGGAATGTCAAATTAAGGTCCAGTCGTCCACAATACGTTTGATATGGTCATTGCTAAAACAAATCTAATAGTGACATAAGAATTTTACACATTATTGTATATACTTTATAACCACATATGGAGTTATGTCTGTGTGTGTATGTGTGTGTGTGTGTGTGTGTGAATGTGTGTGTGTGTGTGTGTGTGTTTGCGTGGGTATGTGTGTGTGTGCATGATCGTGCGTGTGTGCGTGTTTGTGCGTGCTGGTGTGTGTGTTTGCGTGGCCATGCTAGTGCATATGCATGTGTGTGTGTGTTTGTGTGGTCGTGCTCGTATATATGCGTGTGTTTGCGTGGTAGTGCTTGTGTGTGTGTGTGTGTGTGTGTTTGTGTGGTCGTGCTCGTATATATGCGTGTGTTTGCGTGGTAGTGCTCGTGTGTGTGTGTTTGTGTGTGTGTGTGTGTGTGTGTGTGAGAGAGAGAGAGAGAGAGAGAGAGAGAGAGAGAATATCTGTGTGAGTGTTGTAATTGCTTCAGCGTGTCAGAGTGCCGTGTGTGACAGGAAGGATGAGTCTCTGGTTGCCTCTGCTTCTTCACACAGGGGAATATTTGTCTGGCGGCCGATTCAGGCGCAGCATAACTCACGCGAGGCGACTCCACACAGGAAGCGCCACGGTGAGCTGTGTTATGATAAGGGATAGCTCAGAGGATGAGCTGTGAACTTTACATGCACGCAGAGCCACTGAGCTGACCACCACCTGAGGGCCCAACAGGAAATGAAAGGATCATTTAGTTTGGACCAGAGATGAGTTGAAGAAGGTCAAGAGAGAAACTACTTTAAGGACACAGACAGTCACCATGCTATAACCCAGAACCTAAACAAGAACAATATTAACACGTCTCTCACACTTTTTATTGCTCTCTCTCTCTCTCTCTCTCTTTCTCTCTCTCTTTCTCTCTGTCTGTCTGTAACCCTTAGGTATGTTGTGTGTGCTATCTGTATTGTTCTGTATTGTACTGTGAGATTTCATAGTAAAACTGTAAATTGCTTGACAGATTAAATGTGAACCTTTGCAGTTTGACCATAAAGTTGACAGTTCTAATATTAATTTTTGATGGTAATTTCATGGCCACTTCATGGTCAGTTTCACATAATCGCACCATACTGTTTTAGGGTGTGGTAGGCTAAACCATGCTTAGGACTGCTTGAAAATATGGGCTCAAGTACTGTTCAGTCGCATGTAGTATAACCACAAACTGTGCCGCTGTGCAGGGGCTCCTTTCTCTACCACAAAACTCTTATCATGATGGTGTGTGCTCAGACCCAGAAGGTTTAAGTGCAGTGTGAGAATAGGCCAGTGGGTGAGTGAGGAAGGGGGATAATCGTGCTCAGGCATGGTACCATGCAAATGTTATAGTGTGATTATGCCCTCTGTGTCAGAGTTGGTACATCTGTTTCCTCCTCTTCTGTTGCTGAGCAGGTGTTGGGGCATTATTCTGGCACATTAGTTGTGCTAAAGATGTCTTTTATGGAAAGTTTAGTTCACATTACACCGCTTGAAAAACGCACAGTCGTAATTAAGTGCACACTGCACTTTGTGATCATAAGATAGTTCACACTGTAATCAATACGTTTTTTTGTTCGTAAAAGTGATTGTTTGTGAAACATGAAATAATAATAATTAGTTTTATTATTATTATTATTGTTGTTATTATTATCATGATTATTATTAATAAGGGTGATTGGGTGGCACAGCAGTTGCCACCCGAGTATTGACTTCTGGCCAGTTCATTCAGAGCTGAGGCCAATGTACTTTATTGTTACTGTACTCTCGTCATCATCATCATCAAATAACATATTCATTAATCTATTTACTCATGCATCTTCAGTATAAAAAGGTCCATCCGACTATTGGTTCAAAGATTTCTGGTAAGCGTTTTATGAATTCATTGCTTCACACGTGTCCTGTCCAAACGGGAGTACCACCTGGTGTGGCCTTAGGCTGTTGTGGCCCATCTGCTTCAAGGTTCACCATGTTGCACATTCAGAGATGCTCTTTGCCAGACGTTAGTTGTAATGAGTAGATATATGAGTTAGAGTTGCCTTTCTATCATTTCAAACCACCCTGGCCATTCTCCTCTGACCTCTGGCATCAACAAGGCATTTTTGCCTGGAAAACTACCACTAGCTGAATATGTTCTCTTTATCCAGACCATTTTCTATGAAATGGAAGTGAAATGGAGTGAAATACCATGTGATTAGATATACTGCTCATAAAAATATTTTATTTCTTTTTTGTGAGCGGTAGGTATATTTGCATAAACAAGCTGTTAAGAAGATATACCTAATGAAATGGCAAGTGAATTTATGCTGATATATATGCCATAGTGAATCATGGGAAGGTGACGTGGAGCAATCATCTTTTAGGTGATACCAATCCTATAACAGTACAGAAATTATAGTACAAGAGAATAGCATTAATGCACTAACTTACAGATTATTGGCTATTTTTGGCAACATGCTTCAAATTAAGAATGCTACTAGTAGAATTATGTACTGGTAAAGTGGGAATGTTACCATGCATCAAATAGTAGTGCCCTGGTTTGCACACCTCGTGCAACCACAGATGTAACAGACATTTGAGACCCGGAGCCTAGGAAAGGTTTTTCTGTTCAAACTCATCACCTGCTTCTTCGTATGACCCCTGTTGCATCAGGTTGGCCTCTGATTAGAGCTAGCTGGGAGAGCAGAGCAAGCAAATGAATGCTCCAATTGTGCCGCTTCGTGCTTCCTGCTCAGACGTGAATGCCAGCATTGCATTTAAGTTGTGGGAATGCTGATGTTGGTTTGGATAGAATGACTGAAGGAGTCTGACGATGCCTGGAGGCTCCCTTCCTGAGCCTTAAGCTTGCTTATCCTACCCATAGACAGGAAGGCATTGGGGCAGGGAGGACACAGAGGCACCTGTGCAACACGTATCAGCTCCACATGCTGCTTACTGCTTGAGTATTTTAGAGATTGTGCTTGTTTGCTTGCATACAGGCCCTTTTAAAGTTATTTAGGCCCTTCAAAGTTATAATTTAAAGTGTTACTTCAGTTTGTTTGTGCCACCTTGAGACATGGTTTCTTGACAGTCCAAAGTAATTGTTTATTGACAGTTCAAATTAATGGTACTGGCATAGTTTGACAGATTTTCTGCCACAAAATCGTTCAGCTTACACCTGGTGAGTTTGGATGCCAACACCATTGCTTTTGGTTTTAGGAGTATAATTACCATGCATAATTATTGATCAGTCTTGTTATTCGAAAATAATATAGAAAATACATATTAATTACTTATTATTTTATACATAATTGTTTATCAGTTTTGTTATTAGAAAAGAAACCAGAAAATACAGGAAATGTGTATGCAGCATTAACAAGATTCTATAGGCTTCAGAGGCAAGTATTTAGTGTAAGCTTCTCTTACCAATAGCAGCGTTTGGCAACTTCATCGGGATGCCAAGTCGGCTTATTCTACAGTCAAAGGAAGCTTGATCAGGAATGGTAGCAGCCAAGAAACCACTTTTTTGAAGAAGAACAGGGTGAAAAAGCTAAGATATACTAAATCTTTCAAAGATTGGAACGAAGATCAGTGGAAAACAGTACTATGGATTAATGAATCTAAATGTACGGAACATATCCCTGTCATATATTTGGGACTAAAGTATGGAAGTGTGAAATGCAAGCTTTAGCTATAAACTATGTCAGATCAAGATCAGTGTCCAGGTTTTAAGAATCCTGCTCACAATGATGTTTTTATTTGCTAAAAGACACACAAAGGGGCTGAGCTGACAGTCCGTCGGCCAGACCGAAACGTGCTGCAGGATGCATGTAATCTGGATGAACAGCCTGTCGTTTGCTTAAATCCTGCACGTTTGCAGCAAATGGGGGTGCTTGTATAGAGTTGTCTGCCCAACACACTTACCTGTCAGTACTCCAGCCAGTTTACATCTTCTCTTTAAATTCCTTGTGCTGTCTAAATAAATCAACTGTGAACTTCCAGGGCAAGATGGACAGACCTTGGAAATGTGCACTCAGTATCTTGCAGATAGAAGATTGTACTGCTGAGTACAGACAACAAAAGTATTCTTGACAAGGGAGGGGTAACAAAAGCATTTTGTCAGTGAAAGAATGGATGGTGTTTGTGTCTTTTGTTATATTGGCAGTAAGTGGCATACAGCATGCTGAGATGATCTGAGTAGCGACATGGCCCAAGGCTCAGTGCTTACACAAAAAAGACTATGTGCACCATTATAAAGATGATTAGGGCTTGTGAATATGCCCCAGGCCCTCTGTAGGCTTTGGACTGTGCAGGCCTTTATGGTGGCTCGTCTTAAGGCTCCTTTGTCTCTGCCCACAACTCCCTAAAGCTTATCATCGAACCAGTGAACAATTACTTGAGTTGCACCGTCCACTTAACCCTGAAGTCGAGTGTGTATGTAGATTACTAAGACGCAAGTTCACATTTTAGTTCTGCCGTACCTAAGAAGTGATGGCCAAAGACAAAAATGTTTGTATTTTATTACTTGTGGTATTGTTGGAATGACATTATGCTTCCTGAGTGTTCCCCTCACTCAATTGTTAACATGTTTCATGCCGAGCACCAATTAACCCATAGCACTTTCCAATCCTGTTTCCTCTCTGTTCTTTTTCCTCTGCCTTTTGACGCTCTAAAAAAAGCACTTGTGCCTTAGCTCCAATAGTAAGTAATGTGCCAGTCCTCCCTGTGAGACTTTCTCGTTCCAGTCTGTTAGACCCCTTTGGCAGGATCACACTGGCAGTTCCAGTTCAGTTCACTGCTTAGTATCCACCCTATGGATCCCTGGCCTGCTATTTATGGTAGTGAAAAGACTAGGTATAAGCCATAACTGACAATTTAATGACAGTGTGAAAGACATCAGTCAAGAATCGGATGTCCAGTCCCCGAACCTTCTGATTTAGAATGGGGCTAATGGAGTCTCTCGGAAAGGGGGCTTTTTTGGAGCCACAGGGAAAGATATGGAGCATAGTTAATATATAGAGAAAGGCTCCACACCTCATGTCTTTTAAGCAGTGATCCTTTAACCACTGTTAAGCTCTGTCACATTGTAGGGTGTTCAGAGCACAAAATTACATTGCTCTACAAAGTAAAGAAATCAGGTCAACGGCCCCGTCTTGCTCCCGGCAACCGGTCTTCCTGCTCTTAGCTCACATTGTCAGAAAGCCCTTTCACACGTTAACCCTTTAATTTGCCAAGAGTAAAAGCACCAAAGAGTTGAGCTCCTGAAAGACTTGTGCACAAGTTTACTGGGCTGAGACCTAATGCAGTTCCAGAAATGATCGGTGTGGCTCTCGCATTACCAAAATCCAATGCATGTTGACACAGATGCTTAAAGCTAACTAAGAAGATGAACATGACTTGTCTGGTAAATAAAACGAACTAAATGGATAAATGACAGTCCTGTCTCTTAGTCCAGTCTTAGTTTCTTATTTTGATTTTTACCTGTATCATCTATGCCCCTCAAGGAGATTGAGTTCCTTGGTTCTCCCAAGGTTTGTTCGTTATAACATGTAGGGAGATTTGCCTTTCCACTGTCACCCTAGACATGCTTAAGATGTTCTGCACAAGTTTAAGGAGTATCAGAATGAGAACAAATTTGTGAGAACATGCCACAAATAAATGAAAACAGTTTTAAAGACATAAGGTGGTCCAACCCAGTACCAGCAATGTTTACCTAATAAAGTGGCTGGTGTGTGTGTATACGTATACATTGAAGTTGCCTGAATGGGCGCTAATGATGTCTGAAGGTTGCAACTGTGAACGACACAGAGCAGGGACATAGTGGGGACTAGTGTACATAGTACATAGGACTAGTGTACTTAACCTGTAAAAAATGGGTTTTATATGCCAGTGTGTGGATGCAATGTTACTCCACAATTCTTCTGAATCATGAAAACATTTACAGCATTGAACAGATGTCCTTGTGCACAGAGACTTTCAACTTGTGCTTCTCTCATATGGTTCCGTCATACACCGTTCTTCAGTGCACCCTAAGCCCTAATTGTGTGGCCGTTGTGTAACTCCATGCAGCAGTTGCAGAGGAAAAGGTCACCAACAGCCACAGAGAATGTGTCTATTAAAGCCCAGCTGAGCCGACTGTTGTTTGGAGGGTGTGAATCGAGGCACAAAAGACTGGCTGACCCGTCTAACCCCAGTGCTCTTAACAATTGCCTGTATGAGAGCACTGGAGCCGGCGCCGCCTGCTCCAGTCACCCTGCATCATTGTCAATCTAACCCCTAATTACAGAGGGGTTTAGAGATGCATTAGGTAAATGTCACTTCACTACAGCAGCCCGAACAGGCTTTTCGGGGCCTTCTCTCAACACCATGGGCATCTCTGCTGGCCGCTAGAGCCTCATTAAACTACATCATGCACGGCTTAATAAATGCACATACAGCAGACCCAGTGCTAAAAAACAGAACCATCAATTGTGTGTAGTACACAAAATCTAGAGGCTGCTTTGCAGCTGCTCAGCTGGTGTTCTTCTACATTGTTTTGTCCATGACTTCAGAACAGCATCACTGATTGGTGTAAGAGGGTGCACCTGTATCCACCTGATCTCTATCCATCACATCTGTATAATATATGAAATGACAAATAATAATCATTGTGCCATTGCCTTGTACTTTAAAATATGTTGTAAGTTTTATTTGCAAAACTTATTTCAGAATATGTTTTGTCATTTGGCCACCACAGACTTCCAAAAGACTATTCGTCTGGATTTTAAATGATGACTGTGAGGTTGGCATCTGTTGTTGGACAATGAGCACTCGCGTTTGCCATTTCAGTGCACTTTTAAGGTGTCTGATGGAGTTGAGGGCAAAGTTCTTTCTCAAATCTGCAAAATTGTGTCTCTGTGGACTTTAAAACCAGCAGGACAGAAAGTTTAACTGACTTGTTGGAAGCAGAAACTTATGATTGCGTCGTATTAAGTGTCACTGGGGTATCAGTAGAACTTCTTCAATTCTACTGCCGCTGTTTGTCTGTGGAGAATCAGAAATACCTGCTTTGTATTATAAATGCGTTACAAGTATTAGTGCATCAGTGTTAGTGAGTAAGTTTGTAATGCCCTGTGGTGGTTCGGTGCACTGCCCAATGTTTGTGAGAGCAGAATAAATCAGTTACTGATAAATGAATTACATTTTACTGTGCTTTTAATGTCAAGTCTATGGCTGTTGGTGAATTATGTCAATAAATGTCTTCCACTGTATAAAGGAGAGGAATATCTACTAATATTGTTCTAAATAGTGACTTGGATTTTTTATTTACAGTACTGTGAAAAAGTCTAAGGCCGTTGGTATGTGTTGTTTTAGCAGTGATGCGTTCCATGTAAAATTATTATTTTATTTTATTAAGATACAAACAGAAAATACAGGACAACCACACAATCTGAACAAATGACTTCTACAGGCGAAAAGGTCAGTATTTAGTGTCACCTTCCTTGGCTAATAGCAGATATTGAACTCTTTCGGGGAGATTGTTTTTTTTTTTTAAGTAATCTTTATTCTGAATATTTTATACAGTCTTCTATATAATATTTATTATATATTGGTGGCTATAAGACTTCACTAGTACTAGTACTAGTACTAGTATAAGACTGCACTAGTAAGTTTTGGAATATGAGCCCTATATACAGCCAGGTACATATTTTAATCACCTGAGGAAACAAATAAAGATTTTAGTTAGTAACAAATTAAAATGCAATACTCATTGCTAATAAAATCATTTTAAAATCCCATCATTTGATTTGTGGGGAGATTACGTTGTTATACGTTAGGATGAGACAGCGCTTTCACTAAGGTTTTGTGGTATCTTTGCATGATCAGGCAGAAGCTGACTATGCTAACGCATAACCACAATAGTTCACTGTGAATTAGTAGTACTCAAAAAGGATAGGCTATATAGATTTAGAGCTTAATTTGTAAATACATTTCACTGAAGTATTCTTGAAATATTTTTTTCTGCTTATGGGCTCTCCTATTAGGCTCTCTTAGAGTAGTGTGTCCTTGTTTCTGGATTGTTCTTTATAGGTCAGTTCGCCTTGAACTACTTATACTTAAATCACTAGTTTATTCTGTTTCTTTTCAGCTTTTTGTTCAGCCGTCTTCGTTTGGATTGTTAGTAATTAATCAGATCGCAGAAATCATTTACATCAGTAGCAGTGACATGATAGGCTTTTAAATAACATGAGGCATGTGAACGAGAAAAGCACAGTCTAGCATACGCCAGTTCGCCTGTCTAGCTGTCTCTGAGAACCTCTTAAAAAGCCATCACTGTCTGCAGATGTTCAGCTCTATCACACGTGGATGTCTACTCTAGTGATGTCCTTCCATGGTCCTGAGCTGTGGAAGTCAGCTTGACACAGACAGAGCAGGGGTCAAAGTGAATAAAATCCAGAACAGTGGTGGATGACTGGAAGTGCTTACAGATGAGTGTGGGTGAGCAGTTGTGACTGTGGGAGTGTAATCTATTACATATCCGTTTGATGCACCCTTGTTGAGTCGTGTTTTTTTCCCTTTTACGTCTGTATTAAGTATTCAAATTGTGGCAGAGCACATGGCAATTCTTTTTGACGTTAGAATAAGTCATTTCAGTGTCACTCTGAATAAAGGCTGCTCCTGTCATGGGCAGCTGACAGGTTGGCACACAGGCCCAGCATCAAGCCAACAGGGACAAAGCTAAATCAGCCTGCCATTACACTTGTTCACTCCCACTCAGTGTCAGCCCCAGTACATTCATCATGATGGGTACAGAAATAAATTAGTAAATGAGTGAACAGGCTAAAGTAGTCATATGCATTTTTTATTTAGTTGTGTATTTTGGATGTAGATAAATGGAGAACCATTCAAATTATTAGAGTTTTTTTAGACAGGAGACGATTTATGGCATGTAACTGAACCTTATAATGAGTAGTAGTCTTGGATAATATTTTTATTCATTTATTAAATTTATTTATTATGAACTTTTAGGAACTAGGAAAAAAATCTTGGCTAAATTACACATTCACAACCGTACAGTAATGGCACAAATCACATACTTTCAGTACTGCTTAGACCTATAATGTCATCACGTTATAAAATTTCCTGCTCTGACTTGGTAGTTATTATCAAAATAGAAGCTATAAGCAGTGTGCAACCCCCAATATGTCATGTTTTTCTTTCCTTATTTCATTTGTTAAGACATTAAACACATGCAACACATCCCAAAAGTTGGGAAATGTAGGACTAGTGATAAGGCAAAGCATTTTGAAATAAATAAATAATGGTGTGATTTCCAACAGGTGGTTGTGACTGTGATGTGGTACAAAAGTAGCACAATAATAGCAAAGATGGTCAGTGGATCTCTGGTTTGTCATCAAATGCGGAAGAAAATTATTGAAATGTTCTAAAACAATGTATATTAATGGAAGATTGGAAGGGATTTGCTTAATTTGCTTTGTACAAATTAAACAGTTTAAGATATTATAAGAAATGGTATTACTCTGTACAAGTACACAAGCCTAAAGCCTGAACAAAGACCTAGACATAATCTCTAATCCCTCTGCATCAAGAACCACCATTCATCAATAGCTGATATAACTACAAGGGCAAGGGATTTATTTGTCAAACATTTGTCAAACACTACAATACAGTTATGTAATTTCACAAACTTACAACTTTACTGTGAAAAAGGAAGGTATTTATTAAAAAATAAGTCGTGGTAACCATGTCCAGAAGTAGAATTGACTTCTCTGGGTTTGGAGGTATTTAGTATGGACCATCACAAAGTGGTAAATGCTTTATCGTCACAACTCACAAATGCAGGAATGGTACAATAAAACATTTACCACTTTGAAATGTTGCCATTCCTTTACTTTTTATTATCAAGTAAAATTAAGTAAATGTAAGAAAAACTGCAATTGTTTTTCCATTTCCATACTGCCCCAATTTTTCTGAAAAGAAAAAAGACTGAAAGCATTTTGAAATGATTTATTTTGTCATACTGTATAATAATCAGACAATGAGGTGGGCCCTTTACCGTGTTTTGTTTTACAGATTCTGCTTTAGGAAACTATTTGAAGTAAAATATCTGAATAAGTGCTAAGATAGCTAAGATATAACGAAGATGCAAATATTACAAACTGACTTGAAAACTAGTTGGCCAGCTTATTGGCTTTCCATGCCACACATGACTGGTATGAGCATCAGATTCAATAAACACATATGAGTGTGTGTGATATATCTGGTAATTATACATAATTATACTGTACTTTTACCAATGTAATTGTGAAATTGTTTATATTTTTGTTCATGTATATGGGTTTTGAGAAAATTGAACACAAATACAATCTACACACAATATTGGTTTTGGGAATTCGTTTGTTCAACACGACTCTTTTAGGTTGTTTTGGAACCCTTTTGAAGTCACGATCATTACCTTTGTCATTAAACTAACGATAACGTGATATTGCCAGGGTTTTTTTCCTGTAAAAAGCAACACACTCCCACGCTTCTTGACTGTTTATGCTTTGAAGTGATGCAAAATGCTTGCACACAAGTCTTGCCTACCAGCTGTCTGAGAAATTATAGCAGGCCAAATGTTCAGGGTTTAGAGCAGAGGCTCAAATGCTAAGGAAGAGCTTCCCAAAAGCCACTCTTATTCCCGGCAGATTCGTGTTGTAATGAAATATTTCAGTTCCCAACGTTCGTGCTCTGTAGAACCTGCACTTGACATCGCTGCCGAGCTCTCAGCTTTGCTCGTGTTGTTCTCGTTACTGAGAATATCTGGTAGGATGTAGTTTGTAATTGGATACAGATGTTTCTAAAGTAGATCGGCCAGACTGTTATTCTAGTCTATGCTGAGTACTTTTTCCCCCCTCCTCATTCCAAGCTGTGCTCACTTTGAAAGTTTCCCAAAATTCCAAGACCTGATGCAGTTTTATGTCGTCTGCTATTACACAGTGACCAAGACAGAAGATTTTACTTTCCTGTTTTTTATTGGTGCTGATCTGTTTTAATATCCACCTGTATATATTATTCTTTGTGTTGTTATCGTTTTTGGTTTGACTGCCCATATTTCTCCGTTTGTGTTATCCATGCAGTAATCTGCAGGATTATTAAAACTACACTTAAAGAAATACTTAAAATAATCTGATTCATTATATATCTGTTTTTATAGTGAGCCAAAAATGTATAGCCTTATTCTTAGTGTTGTCTAAATATATGTTATAATTTGGTTTGTCCCACATTCTTTTTAATTACTAGTTTACTGAACAGTTTACTCAAATGTGTACACACTTCATGCTTTCCTTCTCTTTCAATCATCCACTTTAAAATATTAAATTTTTTCTGCTCCTTTGTTCTTCCCTCCTTTTGAATAATTCATACATTCATGACTGTAAAACTGCGTCAATTAGGTAACATAATTTGTTATCCACATATGGCTGTATATGTTCATTCACTAACTGTATATTTCAAAGTGAATCATAACAAGTTAATTATATATAGACACCCCTGGTGCATTTGGACGCGAGTCCTAATAAACATTAAAGTTGTCAGAAATCTAACGGAAACAAGTGTAGAAAAAAAACTGTCTTTGTAACAGCACTTCAGAGTGAAATGCACTTGCTTCTATATGATTCACAGTTTATGTATGCTTTTCAGTTCCATGTTCTCATCTGAAATACATGTGAATACAACAGGAAAGGTGTAACACTATAACATAAAGGACAGTTTCTCATTCCATAAATGTATGTGTTTTGGACAGAGCGGCAAATAAGATTTTACCCTAGATACTTCGGATTTTCTTGGCTAATTCTGATTTCTGATGTTTTAAACATGTGGCTGTCCAATTTAAATTATTTTTGTACTAGAATTGTAAATGAAAAAATAATATTTGTTTAACTTTTTCTTTTAATTTAAACGTCTTCCAGTAAATAGAACGATAGCAGCAGCTGCTTGCTTGTGTTTGCCTCTGAACTCTCAGCAGAGTTAGCGTTAGCTTTGTCTAGTTCTGCATATTCAGTGAGGTGATGCTCTTTTAAAAGTTGTATTGCTTTTGAGCGAGTTTTCCCTGTGCTGCTTACTTTCATCAGGAATACTACAAACAACACACACTTACAGTGAAGAATCAGAATGCTGAAGACATGGCTGTAACCTAAATAATGCCAAATCACTGCTCCCTTACTAATACTGCACTGTATAAGAATAGACTTTGGAGCACAACTATACTGCTCATAACATTTTTGTTAGCAGTGTATAATATAACTCGTTCTCATCATCTGCGTGTGTCAGCACCGATCTGTCTAATAAACATTCGCACAGTTTTAAGCACAAACTGTGTTTAAAGCAGAATTTGATTGTAAATTAATGTTAGTGAAAGCAGCGTGTTTTTGTTGCGGCACAGAATCGGTTATATAAGACCGATCGGCCAATTACTGGGCAGAGCTGAACACGCTGTAAACCGGCCGGTCAATTGGTGCATCTCTAGATTTACATAGCTTGAATAATAACAAAACAGAAATCAGTATGTGCCGGTCACAGTAGCTATTTTGTCAGTAGTGATACACTTCAGTAACATATATAACACTGCTCATTGCGGTATATAATATGGTATTTCAACATATGTTGAGATCACATAACGTGTTTCGGGAGTGAAGCATATCTATACATATACACACAAGCTGATGGACAGTAACACTACTGACCCATCAATGTTACTGATGCACACACACTCTCTCTGTCTCTCTATGTCTCTCTGACTGGGGAATTCCCCTCACATATGTAACCAAACTTGCTGCTTTGATGTCTTCTGAGGACTTCAATTATTGTGAGGCTGGAACTGGGCTCCTTTCAACTGTGGTGTGCGGTGGAGCAGGAAAATATCTCTCCCTTTCCATCCTCAAATGATTAATTTAGCAGTTCACGCCGAGAAGACTCCACAGTAAAATATAGAGAGTATCGCCTTGGCACTCCAAGCATCACACAAGCCCTGTGGCAGATACACACTGTTGTGGTTAGCATTGTGTAGAAGTTTGTAGAAGAACTGCGCTCAAAGACTGTATTGTGCAAGTTAGTGCCGTTTTCATCAGAATCTCCTAAAGTTAGGCTCAAATTAGTGGCAGCATTTTACTCCAATATCTGCAACACAGCACGACACAGCATGCCACAGCGTGCTTTTTTAAAAGGTCAAATGTGGCGCAACAGACTTGCCTGTGACTAACAGGAAAAAATACATTTCAGTGTATTTGGGAAAGCCCACGTAAATCCATCTAAGCCAGACTTCTCTCATTGTGTGTGACTGTCCTGGTTGAGGAGGAAAGCATATATGAGTTCATTCTGAAAATAGGCTATATCCATATAAATACACTGCATCAGAAAGTCACCAAAGCACAGAATATTCCAAAGGATTCTTTTTTTCAGCCCAGTGCATATTGTGGCATCATTTGTTTTGGTTTGGTTTGTTTTCCCCAAGGTTTAAGAAGAAAAAACTCCCGGTCAGCAAGGGAAAAGAAAGCAAGCGAGGGAATGAAACTCCTGGTGCATCGATTTTTAAAGAAGGCAACAACATCACATTGTACCTTTCAGTAATTGGATTTCCCATTTTAAACAACAGCCTTAGCTGCATGTACTGCGTTTTAACCTTGTTGTACCAAAATTGTACTCTTGTTGTTATTGAACTGAAGCACATTGGGCTGGTGACAGCAACCACTTTTGTAAAACCAAGTGTAAATCAGGTCACTGTGTTTCCTGTGGAATTTTGTGTGTTTACTTTTACTGGAATTGCAGACACATTTTCCCGCCTGTAGATTGGGGGATTTGCCGTTTATATAAAAAAAATAATAATAAAATAAATATGAATGAATTAACTATGTATTTAATCATGCACTAGTGGATATGGACTAGTGGTCTTCTCTTGTTCTTGTTCTCAACATTAGAGCTGTGTCAATAAACAGTATTTGGTCTTGGTAATAGAGCC
The DNA here is from genome assembly GCA_033117975.1 of Parotocinclus spilosoma. Lineage (NCBI taxonomy): Eukaryota > Metazoa > Chordata > Actinopteri > Siluriformes > Loricariidae > Parotocinclus > Parotocinclus spilosoma. The sequence continues at coordinate 4,235,975 of JAVSBV010000049.1, forward strand.
AGTTTGGGAATTTGCTTGTAAAGTAGGCAGCTATTTGGATTGGCTCTTTTATGCTGCTGAGATCCCTAATGAACCCCCACAAGGCATCTGTACTGTTGTGCGGCCAGCAACTGTACTTTGTCAGAATCTAAATGTCAAACACTTTATTTACTACACATCACTTTGTGTGTTTCTAATTGTTTTCTGATTTGGTTCGTTTCTCCCTTGTATTAGAAACAGAGTGCGAATGAAATATAACTTTTAATGATAAGTAAGTGCTGCATTTGGTAGTAATTCAGAGTATAATATTAAGTAAACCAATTAACAAAAAATATTTTATTACAATAATAAGAGGAAGTAGCTTTTAGAAACTAGTCGATATGTAAAAGAAAGATAAGAAAATAAGAATGTGAGAAAATCAAGTTGATTACAATACATAAAAAATAATACAATATAGTCTTATAAATATGTAATTCATAAAATAAGCTTTTGTTGTTAAATGCAAAACAAACTCTTCTTTTTTGAGATGAGTATTAATAGGCACCTGGTAAATACTGATTAGACAAATATTTAGAGTGGCATTAAACTCACCAGGTTTGTTGAAATAACATGTTTAAAACATTGAATAAATGACATTTGGGACACATTATAGATAAGACTCTCAGACAGTGTGAGACTTATAAAGTTGAAAACACTGGGTAAAGACTTTTTTGTCCAACAAACTAAAACAGGAAGACCTGTTCTATGCCGAATTCAAATTTGTTTTAAGAATCCGTGAGTCGAGCATGGTTGTTAAGTGAGCAGTTTAAAGCCATCTCACCACAGATGCAACAGACAGAATTTTAACCATTTAGCTCTTTCCTTAGCATTTTAGTTGTGAATGAGGTATGTGGTGTATGATGTGGTATAAGGACACTAAAATAGAGAAGTTTGCACTTATTTTAACAATCAGTTGACTGGGAAACTTATTCTTAAGACTGGGCTCTGTTTGCTTTTCACATGTACATTTGTCCTTCTGTAGAACCCTGGAGATTCGTTTATCTCAGCATATGCTTTCCAAAAGAAGCCATTACTCTTCACAAACAATGAAAATAGTCATGTTTGATCAACTTTTTGTGTTAAACATCGTAGAGCACTGGAACATGTATGCTGTACATATAGTGATGTATGGGTGATTATAGAATTATAGAAAAATATTTGGATTTGGTATTGGTAATAATTATTATTTTTCTTTTTTTACTATATTTTTTTTACTGTAATATACGAAGAAAAAAACTTGAAAGAGCATTTGGTGTGTACACAATGTTTTTTCAAGTTATCCACTAGCGTTCTTCATAGCTTAATTGAATTGTATATGAGTCAGACACTTAACTAGTAAGCAGTACAGTTTTTTTAAAATGTGACTGAGTCTTGTTGTACACCGCAGAGAATATTAAATGAGAATGTATACTTTCAAACATATGTTTTAAACTTTTTTAGGACATAATTGTTTTATGAAAACGAAGGCATTAAAGTTAACCACCATTTTGCTAAGAGCAGCCAATGATTACTTCATTACTAAATGTGCAGTGGTTTGTCTTTGTCTTGTTCATGGAGGAAATATTAATGGTGTTTCTTTCTATTTCTAATTTGCTCGATTTCCACTGATTTAGTCTTTGAGTGGAAAATAAAAACTTTATGTTTCCGATTTGTAATATACACTTACTTTTATGTATTTATATAAAGTTTTAGCATCTGGAACAGCAGACCACATAGCAGAATTAGCACTTTCAGTGTTTTATGTGAACTTAATGGTGCAGAATCTGTGTGAATATTCAGAAAATATAAAAGGCTCTTTCTCACTCGTGCTCTCTCTCTCTCTCTCTCTCTCTCACACACACACTCTCTCTCTCTCTCACTCCCTCGCTTTCTCTTTCTCTCTGTCGTTCCCTCTCTCTCTCTGTTTCTCTCTTTCTATCAGTCCCCCCCCCCCCCTCTAGCTCTGTCT
>JAVSBV010000049.1:4240526-4252354 GCA_033117975.1 Parotocinclus spilosoma
TCACTGTATATATATATATATATATATATATATATATATATATATATATATATATGCTCCCAGCTGCTTTGTAGAGACTGCAATGTTTGAAAAACTAAAAGGTCCAAATGATTTGCTTTAGATTACTGAGGTTAAGGTTAGGTGCAGCATCAATTAGATACAGTAGTCATGATGTGAGTGGGCTGTCCCCACAAAGATAGTAAGACATTGTGCTTGAGGGAGCATGTGCTTGACTACGTCAGATTATGTCAGGAAAATATAAAATATGTATTTAGCTGCCTGAGTATTGCTGTCATTCTCTTCTCTCTCTTTCTCTTTCTCTCTCTCTCTTCCTCTCTTTCTCTCTCTCTCTTCCTTTCTGTCATCCCCCCCCTTCTGCCCCTCCTCTTTGTTTCCCAGTGGGGGTGTTGTTTATAGAGCATTATAATTTATAACTGAATAGAGTGGATTTAATTTCAGCGCTGAGGCTCGCCAGCAGGGCGCCAGGCTGCAATCAGAGGAATCAGTGCACTGCGAGCCCTGTTGAATGGAAAGTATTATCAGTGGCCACAAACGGACACTGTTTCTCCTTAAACAACTCCCTCGATGCTCCCTGAGCCTGGCTTCTCTTTCACCCCTCTATTCCTGTTAGCTGCCCTCCCTCTCATTGTCCTTCAATGCCACTTCCCCTAGTTCTCTCTCTCTCTCTCTCTATCTCTCTATCTCTCTCTCTCTGTCTCTCTCTTTCTTCCTTATTTCCTCTGCATCCCTCCTCTCTCTTGCTTTATCAGCATTCAATTCATGGACTTGCGGTGATGATGTTTGTCAGGTTGGAGCTGTTACAGCTCATGAAGAGGCGGTTGGCCACGTCTTTTTATCTGCACTCCAACTTGCATATTAACACCCTGGCTTACATTTTATACAGTTTCCAGTACACAGTGTCACTCTGTAAGAGTAAATGTTGATGAATAGTGTCTCATCTGAAAGTTTTCAGGATGTAGCATCTGGTGAGTTTACAGCAGTGTTTGCAGTAAAAGAGAAGCCCTTGAGCCCATGTTCCCCTGTCTGCCTTCATCTCACGCCTCTCTCATCTTTATCTTGGCCTCTGTCTCCCCTTTTCACCATTCCCATTCAAGTGTTGCAATTTTCCGCCCGTAAATTCTGCAGTGCGTGACTGCAGGCCGACTCAAGGCTCTCCTGCGTCCTGACAAACAAAGAGAGCGAGTGAGTTAGTGAGTGTGTCATGCGTCCCACTGGGCGGTCCAGTCAACCTGTGGATGCAACCCCACAACATGAGTCATGATTTTTCAGCACATTAGCGTTGCCATGACACTGGATTAGGGAAAGAAAGATGGAAAGTGAGCGAGAAAGCCTTAAATAATGATTCCAATAGGTTTTATAGCAATGTGTGTTAATTGTTAGCAGGACAGTGAGGTGTCTAGGAAAAATCTGTTGTTAGAAAAACCTACTTTATGGGATTTTAATATTGTTGACATCAAATGCATGTTAAAGAAAAGCTTGTATATTTAAATTCTATGCAAATAAGTCAAATTTAGACGTGTTGTTTTTGCAATGGTTTAATATAATTATTTCTCAGTCTCTTTATTAGAATGCAAGCAGTGAATACAGGACATTTGTGTGCATTTTTTATTATATAAATATTGCTGCACCATCCAATGTGTTTCAGCTGCCTCATATCTAATGATATGAGTTTCCAGTATATCAACATGCTATTAAAATAAGCAATTTGGTTATACCGTATATTATTCTACAGTACTGTTGTTAAACTAGGAAGAATACAAAGCACTTTTGTTAGTCAATCTGGATAAGGGCTTATGTTATAAATGCTGTAAATGTAAATCATGTTATTATAATCTGTTATAAGAATGATGCTTATTGTAGTACTCATGTAGAATACTAATATTATAATTATCATTATTAATTTCTATTATTATAGACAGTAGTAGTTGTATTATAAGTGAATCTTTCATAACTCGTGATGCAAAAGGCTCAGTAGGAGTCACTGTTGCGACTCTAGGAAATGATCCAATGACCCCTTCTCCCTCAAACCTAGACAGTCGTGCCCGTGTGACACCCAAACCTGGCCTCAAAGTGAATTGCTACTTTGCCACCTAAGTGCAAGTGGCTTTGTATAGCTTACATAGTGAAAATGTAGACATTTCATATTCAGCCAATAAATGGCATGATTCCAACAGTTTGGAAAGCCTTCTTAATTAAAAAAAAACAATAATGATTTTTAAAGTAAAGTTGGTGATGTCTGAAACTGCCATTCTTGAAACATGCTTTAAATATAGCAGTATCTGGCAGCTTCATTGGGATGCCAAGTAGACCCCTCAAAAGTCCCAAGAGCTCAAGCTTGATCAGGAGGGGTCTTTTTGGAAGGGTATTATACTCTTATACAATTACTAAAACAACATATCTAATGGTGGCCTGAGACTTTGCATAGTACTTGATGCATAGTATGTTGAATTGGCACATTGGTTGTTCCTGCCTTCCTGCGTCTTATGCAGCCGGCTGTGCACCTGCCTTCTCCCAAACCCTGTCTGCAATTAAGCTGTTAAGAAAATGAATGAATGTACATGACGTGTATCTTGCACTTTTTCTTCCATCTTGTTGCAATTTTGAAGAAAATAATTTTAAATGTTTTAATTCAATTGAATAGGATAGGGTTAGAATATATGAAATGGAAAATAAAGATCACTATACACACAGAATCATTTTGAATTCTGTTAGCAACACTGAAATTATACGGAATCTTGACATTTTAAGGTTTTCAGTTTCACCAGTGACCTGCAAGGAAGATCAAAGTTGGGCACTCGGGGGAGGAGAATTGTTTTGAGATTCACATGTTGTGTTAAAATACAGCAGATCTGATGGCTCAGTGGATAGAGCCAGTTTTGGCAGTGGCAGTGAACCAGCCTGGGTTCATTCCTGGGTGGAGTGTTTAGGGGAAAGCCAGCCACTGGGGGTGCACATGGTGCTCTTAGAGCTGCTCCCAAGCCTGTGTAAATAGGGTGGGATGCGTCAGGAAGGGCATCCAGTTTAAAACGAATTGAATATGCGAATCAGGGTGCATCCAGAAGAGGACCAAGCATAACAGCCAGTGTTAAAAGGCTAATGCATTGTCAGTTCTCTCCTGCTCTTCAGCCCCAACTCGGCACTCAGCAGGGCCTGATTAAACTGACCATATTTTAATTGGAGTGGAGCAGCCAACTCTCTCTTCATTCAGCATAATTAATACTTTGGCGTTACACGGACATAGATGAACTCAGTTCCTTTCTTCCTCCGAGCTCTGACCATGATTACACAAGAGCTCGAAAAGCTTTATAGACTTCGAAGAATAACACACATGGTTTCAGGAGGAAAAAAAGTTGCGAGTCGACGTCAAAAGCCACAATTAGCTCATTACGACTGCTCGAAGCTGGAAGACCACATGAAATAAAGAGGGAAAAGTCATTGCTTTCCCTGCACTCTCTAATTTCTCAGAGGAAGCTAGCAAGACAGGTTCAGAGGAAGGACTTGTCTCAATAAATGCACTGGTACCATATTTGTAATGGAATATTGCATAATAATTGTAGTGGTGCAGCCTGCTTTTGTAATTCGCCGGCAGGAGGGCTAGTGTGTTTTATAGTCAGAAAAGTTCTGGCATGATGGACTTTCCCTGAGTGGTTTAGTAAAAATATAAAAACAACACACAAACAGCATCCATGTAATATTAGCATGGACAGAAATGTACATGTGTCCCTGTGCTAGGAAAGCAGTGGCTGAAAAGATATAACCACTGTGCTAATAGTAAAAGAAATATTGCCAGTATTGCATTCTTTAGACTAATAAAGCTTTTATGCTGTACCTGTCCATATCTGAATCCTAATATCCAATCTTGACCTCACAGCGGAATATAATAGGAGCTTACTGTCACATGACACAACAGCGGAATAGCTTATAAATGCTACAATAGCATTCTTTATTGTTTTATTCACTATTAAACGTGCACTGATTAAGGAGTGTGCACTGGAAATGAGTAACATGTGGACAGTGCTGTTGTGTTGTGTCCTGGTAATGCTCATTGATAAAACTCATGTACAAGAGAAGCATTGTTTCAAATATAAATACATTTATGCAAATAAAAAAATTGACCGTCATGGTCTATAAATAAATGTGTATGGATCAGACGAAGCCTGAGAGTAAAGATTTATCCAGCTTTCCAACACTGGAGCAATACGGTAATAAATAAATCCAGTTACTTACACAATCCCTGAAGATTTTCTGGTATCCATGATGAATCAGGTGGAAACTGTGTTAGCAACGCATAACCATAAATTCTCAAAAGTATTCCCATCTCTGAAAGAGCTATACAGATATAAAGCGTCATTTGCAAATACCTTCGACTGAATTATTCCTGAAAGGTTTTAGTTCATTTTTTTTTTTAAACACACACAAAATGTGCTGTTTATACATTTACTGCCTGTTCCAACGCATGCTTAAAACAGGTTTTTATTCTTTGTAACATGTAGTAATGTGTTGACAGTCTTGTCCGTGGTAATCATGTAAACACTTTATATGTGGTGGATACAGAATAGAGTTAAAACAGTGAAGTATTGCTTTAACTCTGGACATGGAAAATAGGCTGTTAGTGGCTTTGTTCATAGCAATTTGCAGTCACTTTATGTTCTATATTTGTATAGTCACAGTTCAGGAAAGCACTAAGTAATTGTGCCATTGCTCACAGCTGGTTCCTGTAAGCGGCCAAGTTGTAAAGCAGTGATTCGGCTAGGAAAGTCCAAGAAGGGCACTCGCTGATTTTTGGTGATGACTGAACCAGTTCAATTTGCTAGTGTTTTATTTAAGTGCATTAAAAGGGCTTGTTCTGTGGCCACATGACTGTGGTTAGTAACTGTTACCAGGGAAGAGGGGTAATGACTCTCTCTGATTATTAAAGCAGCTGCCTGACCTCTCTTTATTAGTTGTGTAGAGCAGCCAGGCTTAATCAAAAGTTAACGATTCAGTGTAGGATGTACCCAGGGCGGTGCGAGGGCACTGCATTATTGTTAGTGTGTGGAGGGGGTAATTTGCTGAGCAGTCTGAGCCAATAGGAGAGCGCTGTGGCTAGCTCTGTTCAGAGGAACACATGCGATGTGCTCGAGAGATCAAAACACACACTTGATGAATGTGAGGGCAGAGGGGGAGTGGCCCGCCCTCCCGGCTTTGAATCACCGATCAAGGTCGTTCTCAGTTCATTAAATTATGCTGAGAGCGTTGGTCTGTTAAGCGACACACACACACACACACACACACACACACGCTTGCAGAGGAATTTTTTGTTTTTATTTATTTAAGTGCTTAAGACTGTGGAATCCTTAGTCATTCATATTGTCCTTTTTAAAAACGTGATTGTGTGGGCCTAGTCCTCGCAAATTAATGTGCACGTTTACCAAAACGAAAACTTTTATTAGAAATATTACAAAGATTTCATTTATGTTATGCTAAAGTAATAGTTGTTAGTAATAGTTGAGTCCTAGCGTGGCACAGTGGTCTACGACACTTGCTACCTTAGGGACCCAGTCCCAGTGGTGCCTTAGAAGCCAGGTCAGGTGTCAAATGCAGACATGACTGGCTTCTTCTGAGATTGGGATGCTAGTGTGGGCATGAACCCATAGACACTGCAATGGCTATGTTTAGTCTGTCCAGACCGCGATTATACCTGCTCCCTTTTTTAGGGATAGGCACGGACTCACAAAACCTGACCAGGAAAGATCGGTGTTAAAATGTTCAGAACGATATGGTCATAAAATTTACATGGTCTTATTTTAACAAAGCGCCTCTGTGAAGTAGTTTATATAACCAGAATATGAATTCAGAACTTTCTGTTATGTTTGTGCTACAACTGTGCTGGTTTGTTCGTTATAAGCCATCATTTGTCAGGTTTTCACATGTTGGCTGTCCATGGGTTCAAGTCACTGTGGTAATTTTTGGCCAGGGCAGGTACCACACAGGACCGGTTAGATCATTCCCTAGTGCTTCAACAGGCACACACACACACACACACACACACACACACACACACACCTGCTCCACATAAAAAAGAGATTGAAGATTTCACTGACTGCTTTATCTAAATAGCTTTATTACTCTTGCTGACTACAGACTTCAAATACTTGCTTAATTAACATTAATAATAATACTAATATTATAGACGTTACTGTACTTAGTAAAATGTGCAAATGGTAACTGCCAGTTACACAACTACACTGATCACAACAATTAGGGAATATTCTGGAAAATACTGGACATTTTATTTTGAAATAGCCCCCATGTGTTCTGAGCAGTATATTACTGACAGTAGTTAATTAAGTTTTTACTGACACAACATACTGAGAAATCAGACCTATAGGCTGCATGTGGAAAAAAAAAAACTAAATTAACCTAAAAACAATTTTTTTGCACAAATTAGTTTTATGGCATAATCACTTTTTTGTAAAATACTTTATTTTCAAGTACGTTAATAACGTGTATTTAGTTAAAAACTCTTGATGTCAACGGAAGTATTGCTTATTTTATATTGATATTTATATTTTTTTATTTTATTCTTTACTTTTGTGTAACCACAAAATGTGTTTAGAAAAACAGGCACAATATCACTCAAATTATTTCTGCACTAAAGTAAATGCTAAGCTAGAGCACTAACTGTATTATAAAACATAACTACAGCTACAATACAATAAACCCAATTTCTACTTTACAAACAAGAAACACTGACACAAAAAAACAGAGAACTGCTGTACCGAGAATTTCAGTAAGTGTACTAAAATAAACTAGTTAAGAGTATCTTACTGTAAATTCAGTTATAAATGCTGTCTAATTCTGGCAGAAACCTCTAATTTAAAAGAGCTCTACCAGCCTTGAACAGAACAGAATTAATGCACTGTAAAATATCATATTGAAAATATAAATTTATAGTAAGGCATTACTGAAGATAGACATTCATTGTAAAATTGTTTCTATTTAAGAGATATTAAGCATTTTACTAACATTTAGTCATGTCGTTTTTGGTTGAAATATTCCTGTACCACACTGCACTAACAGAGATATTAGATATAAGTTTCCACACATAAATCCATTGGCAAGCACATAGAAACTTGTGGTCTAAGCGAGAAACCTGACAAATGAGAGACAGTGATGACATCAATAGGAAGTGCGCTGGAGAGATCTGGTGGTAAATGCGACCACTGCAGGAAACCTCATCAGTTAATGTTAATAACTTAGTACTAGTGCAGTACCATGCAAGTAAAATAAGTATCCCATATGATGAAAACTCATATACCATTGTATATATATGTGTGTGTGTGTGTGTGTGTGTGTGTGTGTGTATGTGTGTGTATATGATTGACAGTGCAAAGTGACGACGTACTAAAAATACAATTTAATGAGGCTGGTAAATGGTACAATGGAAAAGCATTTGCTTTATGAGGCATTGAGCCTGTGACCGTGTGTCCAAGAGAGCAAGTAATAGCTGGGCTGGACTGGATAGTGAAACAAACCTGTGCATGTGTGCGCGATATTTTTGAGGACCCATGTCCTTCTGATGCTAGGAAAACCTGGCAGTTGTCACTGCAGTCTTTACTTCGTTCATTTTTTTTTTTTTTTTAATAAAAATGAGAACGCTTATTAGAAAAACTAAAAAAGCCAAAATATTTGTTTTAGATTACTGAGGTTAAGGTTCAAGTAGGTGTAGCTGTTTTACAGTAATACTTCACCGTTTTATTATCTTGTGTCTTATTATCATTGTTATATCGTTTCTTTCTCCTTTGTCCTAGCAGTCATTTTCAGATTCCATTTGATGTTTCTTTTTAAATCTTTAAAACATGTTTCAGATGTTTCAACTGTTTAAGATTTTGTTTGGATGATGCAAATAACCAGCTAAGTCCGAGTGTAAAGGCCATGCACAAAATGTTCTGCGCACTCTGTCTATTTAGTCCTGCCTTGTTTTGGGTATTTACAACAGCGCATCATCTCAAAATCCCCTTAGCATCGTAGTTATCTGATGAACAAAGTTGATCTTCACACACTTGCAAACAAAACACTGTGCACTTCACACATGACGTCCTCCACCTTTCCATTCCATCTGTCTGAGGTCTGAGACACATCCATGCATACACACTGGCTGTCATACAATGTTAAAGCAGCACAATTCACTCGGGCAAGTACAGGGCATCTGGCAGTGGCCTGGGGAGCCGGACAAGCTTGAATCTAAAGATCTTGTCATGTCCCACATGGCCAGTGTGGGATCAGTGAGCTGTGTGTGTGATGGTCAATTGTTGTGAAGCCTCGCTTGGGCGCAACATGATGCAATTGTGCAGATGCATTCGGTAGGGGAATTTAATTTAATGTAATATTCACATCCACCCATTTACACATTCCATGCAGAGCTGCTGTTTTGTGTTAAGGAGTGAGCAGAAGATGCGCAGCTACACATGAATATGGGAAACAACCCAGATCCTGTATATACATGTATTATACGTATTTCATCTGCATTTAACCAGATGTCTGATTTATTTGACCACAAGGAGGCATGGTTCCTTATAGCATGCATTTTAAATGGAAACAAAACTGTGAATTAAGAATAGATGGATGAAAGCTTATTATAAAGTCGTAGCACACACGTGCTTGTAGTTGTGTTTGTATGTCTGTGGCAGACAGACAACCACTTTAAACAGGATTTGGAGCAACATGAGCACGCATCAGATCTTCAACCTTCCTGCAGGCGCATGGTGATTGGGAAGTGGCTTTAGAGTACGGAAATGGCTTAACTTGATTTCACAAACAGCTTCCACATAGCCTGCTGCTGAAGATGTCTCTGTTAATGCTCAGAGCTCAAATTAAACACAGGCAAACACACATTACAGAGGAAATACTACTGCTTAGACTTAATACTCATGAGTTTTTGCTGCTCCTCAGTTTGAAATGTAGCGACAGATGTGTCATACATTGAAGCACCAGTTTTTGATTTGTTATTGTCTGTGCATAAAGCACCTGCTGCACACTCCTGGATTGTTTCTCTAGAGATTACCTTTCAGAGTGTAACTCATTACATGGAACACACATGATTGTAAGGCCCTGATTTACTCGTAACCTATATAAAATACTAATTTGCTTGTACGTTCTAACATTCATTTAGTGGATGGCTTGTGGTTTTTGCAAATACAGCTGCAAAGTGACGTTTCTTTTGTTTTCATGTTTGTAGTTGTAATAAAAATATTTATTTGCATCCATTGCCAGAGCATGTATTTGATACAAATGGTAAGTTGTCAAAACAGCAAAAATGATGTTGTGTTTTCAGACTTACAGTAATAATAGGAATAAAAAGAAACAAGTTTGAAACAACAACATTTTTAAGAATACAATTCTGATGTTATAGTTTACGAAGGTTTTTGTGCTTTTCATCAATAAATAAGATCTGGATCAAGTGATTAGAAAACAGTAGCTTATTAAATAGAATGAGGTGTTTATGTGCTGGAATTCATCACATACTGGAATGGAGGTGCTGCTATACATGTAGATATGTGTATTTTATCTTTTAGTCTGTTTTAATTTTTAGATGTTGTACAGTGTAGGAATAGGAATAGCAATGAAGAATACATTAAAATGTAAATTTTGTCTACTAAATTTAATTTAAAATGTAATAACGATCAAATATACCAACTCCTTTGTTACTTGCAGTAATAAAACTAGAGGACTTGCTTTGTTAAATTGTTTGTTTTTTTTTACTTTAATTAAAAATGTCTGACAGTGATATTTCTTTTTGGATGTATAAACACAAACACTTGGATATTTAGAATTTTCTGCATATCCAAGTGAGCAGAATTTGAATTGGTAGATTTATACATTAGAGCTTGTAATGTACAGCTGAAAGAAAAGGCTTTTGCCATGTTGATCCCTATTTTGAACCATTTTAATATTTATGTAAAATAATCTTGATAATTCTAGCATTATTGTTAGGCTTATTCTGCCTGTTGCCCTTTTTAGAATCAGGTACTGTTTGGAGTTCACATTCTCTTACCTAATGTGTATAACACAAATTCCATTGTTTGAAATATTTTCCAGCTAGCACACATAAGCCTGTAAAATAAAAAGCCAGGCCTGTAGTATTTTCTTCAAGGCACATTACCAAGCGCCAGGTTTCTGATTCACAACAGTTTGATTTTGCCTGGTAACAAAGGAACTCCAGCTCTCGGCAAATTTGTACCAACGCCATCTTCGGGTGCAGTATTCCTGTGAAGCAGAAATGTCCTGTTTCCAAACAGGCTCTGCTCAGCAAGGGGCCTTGTCTGGGTTTCAGCTTCCCACAGCATGATTGGCCCTAAGATTAAACAAGAAGCCGAGTGAATTCTAGTGCCCTCTAAACAAGGTGGAGAGGGGGAATGAGGATGTTACTGGCCTCTCGTCTAGTTTTACATTCTGGCAGAACGCACCATGACTCATGGGCTTGCAGCTCATTAAAGCAGGAGTCTGGGGCTCGTCTCTGTAATCAGCAGGCTCACTCGTGCCTTTGCTGCTGGATCTGTAGAGCAGAGCAGCGCCAGTCCTCCCAAAGCAACCGGCTATGTTTTCAATAAAGCCTCTCCGCCTGGATTTCTGCCTCCACTGTATCAAAGGCTTGGGAGCCACAGGCCATGAACCAGGGCTTAAGCAGTAGAACTGTGGGGAAGGACGGATAAAGAGAGCAGAGAGCATCCAAATCAGCAGAAGCCTTTTTTTCTGATTTTTGTTTAAAATAACCTAAGCGTATTATCCAGGCAGCGAGCGCGGCAACAAACGCCATATGCCCACCCTTTTTCTGTCGAACATGAAAGTAGGGCTGGTGCTGACGCTCTTGCTTGACTGCTCACGTTTCCCGTTTGCAGGCATGAAATAGAGCACAGCGGGTAAGGCTCCGTGGCAGTTATGAATATGTGAACGCATGCTCAGGAAATTTTTTGGGGGGGATAAAAGCTAGCTGAGGCAGAGCAAACATTGCTCTCCAACACGTAGCGGAACAAATTAGTAGCTGAGCCAAAACACCGGATACAGAGTGGTTACGTCTGTTTGCTGCATTTAACACATCAACCACCCAATTTCAACCCCCTTCCCCTCATCAGCAGGATTAGCTCACACCCACAGACTGTTCACGGCGCCACTGACCCCTTTAACTATGACAGTTATGATGCTTTGTCTGTCTGCCAACTCATCAGAAATGCAGAGCTGCTTAATCATTCATTCGCTGGGCTCTTGACCCTGGGGTAAAATTTAGCTTTTGATGGATGCTGCTAAAAGACCTGAGGTGGATTATATGATTTCCAACTCTCCCTTGTTGTATAATTTCCAGGATCATAGAAATATCCTGACAGTAATGTTAGTCTGAGGTCAGCAGTTGTTTGCATTAACATGAGTGTAGAGGGGTTTTAATGCCTTTATTGCATCTAGTCAGGCTGCACATCACAGTCCGATATGTCTGATTTATTCCTGCTTTTGCCCTGGGTAATGATTACATTAACACAGAAAATTTGATTAAGCAAACAGCTTCATTTAGATAGTCGTGTGTGCGTGCGTGCGTGCGTGTGCGTGTGTGTGACCCGTGTGTCTGAGATTTCTTTGCTCATTATGCAAATTGCAAATTAGTGCCCCGCCTCTTAAATCTCTTTTAGCAAATGAGCGGAAAACACACAGACATAAACAGCTGTTGCTCTTGAACTCAGACATCTGTGAAGCTCTCTCTCTCTCTCTCTCTCCCTCTCTCTTCTTCTCTATCTCTCTCTCTCTCCCTCTCTCTTCTTCTCTCTCTCTCTCTCTCT
>JAVSBV010000049.1:4258317-4286665 GCA_033117975.1 Parotocinclus spilosoma
TGTGTGTGTGTGTGTGTGTGTGTGTGTGTGTGTGTGTGTGTGTGTGTGTGTGTGTGTGTGTGTATGTGTGTGTGTGTATGTGTGTGTCTGTGTGTCTGTGTGTGTTGACAATTTTCCAGACCACTAGTGAATTATAAATTATTTAATAATTAATTTTAAAAGAATTAATTATTACGATAATTGCCATACAAATACAATGTGATGACATCATAAATATGTCCCACCCTTTATATTGACACTACAGTAACCCACAATACACTGTGCTATGAATTTCAGGTTACCTATACAACATCAGGCTACATGTATTAATTGCTACTGCCTTATCTGTCTGTGCTGTTTTGCTTAACAAACCTTGCTAGTAAAATGTAGACTACTAAAGGTTTTGTAAAAACATTGCCAAATTTAGATATCTGATCCGAATGCAAAGCATATCTGAACGGCATTTGATAATTTCATGCCTCATCGCACCATAGTCGACAGATCAACTGGTTTTTAAGTTTCTACATGAAACTGTAGAAATGAATCTTTCCATCAGCTACTGGTATTGTGAAAATGATAATATAACAGGAGTACATGGAAAAGGCTACAGTATGTAAAGTGCATGCTGGGTTCTCATACGTAAATCACCATTTGCGTTGCTTATAATGGACAGTGGAGCTGTGTGAAAGGTTGAAGGAGAAACATTTGGGAGAAGCATAACATGAGTTTCATAGTTGTGTAAAAGCTGAGTGCCAAGCCGGAAGATTTTGAAACTGTTCATCATATTACTTGACATGGCAGAGGCACAACTAAAGCCCAGTGCAGTGCAGGTGTGGTGCACTGAATGGCACAAACAGCCATAGCGGTCGAGTGTTGGGTCTTGTAAGCCCCAAAGGATGGCCATCTATTATTCTACAGATGCTGGTAGACAGCCAGGTGTTCATTCATCATGCAACCCTGTATGCCATCATTTTTGTACATTTAAAAAAATCTGTTTCCATTACACTATTTTCATCAATTTGTTTCTCTAAATGGCTTTTCCAAATGTAAAACTTTCCTTTAGTATTTTGTTTTGATTTTATTTATGTGCTTGGTGGTATTACTGGTATTCAAATGTAACGGTATACACAATCTAATGACCATCTTATTTACATTAATTTGCTTTAATTAGTCAGGTCTCTTAATTATAATAAATTAGGATAGAAAATGAGCTCCCACAAGCAGAGTTGGGAGTTTGAAAGTCCATTTGTGTGTGTATGTGGTGTCCGTGTGGTGTGTACCTGTACACGAGCATGTCGCTAGAGACTTGGATAATGTGTTCAGAGACTTTATGGTGTAAGTTATTTGTGTTAGTGTGGATGGCTTTCCACTGCTCAATTGTAACAAGCAGTAAATGGCTCCTCTAAGTACATGTGCCTGTCCTATTAAGTAGTAAGTACTTATTTGTTTGTCCTCAAAATAGCTATACTTTCTTTGTAACCTATAACTCAATTAACTGATTTGCATTCACTCGTTAAGTCTTTGTTTTATGTGGCTGATCTTCTGTGTTGTTTGTAATACTGTCTATCAAAGCATTTTTTGGATCCCATTAAATAGAAGTGTCCGGTCTATTGTACCATCCTCTTAATTGTAACGGCTTGTTACGATTGTTACCCCTAGGATTGTAACAGTGCATTACTGTGTTTTTTTAGAATTATTCTGACTTTTTTTTTTTTTATTAAAAAAGGCATTTGTATAAAAGTTTATGCTTTAAATGCTGAGTAGATGGTAGCATTCCATTCGTGGTTTCAGCAGCGTGTCTGACAGATTTATGTATCATTTGAAAGCAGGCTTCCTGAGAGAATACCCTTTACAACAGTAACATATAAATATATGTTTGTTCCGGCCAACAACTTTCCGTAATGCAGTCGTTAAATGGTGCATTTTACATTTACATATTTCCTCTCTTCTGTGTAAGGTGTAGCTGCTTCCCTAGATTTTGAAAACTGATATCACCCCTACTGTTTCATAGAACCGAGTCTCTTTCCTTCACTGCAGTGTTGCAGATAGGCATTAGACCCACCAGCCTGGCTTTCTTACGGTGCTCCTGGGCTAGCGTGCTAGCAGTGTGAGGGTCAGGCCCTGAGCGTGGCCGGCTGAAACAAGATACATGCCCTGCTCAAGGACAGGAGCAGGGTCAGCAGCTGGTGGAGGATATGGCAATCATTTATAAAAATATGCTTTCTCAAGCCCACAAAAACAAAAGCCCCCAACTCAACAGCTGGGAAGGGTTGGGAGTAGCCCCAAGGCTGGCAAGTTCCCTTCCAGATGGAGAGGTTAGTCTGGGGCTAGCCAGGCCGCTCCACTTAAACTTCCGATTCCCATTAGGTGCAGAGAAGATTGCAGGGGAAGGGAAGAGGAAGAAAAGCAACAAGCATGACTGCTCTGTTTTTTCACCCTGCTTAATCAAATAAAGCAGGAAGCTTCCGAGACGGAAGAATTGTGTTTATTGATATTTGTGCACACACTGTGCTGTTTATTTTCATAGCCTCCTCCCTTATCGGGACATTTTTTGCTGGATTTTGTGGTACAGCCTATTTTTTCATAATTCTTAGTTTTTCATCATGTTCCAATCATTTATATTGAGCCACTGGGAATTTCAGATCGACTGTGCTTCTAGTGCAAGTAAATTGGCAGGCCAGGTCAATTTATAGTAATAGTATGTGTTGGGTTAAGCAGGTCTTAAATAAGAATTGATGACCCTGTCCAAAGTTGTGTTGATGTGACACTCTGCTCAGTGTGGAAGTATTCAGGTCCTGGTGTGGGTATTACATTACCCTGAGCTCAATTTGGCTATTTTAATTGCAGTTGAGTTTGCAAGGCGCTTCAGAACCTGACAAGAGGTCCCCGAATTTGCCCTTAATAAGAGAAATGTACACATAAAAGCCCTGGGAACAGATTCACAGCACAGTATATAATGAACGTCTTGTGTGATCCTGTGCCAAAAGCCAGTCACCTCATACAGTAAAGTTGACAGAGGCTCCACCCAACCAAACAACCTTCTTTTTTCAAGAGACATATGATATTCATTGAGGTTTACAGTAATCAGGCAGGCCGCTGATATATTAAGTGCCATGTATGTAGTCAGGATATATGCTGAGGAAAGCCATGGCTTTCAATTCGTCTCTGCTTTCATAAGCGACCAACAACTGCCGTGTTCACTTTCCTGTACAAAACTAATGTAATGCAACGGAGAGCACCTGAGCCTTGTAATAAATGCTGCTATCACAAAAGCTAATTCTAACAACCTGTGTGTATTAATCACTATTGCCTCATGTGTCCGCCTTTACTTTGCTTAACAAACTTTGTTAATACAATAAAGGCAACTAAAATTCCTGTGACAACATTACCAAATTCAGACATCTGACCCAATGCAAAACTGAGCCACATCCCCAATGACTTCAAATTTTGCTTTACCTAAACTGAAAATAGTTGAAACTGAAATAAGTGGAAATGCTGATTCTCTTAAGAATACTTGGTATTATACTGAGTAATAATACTAAGACTCTGGTCAGTCTCAGAGATTGTGGTCCGTATTGACATGATAGCATCACAGAGTTACTGCAGTTTTGTCAGCTGCACAGTCATGACAGAATCTCCTGTTCCACCACATCCCAGGGGTGTATTCTCTATTGGATTGAGATCTGGTGACTGTGAAGACCATTTGGGTACAGTAAAATCATTAGCATGTTCAAGAAACAAGGTTGAGATGATTTGAGCTTTGTGAAATGGTGCATTATCGGCTGAAATTAGCCATCGGAAGATGATACACTGTGGTCATAAAGGGATGGTCATGGTCAGCAATAACATTCAAGTAGGAGCTTGTCTTTTGTAGCCTAAGCTGCCTGTTCCTGGGTGACGTGGGGGTGGCGTCCGGTGTTTTCTCCTTCAAGGTTTCTATTTCAATCTCAATTTTATTTATATAGCGCTTTTTACGACGTAGCATTGTCTCAAAGCAGCTTCACAATATTACACTGCCTTAAAAGGCCAATCCCAAGGTTTGACGTGTTGTGTGTTTAGAGATGCTCTTTAGCATATCATTTGAACTGTTTGAACGTCGCCGTCACCATGTCTACATACTTAAATGCATTAAGTTTCTGCTATTGATTGGCTGATTAGATATTCATGTTAATGAGAGGATAAACAGGTGTATCTAATAAACTGGCCTGTGAATGGCCCAGAATTTTGATTGCCTTTGGTGAAGATTTATCAGTTGGTCTCTCATTGGATTCAAATGAAATTTTGGTCTGCAAGATTGAACTATTATATGTTAATATAACTTCACTTCAACTGCAACAACTGACAAGGCCTTGATTGTGTTATTGGTGTGACTTCACTGTTTTTGTTGGCAGTTTTTCAGCAAAACCTTATCCAAGTAAAATAGCATGGCCCTGTATTGCAAACATGTATTTGAGTATCATGACATAATATGACATAATAGTAGTATTATATTAACATAAATAATATTATTAGTATTAAACGTGGCATGTTGCCAATACCCAGTCACAAAAAAGTCTTTAGGCCAGGGGCATTTTGGAACTGCTTGTCATGTACAGGAGAACATATCATTTAGAGGGGGCGTAGCACTGTGCTTGCCAGATATTTGGCATGTAGATAAAAACCTGTTAAATGAATACAAATTAAAATAAATAAATTTAGTGATTTAACACTAAAGTGGATTTTACTCTGCAATGCAATGACAAATTTTAGTTGAATTAATACCTTTGCGTTAGTGGTCTAATATGCGCTTTTGCTATATTATACATTATACGTGGTTAACTAAAAATCCTATGGTTTACATTAAGTATTTCTGCTTTTGTTAAAAGATGCTTGTAATGATGCATCAAGCCATTGCAAGCTCCTGTATCGCACCACTCAACCATAGCATAGCAAGTCCAACTCGGGATTCAAACCCAGGACCCAACAGTTCCCAGCAGATGTCTCCGGAGTTGCAATTCTCGTATTAAGTATAAGGCAAAGCCAGTAGCTTACGACGTCCCTGGCTGTGTCCCAAACCACACCATACCAAACTAAATATGACAAATTAGTCGTCTACACCAGCACAAGTGTCATAGGATTTAAAGTCTTATTAAGCACATCATAAGCGGTTTCAGGTGGCAAGTTCTTATTGATGTGGGCAAATAATCTCTGCCCACAGACACACCTATGATAAAGCAGCAGTGCACATCAGTGCTTTTTTAGATGCCAGTAATGCCCTTATAAAGCAGTCAGAGCCCATCTAAGCAAATAAGATTAACATGTGTCCATACATGTGTTCATTTAAATTATAGAAAAGGCATTATGTGTGAAATGTGCTGATTTAAACATGTTCTGGCACAATTGCACCCTTTGTCACATTAAAGAGATCTGTGGTGCAGTGTACTGTGGTTGAACGATTTTTTTTGTCAAGGAGTTGTGATAAACTCTGTCTACTAGCCCCTGATTATCAACCCCCAACCCACACTCCATGCGTGTGTCAGTGCGTGTCAGGGTGTGTTTTATAGTGCACTCTGGGTTCCGTATGGCACAGCCTGCCAGAGTAACCCTGCACACATTGATCCTCAGAGCCGTCAGCTCCTCTGTGCCCTCAGCACACCAGAAGAGCTAAGGGTTAAGACCTAAGGGCTCACTGGGGTCAGTGCGGCGGCCGGCGGGGGCAGGCATTACTGGCCATTACTGCAGGAAATTGAAAGCACAGAGCTCAGTTCAGACACAAGCCGTCTGTGTGCTGACGCCATTTGTAGGACCTAATTGTGCTGTAATTAAGATAAACCTGGTGGAGGACTGAGCAAGTGCCTGAGGCAGGAGGAAGGTCACAGAGAATTGAAGAGAGAGAGGAAACCAATCATTGCATTTCACACGCAATGAAACAATCTCACAGTGTTAAACTGTGGAAATAAATGGAAGGAGGGGTGCTCCTGTTTATTTTTCTTTCTACCTAGTCACGTTCCTGTTAAAGCTTATTATATGTTATATGTTTTGTTTTTATATTTATATATATATATATGTGTGTGTGTGTGTGTGTGTGTGTGTGTGTGTGTGTGTGTCTTTAAGTTTTCTTTTTAACAGGTTTTAAAGCAGTATTTAAGTATTTTTAAATTGTGTATTCATTCTAATTCCAGTGTTGCAAGTCTTACATTGGGAGAAACAGATACCTGCAGGAGCTACAATTAGCAATTAGCCAGTGACTTATAGAGGGTATTGACAAGTGAAGAAAATGAAGGAAAAATGTATATAAATATATCATTGTATTAGCCATGATATAATGAATCTAAAATTATTTCAGTCTCTTGATTACAATCCAACCAAAAAATACAGGAAATTATTGTGCATTCTAAAAAACTGATAAAAAATATAAACTGAAAAATAAAAACTGAAAAAGCTTCTATTGGCCAGAGTATAAAGTATTTAGTGTGACCAGAGCAATAGCAACATGTTGACCAAGTTGACCCTTCTACAGCTGGATCTGGATTGGACTTTTATGGGAGGACCGCAGGGTAAGAAGGCCAAGAAATGCCAAAGAATGAAGTTCAGTAGAAAGTAGCATTATAGCGTGACACATCACTATTTGACATGTTTGGGTCCAGTTGTCAAGATGTTATCTGTGGACTCTTCTAACGACAAAAACTGAATTAGCTATGCTTACTTAGTAGCTTTGTTGATCACATGACAAAACATTACAAACTATTATTATAGGCTATTATGAACAAAGGAAATGTGAGCTGACTACATGACAATCATGACTACAATGAAGACTGAATTGACCTTTTATTATAACTGCTGGGCTGTGTGGCTTTGATTATTAATAACTATGGTATGTGATTATAAATAAAAAAAGATAAATACCCACCCGACCTTTGACTGTGAAAAAAATTTTACTGCCATATATAATATAGCATATATTTAAACGAACTCACTTGGCTTCTGTTTGGTTTGTAGGTGCTAAAAGTCTGTAATATGTGTTAAACTGTGGTGCTTGAAAGATTGTGAACCCTTTTGAATTTGATTAATTCCTGCAAAGTTTTAACCTAACGCATTAGCAATTTTTACAAAAGTAGCCCTAAAAGTAGATAAAATAAAGAACTCGTGCAGCACTAACTGCAACTAAATATTCTAGTAACTGTTGATCAGTCCTGCATGTCAGCTTGAAGGAAAAAACATGTTCAATGGTTGTACTCCTTGATTCAGGTCCTTTCCCAATATTTGTATCGACCTAATATGAGGACTTTGACTTGACATTCCAAAACATTTCTTTTATTTTTCTATGACCATTTTCTCTTGCTACATAACCTAATTTTCCTTTATCCAGAGTTTTAGTTTGCAAACATATGTCCTGACATTTTCCTTTTGAATTTTCTGGTATCATTCAGAATTCCATAGAATAGCAAGGAATACAATACCATTCTGGCCTAAATGCAGCAAACGAATCCAAACCATTATACTGCCACCATCATGTTTCCCTAATGGGCTTTTATCTCCAGACACACTCAAATCCCAATTTTTCTGTTAAACCAAAATCTCCTGTTTTTAATGCATTTATTACTTTATAATAATTCAGTAAACACAAAAAACAGAATTATATTTTTACCTAAACTACCAGATATCTGATGATCCAAGTTTTGCCAGCATGATTTCACAATATGCCAATTACCATTGGGTTCATTTGGCTTGATCAGTCTTCAAGTGCCTGCATGAATGCTTGATTGTGATAAGATTAGGTCTGCGTAGACTGGGTCCATAAAGGCCATATTCACTCAGATCATTATGCTGATTATAAGACTTGTGAAGAAATTCACTGTATTAAATGTGTAAAATATGCAAAGCAGAAGCAGTTGTGAATTGTGTGTGTTTGTTATCTCTAATATATCTAATGCTGTTTGTGTTACTTTTACGCCACATATTTCTCGCAGCAAGGTGCGTCAGCTTTCTGCCTCAAATAGAAACTACTTCTCAAATAGAAACTAATCCACAACTGTTTCACAGTCCATGCATGGTTCTTACACTACAAAGTAAAATCAGTTAAACATTGCTCAGCATTCAGTCTGCTCACACTGGCTCCAAAATGTTGTGTACCAGAAGCTGCTGTTATGTCTGTAATTGTAACAGCTGTACTACAACAGCTAATGTATTTTTTAATAACCTGAATAATAAGTACAGTAACCTTACCTTAGCGGCATTTTGGCTCGGTGGGTAGCACCTATACATCACAGCAAGAAGGTCCTTGGTGGAGCAGTCTTGGTTCTTTCTGTTTGGGGTCTGCATCTCCTCCCCATGTCTGCGTGGGTTTACTCCAGGTACTCCGGTTTCCTCCCACAGTCGTACGTAATAATTGATTCCGCTAAACTGGCATTGACTTGAGTGTGTATTTGACTAGTCTTGTGTAACCTTGTGCATAGATGTCATTGAAACAACCTCTGATGCTGATAGCAATGTTAGCGAAATAAACCAAACAAACAAACATAATAATCTTATTAAACCTTTGTGAAGGATTATGCATACGTGCGTGTGTGCGTGTGTGTGTGCGTGTATATCAGGTTTTCTCAACAGGGTATTATAATGGCTCTAAAGCATTACATTATGGTTGCTGATATCTACGCGTATCCTGACATATTACACTGTGCAGATCTGTTACACCACAACATAGCATCTCTTCTGTAACACAAGATTCTGACTAAAGCTTTACAGATATTCTTTTCCAATTGTATGTTTAAAATAGGAGGCCTCAACTATATGATGAAAGAGATCCCTGGCATGTTTATTTTAGTGAAACTGGCTTAGGATAAAGATAAAGATTCACTGTTTCGAACTAACAAAAATACACTCATCACTCTCTCCGTGTGATATGTAGACACAATGTTTGTGTGGCCACATGTAAGCAGGCATTTGTATGTATAGGATCCTGATGATTGAAGACAGTAGTCACATGACCGAGATTGGGATTGGGACAATTCAGGGCTGTGTATTTGTACCATTGGCCTTCAGGCCACCCTGTAAACAGACACCTTTCAACAGCTGGGCACTTGGCAGCAGAACAGGCTTACATGATGAGATGAACACTGACCCCACCAACTCCCTGATCACCCCCAGACACACAGACACTATATCACACTATATATAGTGATAGAGTTCAAAGCTGGACTTCTGCACTGATGGACAGCATGATGTTTACTTGCTCTCCGGAAAACTCTTCAGAAAGAGCGCCTCTCTCCACTTCCAAATCTGTATTTTTAAATCAACACTTACTTTGGTTTATTTATGAGCCACAACAAGCCTGCAGGATTTATTGTGTTGTAATCTAAAGAGAGAGCATCTCCATTTCCGAAAATAAAGTGCTCAAAATGCCTGGAGGAATGTAAACGGAATGCAGTAGAAATTATACAAAAAGAGATAACAGAGATCTCTTAGTCAAAATGTTTTCTCTGAAATGCTGTGGGGAGTCTCTAGAGGATTGCCAGGAAAAGTCTCAAGCTTATCTTATTTCTCGAAGCTCTCGTTCCAGACCTTAGGCACAGCTTGCTACTTTTAACACTCATTTTGATAACCTTCTAAAACAGCACCCAGATTTATTCTTTTTTTATTGATCCAGAGTCCAGTGTCCGTGTTCAATTTGCATTTCTTCTGATAATCTTTTGTGTAGCTCCATGGCCATGAAAATGCAATCAATGAATCTCCTGACAAAGTTTCTCTGTCGTTACTTCCGGAGACAGACTGGAATTTACAGTTCTGGAAACTATTTTTATTTTAGTATAACACACTTAAACACCCTTTTGATTTCCTGTTCTGTGTAACATAGTTTGTTGAAGCTACGTTGTTAAGGTTAATGTATTTCCATATGACAATAATACAGGTACAGGTATGTATGCCTGAATATTTGCATTATGTTCTGTGAAAGAGGATGTTGAACATTTACATTTACGGCATTTAGCAGACGCCCTTATCCAGAGCGACTTACAACTTCTACAGTCTTACAATTCAAGCAATAATGGGATAAGGGCCTTGCTTAAGGACCCAACCTTGGCAGCTTGACAGAGGCGGGATTTGAACCTACAGGACAGACACGTACTAGCAAACACCATTTTAGCGTATTAGAAGTAATAACAGAAATTCATACAGATGAGAAACTAGTAAGAAACTAGTGCAAGAAAGTCTCTCAACACAACTCAGTTAAGTGGCATCTCTAGTCCAAACATGAGCTAACAAGCAATTGAGCACATGGCCTGTAACATAGTGAGCTCCTTAACTGCCATCTCTGCTCATGGATCTGCAGTGTTGATTGCCTGTTGAACGCTGTTGATGCAAAGATTTTGTATTTGTTAACTTTTAAGCTGTAATCTGTTGCTTTACATAGCTGTTTAGACACCCCATCCCCACCCCCTTCACACTGCTCTTTAGTGGTCAGAACCCCTAGAGGACCATTACAGATCAGGTACTATTTAGGTAATGGATCATTCGTAGCACTACAGTGACACTGATGTGGTCTGTGTCAGTGTGTGTTGTGGTAGAACAAGTGAAGACACACTGTTCCCACTCACTGTGCACTCTGTTAGAAACGTCTTCCATATTCTTTCTGCTTGTAGGTTTAAAGTCAGAGACAGGAGCTCGTCTGTTGCTGCACAGTTTGTGTTAGTTATCCTTTCACAGGATGCTGTTGAGTTTTTTAGTACAGCAGTGACACTGAGGTGTCCAGTAGAACTAATGTAAGTGATCCACTCATACCAGCACAACACACACTACCTTGTCATTGTCACTGCTCTGTGCTGGTCCTGTTTGAATCCTGACCACTGACAAACTGGGGGAAACAAAGCATGTAGAGAAACAGCTGGAATACAGTCTGTAATTGTAGAACTATGAAGTGCTCCTAGATGGTAGGTAGTACTAATAAAGTGGACAATCAGTGTGATAATAGTATGCTGCCATATTGGACAGCTTAGCTGCACATAATAAATTAAGATAGGAATCTGTTCAAAGTATTGGGTAATAAATGGTAATTAGCATTTAGAACAATACTGTATACTGTTACATCGTTTTATCCCTACCATTTTGAGTCTGTTTTATGCATCGTTAGCAAAGGATGTGTCTAATCTAGTCTAAACTAAATCTCAAAGTTGGGGATGACTACATACTTTTGGCTTCATTCTATGAATCTTTCTTTTAAGTATTGTTTGGAAAGGCTGTTAATGCTCTTTATAATGTCCACTCCTCAGGTCCTGGACTCAAATCATTACTCCAGAAGCTGAGCTTTAACACTCCTGCCAAACACTTCTCTAATGAAGGCCTACACCAAATCACCAAAAGCCGCTAGAAGCTCACAAATTACAGCCTATGCCTCGTGCAACTTAATGCCATGCACCCCCTGACTTTTCTCTAAAGCTAAAATTAGTCTCAGGCCTTCAAATAGTCGTGATTATTGCCGCTGTCTCCCTTTCACTATGAATTGTAGTGAGTGTTGTGAGTTAAAGCTAAGGGCCACAGGTCGAGATTGTGTTCAGTTGAATAAGAAGAGGGTGATTAGTCTATGGTGAGTCTGCTCTGAGTTACGACCTTTTGTAGGATTACTTCCCGCCTACCCAAACATCCACTTAACCTAAAACGCCAGTCTGTCTACTAAATTGTCCACCCAGTTTCAGTGGTGGGAGACACATGTTTACTTCGTGTTAAATGTCACCCACATAGAGACAGGGATTCACACACATACACAAAGGACTCAGTCAGGGCATAAGTGACTGTTTCTTATCACTAAGAATGTAAAAAATGTGTAATACAGGCTGATCTGAATTTGATTAAAGTGAGGAAGTTTACAGAGGGGGGCGAAGCTTGATGAGAAAATCTGGCACAATGGAATGGTGATTAAGATGTGTGTCGCATGTGAGATTGTTATCCAAAGGTTTGATTAGTAGATGCAAGAATAATTACGTTTAGACATGTTACTATTGTATAAGGATAGTTACTATTAACATTATAATATTAAGTTAACATTTAGGTGTTAAGTGATATCGTCAATGTGATAAAAAAGGTGCTATGGAGTTGTGTTCATATTTTTAAAGAGTAACTTATTTTCATGTTTATTTCACATCATCAGTTCTACCATTAGACAAAATACTTATTTACAGGTATATACTGTTTAACGAGGACGTTACATTCTGTGAAACAGTATTTTTACTTAAATTAACCGGACAATGCCATAGTCGCAAAGTCTTTTTATGCTACTTTACATTATCAAGGCATTTTCTCAAGACAACTGTGTACAAACGTGTTAATGCAGCAATTAATGAGTGGAACACTACCAGCTACACAGCATCCCTAATGCATCTGCATTTTTAATGCTTGGAAATTAACAATAATTATAGCAAAGTTAGTAAATACACTTAAGACAATAGCATTATGGACCTGACACTTTTGTTTGATGAAAGCCAAAATTGCAGTGATAATGACAGTAGTACAAACAGCGCAGAAGATCAGCCAGATAAAACACAGCTTTAATGAGTGAATGTGAACCACAGTTATATAGCAATATAGTTTATATAGTTATAGGTTACAGAGAACATACAGGTAGTGGGATGAAAAACAAAGTAGTGCTACTTACAACAGGACAGGCAAATGCATAACAAACAGCATTTAGAGCTTGTTTGGATGTTTCTATATTTCCATACTATGTCCTGCCTTTTCTTGTGAAACAACAGTCTTAATTGGCTGTTGAGATGCGCACCTATTTACGGCCAAAGTGTATTAAGTTCAAAGACAGATTGTTCTTTCCTCTTATAATAATTTATTGTAAGTTTTAAGACCTCAGACGTTAAAGCGAACGGACGTTGTTCGGATGGATGTCAAACAGCACATACCTTCACTCAAAATACTCAATGTAAACCCCATGCATAAACAGAATAACATTTACTGTGCACAAATCATCCAGTGCTGACACATTAAAAATACCTTATTACATTTGTGTAAGTTATTTTTCAAGATTAAGAAATGTGTGCTTCAGATGGAATGGGTAGACATTTACACCATCAGATCACATGGTTTGCATGCTAGTGGTATTATAGCACTCTCTGTAACACATCATTTGGTGCTTTACGAGGTTGTAGTTTATTTAGTTGATTTGAGAGCTGTGTTTGATGCCTCACTAAATCTAGATTGTGTCAAATGAGTGTATTTATACAGGGATTTCCAGAAACCAACTTGTCAGTGTTTAAAATAGTGCACTTTTATAGTTCCATAATCTGTTGTAACCTGACCCCTATTTCCCTAATGAACATAGAACAAATAGTTACGCTATTTGTTAATGACAGAATGCATTATATATGATATGATATGATATGATATGATATGATATGATATGATATGATATGATATGATATGATATGATATGATATGATAGATTGTTAATGTACAAAACATTTGTTTGCCTTTAACTGAAGGAAACCATCCCTGAAAGATATTTAGAAAAAAATGTACAAGACATATTATTACAGTTAATACAAACGCTACCCCTTTCCACTATGTAGTGTGTGTCATGTTTAACAGTTGTATTGGGAAACAAGCTTCAGAATAAGAGTCTGATTTATAAGATTTACAGATGTACAAAAAAATCCATTGTCCTTGCAAGTTCACTTGACATTTCTACTGTTAATGCATGAAGCATATGAAGTCTGACTTTCTGTCAGTTTTTGTATTGATTATTTCTGTTCTTAATATGGTGCTATTGAATAAAGAAATAATGGCAACCTTTATCTAAACTGTTTTTTATTCATTGGCTGATTGGTGCCATGATCGAATCATGAAAGTATACAGAATAAATGTTTTTTTTTCTCGAGTATTAACATGTTGACGTAAGAAACCCGTGCTAATTGCACATAAATCATGTGAGTATATAGAAGGGGTAGTATCAGGTTTAAATATAAGACTCGTGCATAGACCTTTAGAATGCACTGTCATGGGACGGTGAATCGGCCTTTTCATGGAACAGAGGCTGTATCTGAAACCACATACTTCTACAGTAAGTAGTTGTTGTGCTTCTACACCAGCTATGGAAGTACATAATCACACACTGTTTAATATGTAGTAGGCACCATCAAGGCATGTCTAACTTAACATCTAAATTCCTTTTTTTTATAGAATTTTTTTTTATATCAAAGCACATTTGTTAAATTTTCAACTGATTTAATTGGGTTGCCCTTGGCATTTTCTAGAAATACAAACCTGGATTTGTATTTATGGAGCCTTACTGAATCATCACATGGGAATTTTTATCAGCAGCTCTGAACATAATCGATAGCTATACTGAACTCATTGTGCCGTGATATTACATGATAATATTCTCAGCCTAAGCTGTGCGATACAGGGGCAGCTCAGGGATAAAGAAAAACCTGATGAACGAGTTATACCGTAAATATAAACAATGTGGAATGTAGTCCAAAATGGCATTGCAATAACATTGTGTAAAACCTTTGCTTCAGTAGGTTTAATTTAAACCAGAGCAGGTCATGGTTTAAGCTCATCATCAACTCATCTTTTGCCCCATTCAGAGATCTTTTGTTTTCAGTGTCTGTTTTGCATTAGAGAATGTTAACACGTTATAAAAGATGTGTCGTAACTCTAACAGTGCTCTCAGCACAAGGCTCCATGCAGTGTAAATATTTGGAAAGCAGAGAGTCTGAGCAGGCAGTGTGACACTGAGGAGGCTCTTGAACTCTTGTCTTTACCATGTTGAATTGGAGGAGACACACAGCAGTCAGTCTATTTTGCTCTCACACTAAGCCAACTCTTTTTTTTGCTTGTGTTGAGCATGGCTTGGCCATGTTATGAATGAGTGAAATGGTTTTAGCATCAAGCTGTATGCTGTCTAACTCTGTCATTATCATGCTACAAGTTATTTAATTGTGAAACATGTAACTTGGTTTTGTTGCATGTTATACATGCACTGAAAGAGCTTATATGCATTATTATGTGCAGTATATTTATAAAACAAGGTTTTAACCTACAATATATCGTCACTGGCCACTTTATTAGGTACATCTTGCTAATACCGGGTTGGACTCCCTATTGCCTTCAGAATTGCCTTAATTCGTTGTGGCCTATATTCAACAAGGTGGTGGAATTAGTCATCAAATATCTTGGTCAATACTGACATAATAGCATCACAAAGGTTCTGCAGATTTGTCGGCTGCACATCCATGATGTCAATCAAATGTTCCACCCCATTCCAAAACTGATCAATTGGATTGAGATCTGGTGACTGGGGAAGTTGAGTACAGTGAACTCATTATCATGTTCATGAAACCAGTTCATGAAACTCACGTATGCTGTTGCATTTAAACAATGCTCAGCTGGTATTAAGTGGCCCAAAGTGTGCCAAAAAATGTCTCCCACACCATTAAACCAGCAGCAGCAGCTTGTTCATGCAAGACAGGATGGGCCCATGTTTTCAAGTTGTTTACACCGAATTCTGCCCCTACCATCTGCAGAAGAAATCGAGACTTATCAGACCAGGCTACGTTTTTTTTTTTTTTAATCTTCTAGTCTGTAGGTTATTTTGTTATAAACCCTACATACAATGGCAATACTTAGATCAGCCCTTTAGCACCAAAAATCATGCCACATTCAGAGTCACTTGAATCATCTTTCTTCTTCATTCTAATGGTTAGTTTGCACTTCAGCAGGTCGTCTTGACCATGTTTATATACCTAAATGCTGCAATGAGTTGCTTCCACATGATTGGCTGATTAGATATTTACTTGTGATATTTTATCTCTGCGTGTGTGCGCGCGTATGTGTGTGTGTGTGTGCACTCTGCTATGTAATGACCTTACCACTAGTAGCCTGTATAGATAAATGGAGAGTCAGTGCACATAACATTTCCATATGAATACTGATACATTTTAATGCTACATTTGCTATCTTCCCTTCTATAGAACTCACTGTAATTTAATTACCAAATGACCAAGGATGTTCTAGATCACTTCTGATATGGTACGCTATGGATATAGTGAAGAGAGTACCTGATACTGATATGTGGCAGACATCATTACAGTAATTAAAATATAAATATGTTCTCTGTTTAAGGTTCCTTAAGTCTGATAATAGATTTCAAGTTAGTATAGTAACTGATAAAGATATTCTACATCCCTAAAACAACATCTCTCTGGTTAGCTCAAATCTTAGGTGCAAGAGTGTATTTCAGAATTAGCCTTTGTGTAAAGTGACAAAGACAAGTGACCAGACTAAGCAAGCTTTGTTCATATGAGCTGCTGCAAAATATAATTTCAGATGAGAACCTCAGGGCAACACAGTGAATGGGTGTTTTTTTTTTTTCTGCCAGCATACTAATCAGTCTAAGACCTTGCGGAGATGCTGTGACACAAAGCCACACTGTCCAAAGCGGCCACTGTCTTACAGGCGTGAAGAAGGAATTCAGGGATCTGTCATCTGCCAAAGATTAGTTCACCCTCCAGCTCTGCTTTCTCCCATCCCTACCCCCTTGTTTCATAAGTCACTTCTTTGAATGACCTCTCAGTATACTTGTGTACTACCTCACTGTCATTTTTAAGATTTATCTTTCTGGTTATTTAACTCCCTTTTTGGCAAAAAAAGGATATCCAGTAGCTGGTGATATCTCAAAATAGAGAACAGAGTTTGTTAATATCAGATAGTGGATAGTTAAGGTACTGAACCATGGACCAGAAGGCCCAGAGTTCCCACCTCCACCAAGCTACCTCTGTTGGGTCCTTAAGCAAGACGCTTAACCCGCAATTGCTTGGTTAATAAGATTGTATCGGTTGTAAGTTGCTATGGATAAGGTTATCTGCCTAGTGACTAAAGTGTAAATCTTTCTTTATCTTGACTAGTGCTTAAGATACTGATCTGTTGGTCCAGAAGGTTCAGGGTATAAATCTGAACTCTGCCAACCTGCCACTGTTGAGTCCTTAAAGAAGGCATTTTAAAAAATGAAAAATAAATACATAAATAAAATGTTGAGATTGTATTGTAAGGTTATAAGTTGCTCTGGATGAGATTACATGCATTAATAAATATAAATATCTTATTATAAGTTCTGTTAGCATTACATGAATGCTTATTTGTAGTATAAAGCCTAAATTGTTTCAATTCTATCTGATTGACACATCCTTATTAAGCTTTGTCTTTGCTAAGTTGTGCGTGGTAAATATTTATGAGTAACTATACAGTATCTGCAGCTCCAGTGGTTCAGTGGTAAAAGTTAACTGCTGGAAATAGCAGTTCCTCAGGGCTTGAGTTTAAATCCTGGATAGAGCTTGCAACGTAAAAGTATAGGTGGTGCCCTGTGATGGCTCGTACAGGCCGTACAACTGTCTGAACCTGGTGAATTCCAGGGTTAGTCTTTAGCCCTGACTGTGATAAGGTTGTTTAAAATGGGATGCTTTTACACAAAAACTAAGTTTGCATTTAAGGTGACATGGACTCGAGGACAAGTAACAGGTGACAAATGTTGCAAATTTCCATGATCCAGTGGAGCAACCCACCATAATTAGTGCATGTTGTATATTCTGCAGCCCAGTCGTATGGCTTTAGTGTATAACGTCAGCTGAAATTGCTTCTGTTCCAAGATTAGCTCCTTCGAAATTGTTTGGCAAATAATCTTAAAGCTATTGTGTTGTTTCGTTCGGTTTTATTTAAAAAGTTTTCAATAGGTATTAAATAAAAGCAACACAATGATGTGCATTAATTATACAGCAGCCTATAAACATTTTTCCGACTGCCATTTCTTGAAAAAGCTGGGCAGAGCTTCCCACAAGCAGTAACCACAGCAGCTCACTACACCCACAAGAGACAAAGACGAAGAGACTTGAGCAAATTGTGTGCATGCCGGGTCAGGAAAATTAACTTTGATGTGGCATTGATGCATGTCTGTTTTAGAAGCTCAAACATGTGGTGCGTCCTCTTACACCACAGTGTTTAACCTGAAAACTGTTTGTAACAACCATACCCCTGATACTGAGAAAGACAAAGAATCTCCTTGGCAAAGATATGGCGACTGAACAGGATAAGTCATTAAGTTTTCACCAGGCTGCATTCGGAGGCGCCGCTTCCCAGAGGGTTCGACAGCCTGTGCGTGCACCATGTAAAGAGAAGTCACTAGAAGTGGATCACAGCAGCAGAAAATGGACAATCTACAGCCCAGAGCTGCCAGAGGCAGCCTTCATGTCCCCAGGCATCTCAGCCCTTCCTGCATCTTTTAGTGTCCCGTTCTTTCTCTCAGTCCTACACGCTCTTACACGGATGTTTTTCTTTCGTCTGCTCGGGTTTTTTTCTGCTCACCCTCGCCTCTCTTGCTTTTAATAACCGGAGCTGTAAAGTGCTGAGTGTTGTGCTGTTGGGGGTTTGGGGGGCGGGGTGTTTATAGGGTGTGCCAGCGAAAGCTCACTCGCTGCTAAATGACAGGGTGTGGGAGCTACAGTTTACTTTATGTCAGTCTCGTGTCGGTAATGAGTAGGAAGGCGCGGGCTTGACCACACTGGCCCTGCCACGCTGAACTCTCCTCATGCCTCTATATTTACTTTAGTGCAACATTAGCACCAGGCTGCATATTAAAGATCTCACAAGAAGAGTACAGTTTGCGGCCGCACCAGAGGATTTGTTCAAATTAGGCCTCCAGAGATCACATAACCTAAGTGGAAACAAATGTGGCCACTTTTCCGAATGGCTCTCCTCAGGGCCAGTGTGAGCGCCTCAGTCTTCGCCGTGTGAGTAGGAGGCTGAGCTATGCCAAGACCCCGGCTTCATTCACGGGATGTCGTGTTTGAGATGGTAATGAATGGCCATCAATGAAATGGCCTCCTGTGTTAACGTGCGTAACCAGGCCGGCTTTCTCACGGCACGGTGGCAGCTAGAGAGAGTCGACCCTTTGTCACGCTGGCACGTGCTATCAGCTTTCTCCGTCTTGAAAAATATGCCCCATTGTCCTGAAGGTCAGCTCTGTATCACAAACTCCAGAACAGCAACATTCCCAAGTCTGTCAGTCCCCTTTTGCCTTGTGGTTGGGTATCTATCCTCCATCTGTAGTGTAGATTCATATTACGAGTACCAGATTAGCCCAAACATGCTGTACCATTTCTTAGCTCTATGAGCTCTTTTAGGACACCTAAAATGTCTGTTTGCCTTTTTACTGTGTGAGGATTGTAGCTCATCACTTGCTTATATATCTAAATCGAACTATCAGGTGTCACCTAGAGGAGGATGGGTTTCCATTTTGACCTTGGTTCACCTCAGGTTTCTTCCTTTTGCTGTTCTATATCACTGTCACCTTTTGCTTGATGACAGAGGTTTAGATTTTTTTATAAAGCCCTGTTTTTATGTCAATCGCTGATGTTAGAACTATGTTCACTGGGTGTTTCTAGACTAATCGTCAGAGTCAGCCACACACACAATTTTAATGGTACAAAGCTGTACCACTCTGTTTGCCAATCAATCATAGCGGCAAAGCTGTACAGAAAAGTAAGCCTGTTAAACACTAAATAGATTAAGTGATGAGATGAGATCATGGATGAGAAATGAAGAACAAATAAACAGTAAGGAATTTTTGTTAATTGCATTTTGTTTATGCCTAACGTCTCTGCTAGTTTAATTAAGAGTTTGCATCAGTGCTCTAATGGTGTATGTACTTTAGGTAGCCAAAACATATACTGTAGCTAAGACCTAATCATTACCTTGCCTGCAGCATGACTGAATTTTTTTTAAGTACTTGTGGATGTCCATTAATCCATGCAAAAAACTGAAGGAAACTGGTTCTGACTGAATTATCCATTCAAGCTTTTGGACAGATGCTGGGGTATTATGTAAAATTGAGTGCCTGTAGCAAGCGTGTGTGGCGTAGCCTGCAATTTTGCTCAGCAATCTATGATAAAATTGTCTTTTTACCGTCGTGATTTTAGTGGGGTACAGTAACAGCATGCACCAGTAAAGTGGGTTGATGACACCCCTGGTAAACATTTAAATTTGAACTGAATTTGCTTTCGCTGCAATCTATTTTTTTTCTAGTTTTTTTCTATTTTCTGTGGAGCGATGCACACAGCTAAAGAGCTACATGTGTGTCGCTGGACGCAATGTTGTGTGTTGCAATCCAGTGTTTTGTTTATCTCCTCACCCACTTTGCTACTGTGTTCAACAGAGCACTGCTTGCAACAAGTCGTGGGAGGTCCGCCGCAAAGCACCCTTGTGAAAATGGTAGAAAGTGAGAGGGTCTGTTTTCAAATCAACTACTTCTTTTTTCTTCTCCCTTGCCCTCTTCATGGTGTTGTGGAATGGAATGTTTTTGATCAGGGCTATTTACTTGAGTCCAGCCTGTATGCAAAAGCATGCCTGAGCTAGCAGTGCTAAGTATCTAAAAGCTGTGGGCCTCGAGACTTCTGCAATGTATTATGGTTTGCCTTTGAAAAATAAAAACCACCACCACTTTGGAAGTAGATATAACTTGTTTTACCACTTAAGTTAGCCCCAACTGTAAACTATTGAACTTGTACCTTTTTCCCCATGCATTGCTTTGTTTCTTAGTACATCCTGAACGTACTAGAGACAGAAATTTTCTCTGTGAAAATGTGGGATCCTCAGCCTGCCTTACACACTGAGGCACTCGCTCAGCCCACCAGCTTTGTTTGTCTAGCTAAGAGGTTAATCTGCAATCTGTGTTGTCAGTCCTGGTCCTAGGATACCCCAGCTCTGCATAGTTCTCTCCTTTAACACACCCAGATCAACCCAGTTCAGACTTGTTAATTAGCTGACGAGTTGAATCAGGTGTGTTGGAAGCAGTAAAAACACAAAACAGGATTAAAAAACATATCTCAGATGACTTACTTTACTTACTTATGGAAACGAAGCAAGATGTAGATAATTGATATCTGAATGGATGTCTTGTGCTGAACTGTCCTGTATTCCCACTGATGTTCAGAGTTCCCTGAATGGGCTCTGAATCCATCGCATAAGACATACTTCATTTTAATCATTTTAATGGATGTACTTATAGCTGAGAGACAGAACCTGGAATGCTTTGTACATGCTGTATGGATAAAGAGAAATGGTCAGATACTGTTGCAGTTTTGAGAAATGGGAGAATGCTGCTACTTTGTAAGGTTTATGAGCTTAAAAATAATGATTGTTTCTGAGAAGGCTGTTCTGCAATTTATGTGTAGTTACAGACATTAGTTTACTACATATGTTCAGATTTAACTACTTCTAAAGCATTCCAGGTTTTGGTTATACACCCACTGGCCACTTCATTAGTGGTGTGAGTAGTGCTAGTGCCATGTTCTACTTCCTTTGTCTTCGAAACTGACAAATCAACAAGGTGCTGGAAATCTTCTTCAGACATTATTTTCTGCTGCTACATCTACATGGCAGAGTCAAATGTTGGCTTAAACAGCATTTAAACAGCATGGAACAGTGGCTTCTCTTTGCTTGGCACAATCTGGACCTCTTAATACCAGCTTAGCTTTGTTTAAATGCCACAGCCTACCTGAGTATTGTTGCTGACCACATCCATCCCTTTATGTCCATACATGTACTAATTCCAGAAGGATGACATGCCTTATCGCAAAGCTCAGATTATCTCAAAAGGGCTTCTTGAACGTGGTAATGAGTTAATCGTACTTAAATGAATTGCTAAGTCACCAGACCTTAATCCAATAATACACATTTGGGATGTGGTGGAATGGGAGATTCACATCATGGCTGTCCAGCCAACAGCAGACTGTGTTAATAATGCTGTAATCCTTTATTTCTCACAGGATGCTGCCTACAGGATGCCAATGTCTGCATAGTTTTGGTTGGTGAATTATGTTTACATTCTCCTGCAGCACTGTTGTGATCCACTCATATCAGCACACCACACCTTAACAAACTCACCACATCAGTGTCACTACAGTGCTGAGAATGATCCTCCATCCAAATAGTACCCTATCTGTGCTGGCCTTGTGGGGGTCCTGATCATTAGATAACAGAGTAAAGGGGACTAATAGAGTATCAAGACAAACATATGGACTACACTATGAAATTGTTGAACTACAAAGTGCATCTGTGTGGTAAATGGAACTGATCAAATGGACAGTTAGTATAGAAACAAGGACGTGTGTCTAATACAGTGATTGGTGAGTGTTTGTCACAAGGACTACTAAAATCATCATACAAGCATTTAGGCAGTGCTGCAGATGAGATTTTTTAATATCACGATATATTGTGCATCGTGATATAGAATAAGAGTATTGAAATATTATTTATAGACCGTATCGCCCAGCCCTAATCTACAGCATATGTTATCCTTTTTCCACAGCTGAGGCGGTGCTATAATGAAAGCAGAAATATGACCTTGTGAAGGTGGGAAGCACTGTTTCTGAGGGCACTCTGACACTAACACAATGAAAAGATGCATTGGTTTTTGGGGTCAATCATATATTTAGTGTGTACTTAGTAATAGGAAGGATGCAGGAAACAGACATGAGCCTAAAATAGACAGCCATGGTGGTGGGCAGCTTCTCTTTCTCCTGTATTGTTTGGTGTATTACAGCAACCTCTTTAGAAGACCAGTGTTCACTTCTGAACCTCAACCTGCTTGAAAGTGTCTTTGTGTTACCTCTGTACGATTTCCTGTGAAGGCAACACATGAGTCAATGAGATCATAATGAACAAAATCTTTTCTTTTTTTTTTTAACCACAAAATATGCAGTCAATTGTCCCTGCCAGCTTTCCTGAGGTATTAGATCCATGATAGTGGAACGGAACGCTGGATATTTTATTGACTGTCTGCTTGCCCCATGCTGACCTGCCTGCCATGCTAACTTCTCCCTTCACTAGAGACGCCACGTCACTCTACATCAAGCAGCCAGGCGTGATGTTCCCCGCACATTTCCTGTGAATAAACTCCAGCACAGCAGGGGAACATGGACCAGGGGCAAGTGGGAGTGTCTACACAAATGCGCTGCCCCCATACACACCTTTATCCATATGCATGCATATGTATTTGCACATACACCAGACCCTCTCCTGACAGTTTATTTTGCCCCCTGTTAGGGAACATCTAAAGGCCATGAAAGAGCTCAGAGGTTCAGCCTGGAGTCTCCTTAAATCTACTTTTATCACTCTGACCTCCCTCTGGAGTGGTGGTTGTAATAAAATGCTTTGTCCGGGTCACACTGTCCTGATTATCCATAAAGAGACATTCTGCCCGTAGGTGAGAGTCTTGGCATATTTTTTTGCTGGCTCTGGAAGTGAAATATGCTTTGGTTCTCTCATTGTTATGAAAAAGGGTGCAGGAATTTAACTCTGAGGCAGAATGACCAACTCGCAGTTTAAATTTTGCAATGTTTACATATTTAATCAACCTGAATAACTGTCTGGTAATATTTGTAGCATATATGAACTGTATTTCTCATGACTTTCATGTGTTTTAGTAGAGTTTAGTAGTCCTAGAGGAAACAATTTAGCCAAGCAAATAGTTGAACCTATCTGTATATGAACTACTAGACGATTAATTGACCTGTCCCATATTAACAAATGGAAGAAAATCAAAACAGGCCATCTTTCTCGCTCAGGCAACATTTCCAGCATTTAGCAGAAGCACTTTTTCAGAGAGACTAGGAGTTGAGATGAGCAGTTGTAAAATAAGAGTCATACTTAATGGTCCAGTTGTAGCAGAACAACAACTTGAAAGCACAAACTTGCAGTTAGCATGACAGTACCTTAATCAGTGAGCCAATTAATTCTCAATAGAGCTACGGATGCATTGTTGGGAATCAAACTTAAGAAGGTCATGTTTAGACACTTAGGAGAGCTAGTTTATTTTTTTTGACCAATCCTATTATTTTTCTCATTTATGTGGACTGATGTAATCTTTGTTTTCCCCTGAATCTGTCAGAACAGAGCATCAGCCTCACGTTGACTCTTCTCACCTTGTTATTTATTCATAAGCATTCTCTCATACCAGGCAAGCTAGATGAGCAAGATAAATGAGCTACAACTATCACATGCAACTCTGTGGTTAGAACTGCTTTTTTGTGCATTTTCCAAGATTTATTCTCTTACGTTCTGTTTGGTGTGTGACAACAAGCAGTTAGTATTCATGGTGATATGCTGAGTGTTGTCGTTGTTATAGCATCCTTGTCTCTTTACAACAGTCTTGACACAAAATGAACACAAACACCATGTCATATTAGATGTGTATTCTATAGTATACCCAGAATGTACTTTATTGATTTATTACCTACTTGTGCTAAGGTGGCATGGTGGTTCAAGTGGTTAAGGCTGTCACCTCACAGCTCCTAAAATTGCTGAACTCTGCTTGATTGGAGTTCTTCCGATTCTCTGTTTTTTTTCTCACAATGAGGTTTTTTTTACATGCACTTCATAATTGAAACACAGATTTGGTCAGTAATCTAATCAATGAGTTCCCATGCACTTTCCATGTAATCAGATAAGAACCTGGTTATGATTTCTACTGCAGTCAGGCAATAATCTCACAGAACGATGTGATGTGAACTTCAAACTTCTTTAAAATGTCTTTGTTCTATCTTTCTAACCATATAGAAGTTGAAGAATATTCATTTATTTAACAATATACTTTAGAAGTGTTTGGTAGGCATTTTGTGTTTTTTTTTCAGTGTTGCCAGATCGTGCAAGAGTAACAAGAAACAATTTCTAAGGAAACAAACCTAAAAGAAGCAAATTGACTTAACAAAGGTAAAAAAAAAAAAAAACTTAGTTTAAGGGATAATTATGTATATTTTCCCTTTTCCCTTTAAATGTTGATCAAAACTAACTTGCAGGCATAAGGGAGAGGAAGAGACAGTATCAGGGAGCAAACTCATATAACCGAATATTCGGTACAAAGAATTCCCAAAGCATACAACCACACATTTACCAATATCTGTCAGTGGCTTTTATATTAAAAAAGAATCCCAAAGCCGCTTAGATTGATTCTGCTAGCTGCTTCTGTGAGAGCTCTTGTACTTTCGTTGCATTTGCGTTCATGCGCAGACTGAGCCAGCCAATTTAATATATAACTGGGCTGTAATCCTGTAATCCTGACCTAAAATCAACATTTCTTGATCTTTTTTAAGACCTTAGAGTTTGCTGGTTATAAGAACACTTGAATAATTACTATCCCTAACTGTAGAAATGTGTTTATAATCGGATGTACTCGTTCCTAAAACTTGTTGGATTAATTGGTGTTTCTGAAATACCATTGGTGTTTCTGAAATTCTGAAATAGTGTGAGTGTGTTAAATATGAGAAGTGTTAAATTGCAACAGTTACTTTACTTTTATCGTGATTAATGAAGAATGGCTTATTGGCTAATTGGTTAGTGTTCTGGGCTACAAATGTTTTAAGTTCAAATCCCCAATGCTACAGGTTGCAACTGTTGGACTCTGATAGAAGACTCTTTATATTTAATATCTCAGCTGAAACATAGGTCTCTATATGAATTTGTAAATAGCAAAGTGTCGGGCAAGTGGCTCCATTATTTGTGATGCTAGATATCTACAAATCATGTTGTTTGTTTCTGAAATCTAATGTTTCCCTTATTTTGTTGCTTTCCTTTTTAACCACTGACCTCAAAATGTAACAGGTCTTTTATTGGTCTTTTATTTTATATTATGTATCAGCTTCCCTCATATCCACTTTACTCATCTATTATTTTACAAAGTTTTATGCCAGCACATTACTGAGTTAGTATTCCTGGGACTTTAAAACCTTCACAAGTAAGTCCTGTGTAAAAGTGTATTGTGAATGGGGCTCAAGTCTGAGGGAACACTCAGACACCCCTCAAGCTCTGCTTTGTCTCACTGCTTTGTGTCTTGACTTTTATAGGGCTTGGCTCAGCATTTTGACTCTAGTTCTGAGATTGTGCTGCAAAATTATCTCCGTGCTGTCTGAGCATGGGTCATACCTGGGTTCTCTGCGAGCAAATGCATAACACTTTGATTTTATCTGGAAATCAGTGTACCATTTGAAAGGTGCTTGGATTGCGTTAAGGATGTAAGGACTTAATTATTTAATTTAGATATAGTTGGTGGATATTGTTACTGATTTACAGAGTTTTGTAATCCCTAGGGCTTAGCGCCCTGTTTCTATACAGCTGATAACTGACTCTCTGTTCATCTGAATCACGCTGCATATTACAGGTAATGTTAATTTCCAGTATGTAAAAATGAACAATCACAAAGGAGCACTGATTAGCTAAAATACCTTTCAAATTACTTACTCCTTTTTCAAATTTAGTTCACTTAATGAGAATATTCTTGAAATACACCATATAGACACAGTTTTATAGATACCATTTCAGCAACACTCATTTGAAACACATCCATAATATAAAGCAGACTTTTCTGATTTTCCATAGACAAACAGTGGTAGTAGAAGGGTTTGTACTTATACCCCATTGACTTTCATTATGACACATTTATAGTTTTCTGCTTCCAACAAGTCAGTTCATCAAATTCCACAGAGAAATGGTTTTCCAACTTTAATTGAGAACTTGGCTGGCTTGCACAGAACCTTGACCTAAGCTCCATCAGACACCTTGAAAATGGATTGTAATACCATTCGTGAGGCAGGGCTAACTGTCTAACATAAGTAACTTCAC
This sequence comes from Parotocinclus spilosoma, assembly GCA_033117975.1. Taxonomy (NCBI): domain Eukaryota; kingdom Metazoa; phylum Chordata; class Actinopteri; order Siluriformes; family Loricariidae; genus Parotocinclus; species Parotocinclus spilosoma. The sequence goes on from JAVSBV010000049.1 coordinate 4,284,940, forward strand.
AATCTTGTGGACAGCCATCTTAGAAGAACAGAAGTTAATGTTTTGAATGTAACTTTTGGTCTGTCTACAACCTTTTATTAATATACTGCCATTTCTGGTTGGGAGTTTTCCATTGTCTAAGATTGATATCTTTGTATGAGCCTGAGGTCTCTCTTTTTGTATATATTTTTATCTTTATATTTTTTAAATGCTTGGCCCTGAATTGACCTTTTTAGGTACAGTATTAAGCACAAATTACTACTGTTCTGTGTAATACTGTTATAGGTGTGCATGTGCAGTAAATTGAACTGCCTCCAAAATGTTTTCTGAAGTTCTGGTGTTGGTATGTGGTGATGCGTCAGATACACTGAATTAATAAAAGCCCCTTTCCTCTCCTCTTGTGGGGAAAGCTTCTCGAGGTCACAGCAAGCTTGCTGAAAGGGTCACTATTATACGTGTAAATGCTGCAAATGTAATTCAGCCCGAGGTCGGAATTTTAAAAGTGCGACCAGCATGTTTTTTCCTTCCCATCTTCCTTTTAATACATTGGAGTGTAAGCTGTGCATTTTAAAGGGTTTTAAAAGGTTCAGGAGTGAAGGTCATTCAGCAGAGTGAGCACAGAGCTCTTTTAGTGCCCCTCCTCTCTGGCTCTTCACTGCTCTTGCCTGGGGAAAATACATGAAACTTTGATGGCCAAATTAGGTTCTTGCTCATCTTGCACCTTCTAGCTCATAGTATTGACAGAGGCAGTGAACTGCTGCAGGCAGATAGCATCTCGACGATCAGACTGGGCCACTCCACCTCGCGGCCGCTGACAACATCAGAAGTGTTTTAACAGGGTTTTAATGGCCATCATGCCCTGCTCCTAGGAGCTTTGAAAATGGCTGCTGTGAAAAAAAGCTTCTCTCGTTGATGGAAGCTGACATGACCTGCTTTTTTTGCCACTATTCTAATGTGACTCCTGTGCTGGTGCTGCTGGGCTTTTAAAAAATATTATTGTTATCACATTACTTTGTGTAATGCAACATCAACTGCTGCATCTGCAAGTTTTTAAGTTAGTCTTTTGGTAATAATTGCTTGTTGAACAAATTCTGTATTATTACTGTTATTATTTATTCGTCACAAAATGGTGACAACGAGGAGAGCAGCTATGCCAAAAGTCACTTACAAGACAAAATAAATGAACTGTATAGAAGAATTATGTACTGAGTGGCCACTTCTTTAGAGACACTAGCCATTTCTACTTTTTAAAATGAAATTCTGTTTATATATACAAATAGTCAATATAAATGTATATGCTGTCTTAAAATAAAATGAAGTTAATTTAAAAAGAAAATCTTAAATAAAACAACTTTTATAGGCTACAGTGGCAAGTATTCAGTGTGACCTCCCCTTACACTTGAGCAATCACAGCATCTGGCAGCTTTATTGGGATGCCAAGTTGACCCTTCTATAGGCAGAAGAAGCTAAATCAGAAATGGTATTTTGGAAGGTTAGCAGCAAAGCAACTGCTTTTTGGAAGTGGAACATGGGGAAAAAAGGTTAAGGCATGATCACAAAGCACGGAATGAAAATTAGTGGGAAAGAGTATTATGAAGTGCCAAATCCAAGTTTAAAACTTTTGGATCCAGTTCATTTTACAATATATATACAAATATATACACAAATATATACACGTGTGTGTGTGTGTGTGTGTGTGTGTGTGTGTGTGTGTGTGTGTGTGTGTGTGTGTGTGTGTGTGTGTGTG